>CM076584.1:895001334-895346217 GCA_034641835.2 Pinus albicaulis | reverse complement strand
TGAAGAATTTGGACAATTCAGAAGCTGAAGAAGGACGAGTCAATGGTCGAATGCTGAAGCATTATTTTGATCCTATTTACTAGAATGCTTTGATTTTTCTAACTTTTACATAATATATCATTTTCTAATGCAGTTTTGAGTGGATGGTGACTTCTTGGAGTTGAAGCCCGAAGTGAAGGCCCTAAGCTTCAAAAGTTTCACTATCATATGTACAATAAAGCTACCAGAAGAAGGAAATTACATAGTTCAGTTTGAAGACATTCTGAGGCATCTGACCTGCTGTTCTTGACTTTCCACAAGGAAAAGCCATCCCCAAGTGGAGCGAGTGTTAGTCTCCTATACCAATAGGTGTCATTTTTCATGATTGACTTATTGAACTATGGAATATGTTCAAACCTTTTTCTTGAGCAAAGGTGTTCCATATTCTTGAAAAAAAAAACCAAAAAATCAAAAAATTTAAAAAATGTAAAGAGGGTATACCCTAAAAGAAAAATCAAAGGGTAAGAAAAATAAAATGGTCAAAAAAGTGAAAGAAATTAACCCCAAACAAAAAATAGACCAAGGAAAGTGTGCAAATCCAAATGCCACTACTATTTCACTTTTGTAAATAAGCAATTGTGTGCAGCTTGTCAAACTTTTGCCACAATTTATGAAGGGTCAAACTGTTTAAACTTGACTTATTCATATTTCAATTTCATGTTGTAGATTAGAGAATAAATATCTGACCAAACAGTTTAACATTGGCAGATAAGTACATAGGTAGAGTTAATAAGAGGTGCTCAACAGTTTAATCTGAGCCCTTGGATGTAATAAGAGTAGTATTAGATAGATTTTCCATGTAAAAAGAAAAAATATTGATAAGGGTTTGCAAGTCTAAAGGCACCCTAATAAAGAAGAGAAAATGGTAGTGTCAAGTAGATAGGGTAGGTAGATGGTGTTGCAAAGTTTTATGTGATGAATGATGGTGCTAAATATGTTAATCTTTTACCTTCATCACAAGTACTGAAAGCAAGAAAAGCACTGAAAAAATCACAGAAAGCAAAGTCAAAATCATTAACTTCCCACATCACTTTCTCCCTAAGTTTTTACTAATTTCCCCAAAAGTGCTAAGGTATTTGGAGGTAAAAGGGGCTCAAGGCATTTCCTTGACTTTTGGAGGGACCGGACCCTCGGCCTGATGATCAAAAAGACCTAAGTACTTGAAGTTATCTATTATCATTCACTTTCAATCTTTTCCTAAGTAAAATCCTATTTTTCTTAGGAAAATCATGCAAAACTTCCATAAAATCCCTCAAAATAACTTACTATTCTAATTTTAAGTGTTGAAGATGATATATTGTAATTTACTTCACAAATTGTCACTTTCTTAGATGTGCAAAGTATTTTGAGTTCCCTTGTCCCTTTGTCATATTAATGTTTAAATTCTAGTTATTAAATCCCTAGTGAAAATGCCTTATCCTAAGTATTTAACTCCTTTTAAATTAATATCCCAAAAACCCCTCTATTATATTTTTAACCAAAGTATTTATTTCCAGATTAATCATTGAAAACCCGCATCATACGCCCTTTGGTTAAATATATCCTTATATTATAGTCCCGCCCCTTATGGTAGTTAAATAATGTTTATTTATTGCCATATAATAATAAATATTAAAACAACATTTAAACATATAATTCTATATGTTTAACACAAAAAAGGATAAAGCCCGAAGTTTTATTTTTTTAAACCAAAACTTTGAAAAAACCCCATGCCAACGTGGCTCATCCACCTGGCATCCCACCCGACACTTTAACTGTAATACACGCGCGCAAGGTTCCTTACCCCGACCCTTTATAACTATGGGATTAATTAGTTATCAGGACTAATTAATAACCTTTTTCCGCCTATTAGACGCCCCCCGGGATGTTTTATAAAGTTAAATCACGTTTAAAACCCCGCCGAGTCCACACGATAATACCCCGCCATCTCCCCGTCCTTTCCACCGTTAGATCGCCTCTCCACAGATCAACGCTCCATATCAATTCCGCTACCCGTCCCTTGTCAGAGCTTTAATGCACGGGGGCTTGGTGGTTTTGAAATAGTCCACCGGCCACGCGTCCATCGCCCAATGGAATCGCTGCCCTCTCGTTTAAAACCAGTCTTGTCCACAAGCGGTGCGGGGATTATCGCTTATCGCCCAGACCCCCACCACACGTCAGCCCATACTAAAGTGACGTCACTCCTCGAAAAACTACAAACCCCTTTTTGACTTTGGAAATAAAACAAATTTTCGTGTTTTTATGTCATTTTCATCATTTGAAACGCGACTGCACCTTCCGCTACGAATTTCAAATTTCCACTGAAATCTACTGTTTTATTCGATTTTGCTCCAGAATTCCGCCGGACCTGTGTTCGAGTATCCTCCTACCACCGCCTGATACCTGTGAAAACCCAGTTTGCCTCCAAGAACAGGTATTTATCCTATAGCGCTTCGAACTTCAAAAGAAAGTCTGTTTTCCTTGTTTTCCACTGGATTAGTGATTAAAACTTATCACTGAGATCATTCTCTGAGGTTTAAAACTGTGAATTGTTCCCCCGAACCTGCAATTGTGCCAATTTCCCTCATTAAAACTGAAATCACGCCCGGTCTGTGAAGAAAACCCAGAAACTTCCATTTTGAACCCACAAGAACCAAAATGGAAGTCCCGGCAGCCTTGAATGTAACTCCATTGAATGCCCCCCACAGAGAGTTAGAATATTTTCCTTTAGTAGATAAATATTTTCAGATTAAAGACTTGCATTTTGATGAAAGCCCCCTTCTGATTTATTGTTGCTGCAGAGACGATTACTCAAAGGGGCAAGATGTCATTGGGTTGTGGGAATCCAATCTCCCGAGATATCTAATCCCCTCAGTCATTACTTTCCTAGAAATTATCCACTATTGCCATTCTAACTATGGTCCCACTCAGAGAGCTGTAATATCCCTTGACCAGGGTGTTATTTTCCCCATTACTCCCCAGGCTATCAATGCAATGCTACATTTTGAACCAGACCAAGAACTAGCACCTTTGTCTATGGAAGAATTGATTGAAAAGTCTAATAAATTGACCCCAGAAAAATTGGAGTCCATTTGCCAGAATTTCATGTTGCCTGAACATCAATCTAAGGGACCTCCTCCCTATGGTTTTTATTATTTCACTAAGTTGGGAAGGCTCATCCTAAATATGATATCTTTTGTCTTGGGTTTCAATACCAGTGAATATGTTGATGAGATAACCCTGGTTTTGCTGTCTATTTTTACTCCTGGGCAACCTCCTTAAGTTAAATATGACTTTGCCTCCTTCATAGCCAATAAGATCCATGATCAGTTCATGAGGCTAGATGATGAGAAATTTTTTAAATATTCCTCAGTTATTTATCATCTCATTATCTTTTATCAATCAGAAAAGTTCCCTTTCCCTGTTAAAAAGCTTGATGCCAAGGGAAACCCTAGGTCAGTTATATTTTGGTCTCCCATAATCCATTCTTCCTATAATTCTCCATATTCCTATACTGAGTTCATTGGTATTTTTGTATATCCTGCAACTACCTTGCTGACAGGAATCCCCCCTCCAAGGCTCAGTAATGAAATCAAGAAGACCTTGCAACTTTCAAGGACTTATAAAGTTGGAGATTGGTATTTATATCAAAACCATTCAGTCATCAGAATCTATGGATGTGAATTACATCCATTCAAGTTGCCAAGATATGTGCCCATGAGAATTTTTGCCTTGGAATATTTCAGGCAAATGAATAATTCAGATGTGATCCATTTTTGTAGTGTGAAGAAGAAAGCCCAACTAAGGATCAAAAGTCAATTAGGTCCTTTCATCTGCAACTCTAGGGAGGCCGAGCAAGAAGCAGAAAATATACTACAAAACCATTACAAGTTCCAAAGAAGTTTTCGTTGGGTTCCTTATGACCCATTTGGTTTTATCTATGAAAAGAGAATAAAGAACAAATCATCCCCTTACATACACCACAAGATTCTTGAAATAGAACAATATGCCAATCAAGATGAGTGGGTAGCAGAAACACTAATTGAAGAAGAAAGTGAAGAAGAAAAAATGAACAGAATGATGAAAGATCTTGAGAAGAAGTATGACCTAGAATCTTGTGGTCAAGTGCAGGTACCTCACATTGGCACTTCTTCAGTAGAAAATCTACAGCAGACATTACAGGAAGGCAGTTCACCAGTTGTAGCAGAGTCAAAAGGCAAAGGAAAGGAACCTGAAATACAGGTCATTGAAACTTTAGTCATGGCAGAGAAACCTCAAACTTCCAGAGCACCTGATCAAACTCAAGTTTCTCCCACTCAGGTAAAACATCTTGAAGTTTCAGAATTACAAACTCCATCCAACATGGAAATAGGAAAGAAAAGGCAGGTTCCAGATACTACTCCTCCTAAAGAGTCCTCAGGAATACATCAAGCCAAAAAACATAAACCAGATCCACTTCCAGATGTGGAAATCATAGATGAGATGTTTGATGATGGAAGAGAAGATAGTCAACTAACTGGTTCTGTTAGTATGACCCATACAGAGCAGAAAGGAAAAGCTTTGCAAAAGCAGTTGAGTACTGAAGTATCCTCCTTTAGGCCACCAAAAATAGATACAGGGGATATAAAAAGAACTTTCATTAATATAAAGGCAAAGAATGATCCATTAAGAATGAAGGTATATGATCAATATTTGAAAATGGCTCCACATAATCAGGAAAGGTTAATGTCAGCATTTGACATTTCACAAGGCAAAATGATGATGAGCCACTTCAAGTCAAAGGTGCCAAAACCCATGACAGTAGCTGATTATATTAGAACAAATTTTGAGCTGCATAAACAAACTGGGGAAATGGTGTATTCCACTCTTACTAATAAGGCCATGGCAGCCCTAACGCTGCAAGATTCTTTAAATAAAACAAGCGCCCAATTGCAAATTGAGAAGGCCTCTTCTCAGGCCAAAGATAACAGAATAAAGTCTCTGGAAGACATAATCATCAGCTTGGGTCACAACCCCAAAGATATTAAAAGCATTGAGGCATTAATTAAGAAGAAAGATGATGACATAGCTGCACTGAGAAAGCAGCTAAAATTGCCAGCCTCAAGGCACCCCCAGACCCAAGAAGTTTTGAAGGGGAATTCACAAGAAGAGATAATGGAGTTGCTCTTAAAGATGACTGAGCGACTAGGTGAAATAGAGAAAGGATTGGAACAAGCTTTACAGGAAAAGGAAGCTATCAAGCAGGCATCCATCACAGAAGCTACTACAACCACATGTACTACAACAACAAAGCAACAAACAGAGCCAGCGCAGGTAAACACTTCTGGTTTAAGTTCTGATGAGTTGATAAAACAAATGGAAAGTTTACAATTAAAAGTCACAGAACTTCAAACCACAAAGTTACAATTAGAAAATTTGGAGCAGAAGTATGATACATCTAAGAAGACAGTTGCTGATAATACCAGGGAAATTAAAAGATTGGACAGATTAGTTAAGGCTTTAGAAAAATATCTTTCATTAGAAAAGCCTTTGAAGGAAATAAATGAAATTCTTTTGGGTAATATAGTTGAGTTAATAAAAAGTATTTGGCCCTCTATTCAAGCAATTTTTGAACAAAATGACTTGATTAAAGTAGCTCAGAAAGAAATAAATAGAACAAGAGATGAATTAAGAGGTATACCTGAGCAGGCCAATCAACTTATTCAATTTTTGAACACCCGAACGAAGCAACAGTTTGCAGTACTAGGAATTGAAGACAGAACCGGCACTATTTTGATGATAAAAAGAGTTTTCATCAAAAGAATTTTTATGCAGAATTTAGAAAGGAAGTGTTCAGATATTTTGGCTGATATTAATACTTTTAGAGGAAAATTTCAGATTTTGTTGGACAGTGGGTTACCCAGTCCAATTCTCTCAGAGGACCAAATAATGGAACTGGAAACCTATGTCAAGAAAATAAATATACATGCTCAGAACGTAACTGCTTGTTCCATCAGTTTGCCAGAAGAAACGTTGCCAACAGGGAGAAATCTATATGACAGGTTGAAGAATTTATTTTATCTTGAACATAAAATAAGGTATTTGTTCCCTGATCAGCCTACTTTTTACAAACTCACAGAGGCTGATGAAACATTGAGGAAACTTAAAAGAACCGAAATACCAGAAGATCAATGGTGGAATGACCTATTGGAAATTCTATAAAAATTATCTTCAGGATGAGAGTTCTATCTTTTTACTATTATGTGAAAGATAAAAATGAGTACAGGTTAAAGAGTATCAGTTGAACAGGTTAAAGAGTATCCGTAAAGACAAAGAGTGTCAAACAAGAAAAGAAATTACTCCAAGGGACAGCACCGAGCTCTATTTCAGCACTTACCTCCAGCACATCAGCAAAATGAGGAAACAACACATCAGTAGTTACTTATTATTCTATCTACGAGACCATTTGTCTCCTGTTTATTTGTAAATTACTCCTTAGTCACCCTAGATTATTGGCTAGGTTAGTGTGAGATTTTTTCAATTATTTTTTGTATAAATAAACCCTCAAAGAGAGTATTGAGGGTGGATTCTATTACTTTGCTGTGACATTGAAGTTTTTGGAATAAAAGCATTTTGGAGAAATTTATTTGTGGCTTACTGGATGACAATTTGAAGCTCGGGACTTTTTGCAGGATTCATGTGTCAGATTGCAGTTCAATAAGTCTTTCTATCCTATGTCTTAAGTTCTATATCTGTTTATATTATCATTGTGTCCATTTCTGAATAATTTACATAAAGGATTGAATCAGAATTTACTTAATTGTACTCTGATTTCAGATGTGATTATTCTTAATGTTTTCCTCTAAATTGGTTATAAGCATGAATTCTTAAATGCTCTTGCTTTGCTAATTTAAACATTCTTGATTACGATAATAAAGAATTCTTCATTGCTCTTTGTTTGTAGTCATTTCAATTCTTTCTTTTGAACATGGTGAAAGATTCTTAGCTGCCTTTCATCCCTTCAAAATCATCCCATCCACTTTAAATTTTAATGATTGTTCTCTGTTTGGCTATCTTGCCCTGCAAAGCCATCTTGTGTGTAGAATAGAAATCCAGTAAAGCCATCCTTTGACTCCATAGCCCAATGGACTGAAAACTTTCAACCTTGCCCTTAGTTTGTGGATTCCACCATTTTTCAAACAAACTCTTGGATCTATAACTAGCCTAAAACCTTCTAAGAACAAAGACAAATCATAAAGAGAGAGCCCTCTCTGGATGCAGATTGGCTAGATTCTGCATCTGAAGGTTGGTTTGTGGTTACCTCAGGTATACTTTCCTTTTCCACAACTTCGAGGAAAAGCTGAGTGATAACAGATACTTTGGAAGCTCTCCTACTAAAATTCATTAGAGATGAATGGGTAGATATCCTTAACATGATGGGAAAATGAGATATTTCTCTCTTATCACTACCTGAAATTTCTGAATTATGCATACATTTGTTAATAGGTAAGTCAAGTATTGGAGAGAATTGAAGCGATCATGTTCTCTATAGAATTAATAAATCTCCAACTCGAGCAGTAAGTAGCGATGAAATAAGAAATTTGCTTGATAAATTTAAAACATACATTTTAGGGGTCTTAGTGATCTGAAATGAATGTATTATTTTTGATGTGCTAAGGGTCTTTCAGTTTTAAAAAAATGTGCATAATTGGTTCATTAGTTTGCATAAGGATTAAGGAGTTTTTCCAAGAATTATAGATGAAATTTAATGAATTAGAAGCATAAAATAAGTCTAAATAACACTGAACAACAGTGTCAAATAGATAAATAATTCAACACATGAAGTTTACACAGTGGGCATGATGAAGCAGTTCACCCCTCCTGGGCTACATCAGCTGGTCTAACTCCCAATGGCTTGTCTATCTTTCATTATGCTCAAAATTTTGCTATTACATATAGTTAATTTTCTCTAATGGATGTTTTATCTACACCAATGGCTTCAGAATTCTCCAATTAGTCAAGAATGAATCTTCATTCACTCAAAATGGTCGAAAATTGAGCCTCCTACACTTTTTCCAAATATCTCCTAGGAAAATTCCACTAAATGTGGAGAACTCCAGTTAACTGGAGTTAAATTAGGGTTGACCGCAAAATTTGGCGCACCCCTAATCCCTCCGCCAATAAAGTTGTGCAATTACTGTTATGGTTAGGGTGATGGCCACATGTGCAGCCCAACCATTAGTGTCTTGATAGATAGTGGAACGTCCGCTCCTGACTGCGGTTTAACCTGGACTGTGGTTTGTTGACGTCGTTTAGGATCTAACTGTGGCCAACATAAACTCTTTAATGTACAATTTCCATAATACATACAACCCAGGCAATGTCACAATATCGCATTGAAACATATCATAGATCGCAGAGTATGCGACATCGCAGATTGAGAAACATACAATTTTACAGATTGCATGTTTTAAAAAATAAATTTAACGGCTTAATAATATATCTGCCAATGTGAAGTTGTGATGGAAATGTCGCATCACATATGTTGCAAGTTCCACTTATCGCATATTGGTCTCTCGCACATTAACAATTAAAGACTAAATCGTATCGCTTGTGAAGTGCGATAGTGCTCGGACCTTTGCTGACATGTGGTCCTCCTCATCACATCGCGAGTTATATAATTTAACTTACAAAAATCTTTAATGGTAAACTCTGTTTTGTATGATGTGCGATGTTTCTCAACTACGACAAGATCTCTCCTGTTGATCTCCCACTGCTGCTTCTATGATCTAATCACCATCGTGCATCCTTCACTCTGATACTTGTTATCTATTGAGATAATCGCATCTCCATAACTCTTGTTTGTGCCATATTTGATCAGAACGCAATATCTTACTCATACGATTTTTTTTTTTCAAATAATTCATGGTGCCAGAATCAGGAAGACGAGATCTACACAACCATCCTAGTTTCAAACCAATCCTTTAACTTTGAATTTTGAGCAAAATTTATGAACTCTGGATCATTCCTCCCCATTGGGAAGCTTTTGGACCCAAAAATACTTGATTACTTATTTAGTAGATGAGAGTACAACTCCCTCACCTTTCCAATATCCCAAAGAATGCTTCAAAAGGTGAGGTTTTTGTTGAAGAGTTTTTTTCCTGGTTGTAAGAATGTTGAATGTAATGCAGTTGTTCATCCCACAACTTAGGATGTTTGCTACAATATCCTCTCAACAGATGCACAATTGGTTTTTTCACCAATTTGGTTTTTCCATCTCTTTGTGGATGAAAAGCGATACTCTTTTTCAATTTTGTGTCCATCATTATCCATAGATTTGACCAAAAATTCCCAATGAACCTGGAATCCCTATCAATAACAAGTAAAACAGATCAAGTACAGGTCCAATATCGGTGGAAAGGGAGGTCAAACAACCCTGAACAATAGACGAGACAAACCCAAAAAAATCACAAAAAACTTACCACAAAAAGTTCAGGTCGCATTTTTTGACCTGTTTTCCGGTGAGGCCGTAGTTTTTGGGTTGTTTTTTGTGCCTTGAAGGTTGAGGTCACAAGTTTTGGCCCAAAAAGTGTGACCTGTACTTCTGACTGTCTCGGGAGCAGGTTTCAGAAAAAAGTGTCGTCTCAACTTTGGTTGATATCTGTCACCTATGCAATAGGCCCAGAAACATGTGGAAGTAAGAATTTTTACTATTTTAGGGTTTTAAAGGTTAAAAACAACATCAAGAAATGAAAAATGAGAAGCTGAAGAAAACCTTAGGGGTTGAAGCAGCTGGTCATGTAGGGATTTGAAAAATGACAGCAGTCATAATTTTAAACCCTTGTGGATTCGGTAGTTGTTAGTGTGAATTCTAATTGCAAGCGTATGAAAAAAGATCACTTTAACTGTGCATAACAAACAACCCTAACATGAACGATGTATGCCAGTTTCCTTAGATCTACAGTTAGTGATCAGAATAAATGCCACATAAATCCATATTTATGTAGTTAAAGACATTAAACAACAAATAAAAGCAAGAGTTGCTCCATGCATCTAATGAACAAGACAAAAATGTTTCTTAAAGAATTTTTGTATTTGTCACACCTGGGAAGAGAACATAGAAAGATGTTACCAATCCCCCTCAATGGGATAGGTTCTTGTATGTCCTCAACACTTCATATCTAATATCTATCTCTTTTGATGGTGTAGAAAACCCAAACAGAAATGGAACTCAAGGGGAGTTCACAAGAAAAAAGATAGAAAAATATGACAATGATGGAGGATTAAAGTCAGACCAAAAGTATAGATCCAAAGCAATCTTTAGTCAACAAAAGGAAGTGAATTAATGGGAAAACCCTTCTATTTATAACAAAATATTGAGTTAGTCTACATATTGGTGCATAATTAAAATATTATTAACCAAATCTAGATCCAACTTTTATGGAATATTTTATTATTTTTGTGGGAGGAAAAAAGAATTTGAATTTGGTCAAATCCATTTTTTGTAAATAATAAATAAATAAATGATTTATTTATTATTTTAAGAATGTGGTTGAGTAATAATTAAATAAATCGTGATTTATTCAATTATTTATAAATGATTTGGCCAATTTAACAAGGAATATTATTTAAATAATGTTTTAAATAATTATTCCTAGAAATAAATAAGATAAATAGTGATTTATCTAATTAATTTTCCTGTTTTGGGTTAAATATGACCAGGAATATTAATTAAATTGTTGTTTAATTAATTATCCCTTGAGGAAAATCAAACAAATAAGTATTTATTCAATTATTCCTCATGAGGTTTCCTGTTTAGATCATAAACAACTTAATAAATTATGTATTACTAAGTTATTTTTCATAGTGAAAGCAATTTTAATAGGGTAAAATTGGTCTTACATGGTGTACTTTGGTCCATCTAATAGTAACAGGTTAGATGACCAAAAATAAGTGTAACAACATGTGTGATCAATTGAAATCCTATACTAGACTTCATAGGGGTCAAAGAATGTCTTGGGTTAAACTTGGTAGGGTTACTGTTAAGAAACTAATCTGGAAGTGAAACTGGCCCTGAGGGAGTACTGGCTGTGGATGCCATACTCATTGGTTGAGTGGAGTAATATCCTTTCCCCTATGGTTTTCACGGAAACCTAAATTGATTTAATAAAATAAGTACTAAATTTATGCTTTTCTTTTAATTCTTTCGAGATGTAAATTCTTTACGTAATTACTATGTTATGACTTTTATAAATTGTAAAGGTTTGGATATAACTATATCTATCCCAGCTAGGTAAATACCAGTAACCTAGAGATAGTTATGAACTCAAAAGAAGGGTCTCGAGAGGGAAGTAAATCATGATTACAACCCCACATAGGTTACTCTAGACCAAACTAGAACTGCCAAACCATAATTGTTCTAAGTTTATGCTTACAACACAAAGAATAATAAATTAATATAAAAATACATATGGAGTAGAAATGCATAAGTTGCAACATGTATAACTATAAGAAATAACTATTAGATGTATTTACAGTCTAGAAAGGAAAACATGATAGTAAGTTTAGTAACCTTTGATAATATCTCTCCATAAGTTGCAAGAAATAGAAAATCTATCTATAATTTAAAAAAAATAAGAGAAACAGATTATAAAGAACCTAGTAGAGTCACATAAATAGAATGATCAATAATTAATGACCACTAGAAATAAAATCCTAGAAAATAGAGTTAACTCAATAGAACCAATATTCGAAACCAGAAGTCCCATAGGGGAATGACATTAAACAATGTATTAAATTAGCAATTCAAGCTTTAGAAAAATATGCAGTATAAGTTGATACAAGTTCATGGATGAAATAAAATATTTCAGGAACCATATATATATTATGAAAATTCATATCGAAAAATGGTGCCAACAATGGTATTACAAACCAGTGAAATAAAACTGTCAAAAACACTTGTAGATGAGAGAGTTAACATAAATAAAATAAGATGGAAATAATTAACCAAAACCTATAAGGGTGTTCATTAAAAGGAAAATATTATGTATACATTAAATTTGATAATTTATACAACTAGTAGTGCAGTTTATATAGAAAATAATCACAATAAAGGTCATTCCAGGGAAAATTTTAATGATGTAAGTTTATCTTAAAGTTTAGAAACCTTGGCAAATTTTACTAATCTTTAATAGAAAATTTGTGAAATGTTTGATGATATTCTTGTGAAAATATCTAGATCTATGATTATATTATATTGGTCTATATAATATCTTGGCAATTTTTAAGGTTAAATAATTTATATTAAAAAACATGGGTGAATTATTTTTAGAAAAAATGGAAATTGACAAATCTTTTTTTCGTAGGAAAAGTATATAAAATTAGCCCACCTACGAATATTAGCCCCTAAAATTTTCCCTGCCTTATTCCAAGCCTTAGAGGACCCATATGATGAGCCTATTAGTGTTCAAAAATCGTGACGACCTTCACCAATGAAAACATGAAAGCGACAGGGTTTCACCAATAAGTGGAAAAACCATAATAAACATTGTGAATTCCTCAAAGAAAATAGGAGAAAACAAAAATTAATGAGAACCTCAAGCCTAGGAGTGTCAAATTCAATTAAGTTGATATGCACTGTCGTAAGAAATCAGGTGAATAAAACCCTAACCTATAGATGAAGGGACAAAACGAGAATGTAATGTTATAACCCTGTATATATTTTGAGAAAAGCTAAGAAGAACATAAATTGTAGATTCTGAAATAGGGAAAGGAAGGTATACCTATAAATATGTATGTGACAAAGATGAGACTAGTGCCATACTAAAATAATAAAATAACCATTTAAAAAACATATTAAGAGAGAATTAGAAAAAAAAAGATGAACTAACCCTAAAAAAAACTCTATGGAAAAGAAAAAACAACTCAATACTTTTGGAGAAGAAGGGATAACATAGACAATTTGGCTCCTGATGAAACATGTAGGAATAGTCCTGGTTCTCCAGCTCTTAGAGTTAGGAACATGCAAGGAATTCCTCTGCATATAAGAAAACCAACCCTAAAATCATAAAAAGGTATTGCTCTTATAAAAATACATTTGCGGTGTCACATTACCTTCAGTGCATGTCCAGTTGTAGAACCAGAATAGCAAGTGTTAGCGCTCAAATCTACCTTAGGCTGAAATAAGGTAAAACTCAAGGCTACATCAAACCACGCTCAGCCTCGTAGCTAGCCCTACGAGGACAGGAGAGGGCTCTCTCCGGGTCTATCTCGGCAAAGGATCTTCAAAGGGCTGAGATGACTTATAATGAACAATGAATACTGATTTTAGGCTAGTAAAGAGATAGGAAAGTTTGATTTTGATTTTTTGGGATTTTGTTGAAAAAATGGGAAAAACAATTTTGGGTCCGGGGATAAGGCTAGATCTTTGCAGAATTCGAGTTGGGGCGAGGTAGGCAATAGTCTTGATGCTTTTGATCGACTATATGGATGGATCAGAATGAAAAGGAGATGAAGAGGGCAAGGGAGAACATGGATCCTCTCCAAACAGACGAAAACATGCAAAACTAAACAAATTCAAAGGCAGAGCACTGAAATCAATGGATTCAACCTCGTTTACTCATTCATTTAGTTTCAGAAGCATAAGAAGGGAATGGAATACATTAAACATGAAAGAACTTACAATAAACTAAGAGAAAACACCATCAAGAACTGAAAGCCACAAGAATCCCAACAGGTGCTGCAAAACCTCTGATCTTTCCTTAGCCAAAATATGAGAAATATGTACAATAGTGTGCCAAAATCTTTCCCAAGAGTCCAACCAGTCTAATGCCTCAAAAATTACATCATATAGACCTCCTAACCCCTTCCCACACCTCTAGGGGTCGAATTCCTCCTTCTAGGAGCAGTTCCAACTAATTCTAAACAAAGAACTAGAATATAGGCATCTAAACAACTTGCCTCTAAAAGGGAGGAAACTGATTCTTACATCTGATTTTTACTTTTTTAGGAGTGAATCATCTAGAATAGGTAAAAATGAGTCAAAGTTACATGCCAACCATCAATTTACATCATGATAACTCAAAAATTTCATCCACAAGCAAAACTGGTTCAACTGGCCGAAATTCTGAGCTGGAGGGTGAAAAATTGACCAAAAATCCATATGCGTAGCGCCCCTGAGCCATACGCGTAGCGCGCCTTTCAGCCTGATTTTGGGGCACTTCCTGGCATCCAAATTGAGCTCATGATAGCTCGTTGGAAAGCCCTGGATGTTGGCTATCTAACCCAAGTGGAATTAAAGAATGTGAAGCTCATTTTCCCCTCCAAAACTTCATTCTCCCAGAAGTACTTCCTGCTGGTCCATAAGGTGGAAGCAAGGTGGTTTTCATGGTGTTTTTGGGCCTTTTGATCATCCAGAACCTGATGAAATGCTTCGTCAATACTTGAGCATGCATAAATTACCATGAAAAACCCAAAAATATAAATTTTTCCTTCAGCAAGTGTCCCAAACAAAAGCGAGCACGTCGACGCGCTACTCGTATAGCTGAAAAATCTGTTTTTGGACCAAAATATTTCAAAATGACAAAAATTTCTCCGAATTTGCTCAAATTCGGAGCGAAGACCCTCCATCATGTATCATGTCCAGCCAACGAAGCCTCGGCCAAAATACAGAGTGGATCAGGCCTTTTCCGCCGTTTTAGTGCTCTGCTCAACCTCCTCTTCAGAATCTTCATTCTTGCTTTGCAGACATGCATGTGAGCCCAATAATGGCCTTTTATGTGACGAAGCATGTCTTTCTCTCTATTTGCCTTTGCTAACAACTTCTCCATATGAATTTTAACATGCGTGAGGCAAGAATATCGATCAGCCGGAGTCATATCACCAGGTCTCTTCCGGGCCAATTGTCGATCCTCACGGATTCGCCGCAGCTCATAAAGTGTTTGCTCATCCTCTAGCTATTTGTTACGCTACTCCAGGTAGTTTATCACCCACTGAGCCCTCTGCAAATTTTCTTTCAGCGTGTCATTCTCGGCCTTTTGCTCCTGGATGATCTCTTTTAGGTTCGAGCTAGGAGAGCTCGCATCAACATCAATGATCGTGAAATCAGTGTCTCGGCCTCCTGAAGGGCCCTCATCATGCATGGGCCTCTTGCCCCTGTCCTAAATCTGTACCTGTGCTGAAGAAGAAGGCGAGACCCCTTCCACATCATGTGGAGATAATACTCACTCTGCTGATGGAGTCAACGAGACCCCTTCCACCCCGGGTGGAGATAATACTCGTCGTGTAGCTACAAATAAGGCCCTGTGGCCTCGCTGGTATGTCACATACAATGGAGCGCTGATATGCTCGATCTCAGGAATTTCAGGCTGGTGTGAAGGCTCTCCCGCATCATGAACTACCTCAGGAAACGGTTGTGTTGCTGTAAACAAGTCGCGATAGATGAAATCCTCCCAAGTGATGCCCTGCTGTGTCAACTGATGTACCACTACGATCTTGATCAGCGCGTAATGATATATACTTCTATGCTGCTGTGCTGGGGTCTTCTTCTGTACAAAAATCACCATCCTCTCTATGTTGCGATACATGATGTACGGAATGTTCATCATACGTACCCTCGTGAAATGCATCAACAAATGGACATGGTACGCATAGAGACACGAGAATCTGCCCTCGCAACTGAAATACCGAATGATGAGTTTCATCAGTGGTGCAAACTCATCCTTCAGGAATCTAAAAGGAAAAACCCTGCTCAGGTGCCTCATATACCCAGGTTTGATGTATGGCTCATAGTGGAATTTCTCTAACTGCTGACGTTTGTTCCATTCCTCTCCTATCTTTGGTATGCCGGTGGCCTGAGAAATAGTCACTGGTGACAGAATGAAATCTACTCTAGCGAGGTTTACACGGCCATCATGTAAATGTAGAACAAATAGACGAGCTAGTTCACGATGATTCTGGGTTTGTGAGATCATCTCACAGTATTGGAAACATGACTGACGCTGAAAACAATCCATTGCAAGCGGGCAAGCCTGCAATTGAGCCAAAGAAGTAGGCTCCTCCCTGAGATGCTTACCACCTTTGCCACCTTTGTGAGACCTCAAGCAGCATTACCTCTGTTGTGAGATCTTGTCCGCCATTCCCCTCATAAAAGAGCTGATGGATGACATGGCTTTGAAAACAAGATGTCTGCAATATGGATGCTGATATAGGTGTAGTGAAGTCAAAAGTTTCAATGTATGCTCAAAACCCAAATATGTTGCATATGTACCAAAACATCATAAGAAATAAGTCACAGTGGTAATAGCTCTGTTTTAGTGGATTTAGCTTCTTTGCAGATGCTCTGTTTTTGATCTTTAAGGTAGACAATGAGAAAAAAGTGTAATGTAGTGTGCAGCCTTTGTAATGCTGGCTAAAATTTTGTCAAAGGGGAAAATGAGTATGAGACTGTGTTTGTCAATGGGAATTGAGAAACAATGTGACAATGACCACAGTGAAACAAATAGCCATGACAGTGGTAATATAATGATGATGTCAGCAGTGATAAAATGATAAAATGAGAGCGTGAGGGCAGTGACACTTTGACAATAGATGCGTAGGTATATATATCAACCATACAAGCTGGGAAAATCTTCACAAGGCCATCAACATGTATTCAAAACCCTAAGGAATAAATCTGCTATGAACATAGGGTTTCACCTCTCCACATCAAATACACTAATTTCCGCACTTTAAAATACCAGAACCCTGTTCAAAAATCACTGAGCAATGATTAAAAACCTACTTGCAAGTTGATGGAGCCGTTGTGACATCAAACCGGACGCATGAGGAAAAAAAATATGGCTCTGTGACTGTGTGCGTAGCGCGCCTACCCAACGCGTAGCGCACACCATATGCGTAGCGCCCGTGTTATTTTGCAAAGGCTGGAGAAGCTATATGCGTAGCGCCCCTTAAATGGGTAGCGTGCCTCCTGTGTGAGTAGCGCGCACCTTCAATCCTGTCCACGGCTATGAAAAACATGATTTCGGCCCTCAACTTCACCACTTCGTTTTCTGCCTTGAGAATTCATGCAAATTAATTGTTTACCATGATTTATATGTGAAGAAAATATCTCATAAAATCAGATTTGATTTTAAATTTACTCCATGACCCACTTTTATAATGTTTGGCACTTTGACATTCGATCATTTAATACAATGCTTTTCTTTGGCTTTTCCTTGCTTTTCTGAGTTTTGGACTGATGATACTTTGTTGTCTTTTGCAGGGATTTGGCATTTGACTTTGGAAAAGATCAGAGGCTTTCTCTGGAACTTCTTATGGTGAAACAAATACAATTATTACAAAAAATGAAATTTGACAATTTCTAGTTCCAAAACAGAGTTTTGGACTAGAAATGTCTTCAAATGTTTTTGATAATAAAAACGTGAAATAGAAATCTTTGAAACCAACCTCATGGCCTGCGGGCTTTTATTACATGTATGCAAAGGACTGAAAACCCTAGACTCTAGGACTAAAGACTCTTTTTAACGAAACTAATCATTTATGACAATGAATGCAATGACTATGAACTTCAGTGATTTTTGAGGAATTTTAATTAGCCCTGCAGGTACAAGCATGAGGAAACACAAGACAACCAGACCCCCTCGTCATTCAATGGCATGCCCCTAGCGAAATGCAACGAAGTGGAACGAGCGAGACACCTAAGAATGATATGCAAAAAGAAAAAAGATCTCTGACGGAGGGCTGTAAGGACAGACTCTAACATTGGCTCCAATGGGGGATGGTGGCTCCGAGGAGATGCCAAGAACGGCAGATCTCTGGGAGAGTCAGACAGTGCCTTCATCCATTGGGCGATGGAGTCATTATTTCAACAGATAACACAAAACTTTTGATACATTTATTGACTGCAAACTTGACTGAAAATCGACTGAAATTTGACCAAAACTGACTCGATTTTTTTTTAACTGAAAAGACTGATAAACTGACTTGAAAAACTTCAAACCAACCAACCTCCATCTCCAGAATTATAGCCTTCGCTCCGGGCCCCAGACTAAAGATGAGAGATCAGTACACACTTGCAATAAAACAGAAGTAAAATGATATATACAATGATGATGAAATCAGCAGAAAATGCTCAGAAGTGGTATCGCCTTAGCAGCCGACCATTGATTGGCCCTCCAGGACAATCATCTCCATTCATTTCCTTGAGAAGAAAGGTGTTTTGACCACGATACGCTGCAATCTTAAAAGGACCCTTCCATAGGTTTTCAAATTTTTCGTTCTTTCCCTTATCTTCATTCCGAGCATCCCACTTCAAAACCACCTCATCCAGCTGAAACTTATCTGCTTTTTCTTTTCTGTCGTAGATCTTCTTAATGCGTTCCTGCAATTTGAAAGTATTTTGAAATACCTCCTCCCATGTCTACTGTAAATGAATCATCTGATTAATCCTCCACTGCATGGGATCTTCCTCACTACCAGCTTCCTGAAGCAATTTGACTACCGGGACAGCAAGTGAAGTAGGAAAAACCGTGTCTATCCCGTACACCAACTCGAAAGGAGACATGCCAATAGACTTTTTCTGACTTACCCTATCAGCCCACAGTGCATTCACTAATTTCTTGTGCCAGCCCTTTTTATTGATTTCCAGCAATTTCTTAATGATATTTACCAAGGACTTATTTGAAGATTCCGCCAAGCCATTTCCTTGCGGATGGTAGGCGGTCGAATGTCCCAAGCTGATATTGTACTTATAGCAAAATTCAACCATCCTCTTAGACTTGAAGGCCGCTGCATTATCTGTGATTATCTTACTAGGACACCCAAAACGTGACAGAATATTGTTTTCAAGAAAAGAGATAATTACTGCATCCGTGGCCTGTTGAGTGGGAATCGCCTCGATCCATTTCGTGAAGTAGTCCGTAGCTGTCAATATCCATCTATGCTGTCCGGAAGATGCTGGGTGGATTTCCCCGATGAAATCCAATCCCCACTGCTGGAATGGTGCACTAACTTCAATTGGTTTGAGAGGCAAAGGTTGTAGTTTCTGCTTCCCTTCGAAAATTTGGCATTCGTGACAATTCTTAATAGCCTTGTATACATCTGAAAACAAAGAAGGCCAATAGTAACCTGCCCTTAGAATCTTATTCACTGTGGTTTTCCAAAACAAATGGCCGCCGCAGTCTCCTCTATGAAAATCCTCCAAAACTCTTTTGGCTTCCTCCTCTACCAAACAATTCAATAACATTCTGCCAGGGTCTTTCCAATACAATGAAGAATTCAATATGCAAAATTTAGCAGCTCTCAACTTCAATGTTCTACTCTTATTTCTAGGCATCCTGGGAGGTGGAGATAAATTCTGAAGTACGTATAAGATGTCAGCATACCAAGGGGAAGAAACAAAAATATCAGATACCTGAACTGACGTACTCTCCTCATCTTCATCGGACATGGCAGCGATCAAATTTATATCTAGAGCATGCAGATTTGTTTTAGCCATGAGCTTGGCGAGTCCCTGTCCTTTGATCAGCTTGGTTGGTTTAATCTCCACATCGTATTCTAACAACGCAGCGATCCACTTACCCCGTCTTCCTTCTGGATCTGCCTGTACCAAAACATCTTTAACTGCTGCGTTAGGAACATATGCTAAAATGTGGGAATGCAGTATATACACACGGAAATCTTTCAAGGCCTTTACAAGCGCAAGTGCTTGTTTCTCAATAATGTTGTATTTCAATGCTCCGTCCCTTATAATCCAACTGAAAAAAGCAATGGGCTTCTCAACCCCATCCCTTTTCTGCATTAAAACAGCTGCCAAAGTGTGCTCAGAAGCAAGCAAAAACAAAATGAAGTCCTTTGTGTAATCCGGGCTGATTAAAATAGGGGCTGAAGAAATAGCTATCTTTACCAAATTGAATGATTTCACCGCCTCTTCTGTCCACCTTACCTGACTGTCCTTTTTCAGCATATTCGTGATTTCTCTAAGATGCTCAGCAAGATTTGGAATGAAACGACGCATAAAATTCATTTTACCGTTAAAGGGATGTATTTCTTTCTTGTTCCGGGACTGTTCAATCTACTGGATGGCTTCAACACGTGCAGGGTCAACACGGATGCCATCTTTCGATATGATGTGGCCAAGGAGCTTGCCTTCATCCATGGCAAAAAGACTCTTTTTCGGATTCAGCGAAATGCCATATTTTCTGCACTTCTGGAAAACAATTTTCAAATGATATAAATGTTCTTCATCAGAATTTGAAAACACAGTTAAATCATCAAGGTAAACAACCAAAAATACATCTTTCTCGTTGGCGAAAGCCATGTCCATTGCACGCTGAAAGGTGGCGCCTGCATTCTTCAAACCAAACGGCATTTTTGCATAATGAAACGTTCCCCATGGAGTGGTGAACGCAGTCTTGTCACGATCATCTTCATGCACTAAAATCTGATTATAACCTGAATAGCCGTCAAGTAGTGACATCCTTGATGCTCCAACTACTCGATGCAAGATATGGTCCATTTTTGGCAGCGGATAATTGTCTTTTAATGATACCTTATTCAAATTTCTGAAATCGATACATAAACGGATCTCACCTGTTTTCTTTCTCACGGGCACCAAATTTGATATCCAATCTGAAAATCGGATAGGCACAATGATTCCTGACTTATACAACCTATTTACCTCTTTTTCGATCGATGGTAGCAGCTTTGAATTGATTCTCCTCAACTTTTGACGAAAAGGCCTCTGATTCAGTTTAATGGGGATAGTATGCTGAATGATATTAGTGTCATATGTTTTTAAATCTGAGTAATCCCACGCAAAAGCATCAGAAAATGAAGACAACAATTTCACATACTCTGCCTTTACCTTTGGTGACAATGACTTTGATAACTTTACCATCTTGGGATTCTCAGTTGTCCCAATAGTAACCTCTTCAACACCTTTTTCAGTCGGCCTCAATGTCGGTTTGTGGGCTACATCGTCTTGGTCAAAGAGTTCCTCCAAAGGAATCAACCCCTTAGGAATGATGTTATCTTTAAGTTGCAGTACTTCCATTTGACTTATTTGTATATCATCATTACCATCATCATGTTTTGTATTTATGGAGGTGTCTTTAAACTTACCCTTATTCTGCAGAAAATCACTAATCTCCTCGTCATCCTGAATGACTTGCCAACATCGCTGATTGTCTGGAACGGTGGGGCGGTGTTTCACATGAATCTCGAACTTGTTGCTGGAATTCATTGGAATTTTAAGATTGCTTGCTGCCTTAGCAAGTCCATCATCAACACCGTTTTGTATGCAAGGCACACATGTCAAGGTATGATCAGAAAATAACTTCAGAATATCTAAAACTACATTACGGTAAGCCCTCATGCGAGGATGCTTGGCCTGAAACTCACCTTTAACCTGCTTTATCACCAACTCTGAATCACCATAGACTGCAATCTTCTTCGCTTTCAGCTTTCTAAGAATCTTAAGGCCAACAATTAGAGCCTCATATTCCGCTTCATTATTAGAGCAGTCAAATGCTAGCTTGTAGGAACACACTCTCACATTGCTTGGAACCTTATCCGGAGTGGAAAATGGACTACGAATCCAAACACCAATTCCAGCACCGTCACTACCCACTGCGCCATCAAAATCCATGGTCCAAAGACCATCTTCATCGTCCTCTAAATGCTGAAATTGCGCCAGCTCTGTTTTTCCTGTTTGCTGCCCATTGTCTTCAGCTGATTGCTCCATAGTAGCTTGTTTTTCTCTTCTTTCTTTTTGCAGAACTTCTCTAAAATTCTCAGTGATTTCTGGTATATCTTCCGCCTGAACTAATTGACTATCTATATCATTAAAACTATCAACAAGCAACACAAACGACTCTAAGTCGGTATGTACATAATTTACAGGATGATTGATTGGCTTCTCTTTGCTGGTTATCATGTATTTCATCTTCTGCACTCGATATAACTTTCTCATTTGACCGAAGACTGGAATTGTTGCATAAGAGAAATCTAACTGTAGTGTACCTTTCAAATTTTCCCCCCAAGATCTTGAAAGGAGCATCCCAAATCGTGGAGGAATGTCCACCACAACCACATCCATCAAGACATTCTTCGCTGGAATTTGATCTAAGCTTACAACCAAATCTTTGATGAGTCCTATACACCTCACACGACTGGAATCAAATGAATACAAATCATGATATTTTCTTATAATTTCTAGTCCCAACTTTTCCATGATCGCCTTTGGCATCAGATTGTGCGAAGCACCCGAATCGAACATGGCATTGTGCAATACATATTCATGCAACCTCAAACTGATATAAAAGGGAGGAACATCACTGTCAGGGGACTCACCATCTAATGCAGGCCCAAATATCAATTCTGGCTGATCATCTTCAACATTTACCGTGTCAAACATTGGATCAAAATTCAGAATTTTGGAGACTTGACCACGGTAGCTGTTGTTCTTCATGATTTCTGTCAAAGGAATAGATATTTTTAATTTGGAAATTTCATTTTCCAAACTAAATGCTAAAACTCTTTCGACTTCTTTGACCGGAACTTCCTTCTTTTCAGCCTTATCCTTCATTATACTTGACTGATTTACCTTTTCTGCTGATGATACTTTACTAGCTGCGGGATCAATTGTCTCTTTTCCTTTCTTCTGTGGTATCGGTGAATCTGCCTTTGGTGCTGAAGCTTCTTTTCGTTTCTGAATTGGATTTATGGGCACATCTCGGTTTCTCAATGAGTATTGCTTTTGTTGGGCAGACAAAGCATTCAAATATCCTCTTTGGTATTCATCTGATTCTTCCTCTAAATCTGCATCATTTGCTAGAATGAAATCTTCATCTTTCTGAACAACTGAACTTTCTCCATATTCTTCATCCTCAGTGATATAAATAGGCAGATCGTCGGGAGTAAAGAAATGATTTTTCTCACCTGCTACATCATCATCATCGTCTGAATCTTGACTCACAAAATTCTGCAAAAGAGGTGTTTTAATCTGCTACTGGGCTGCCGGCTCTTGTGCTCTCTGTTCACGCTGCTTAATTTTGAACTGTGGCTGCTGCTGGCCACGGTAGTTTGGATTACGAATCTACGTTTCTGGTTTATCAAGGTTCATTCTTTTGAACATCTTTTCCATCTCACGAAGCCAGGGCGGTTCTAATGTAGATGTGGAAGTCTCTTCCTTTATAGTCACTCTTTTCTCTGCTTTCAACCGGGCTCTCTTATCATTCAGATTCGCCTCAACACTAACAGCAATCTTCTGCATATCTTCTAAGGTAGGCGGATCTCTGTCACGTAGCGAATAAGCCATCTCCGGATCGAAACTATCCGGGAATTTAAGAAGAGCTGACTTTTTAGACGGTCTTAAGTCATCTGGAATTGCATTATACACTGTATTGAATCTGATAATATAATCCTGAACGGACTCACCAGGATTACGCTTGATGTTTTTATACTCTGAAGTGATCTACAGTGGATCCTTTTTCATCTCCCATCGATCTAAAAACTGATCCTGAAGTTCCTGTAATGTGTTGATACTTCTGGCCTGTAAATCTCTGAACCAATTACAAACCTCTCCTCCAAAATTCTGGGCAAACAATCTCATTGAAACATTTTCTGCATCAACTTCATGGAGGTCCAAAAAGTCTGTCATTCGAACAATATGCTGCTGAGATGATATACTCTGTGGTGTGCCGTCGAATATGGGAATCTTGCTCTGGTAATCAGCAGGCATAGGATCTAAATTGGACGGCAAAGCAAGAGGTGCAAATCTGGCAGCCATGACTCTTGGCGGATTTATAATCTGCTGTCTCGGAGAAACAAGAGGACTGGGAGCAGTAGGTGAACGAGGTGTATGCGGTGGAGACAGAGGAGAAACTACTGCTGATTGCTGATCAGAAATCTCAGGCTGAACAGGAATGGTAGGGATAAAGGAAGGTTCAGTGGGAATCCGTGAACTAGATGCAACTTCAGATTGTCCAAGAGTTTGTGAAGCAGATTCAATGAATTCGGGAATGTTGGTAGCCACGATGGAATTTTGCAGATTCAGAATATAATTGTCGATAGATCTATTTGCTTGCTCAACTTCTAAATACTTGATGAACTCAGGATTGATAACGGTAGAACCAGTGGCACTTTCGGATTTGGTTTCAAACAATGATAACTCAAACTGATCGTCGAACTCAATATCATCAATGTATTCAAAAACAGTGGGGTATGAGTGAGATTTGACCAATGGAATAATAGGAGCTTCTCGACGGAAAATTCTTGGGATTAGGTTGGGGTTTTCATATACTGGAGGCGGATTTGGATCAGGATTTGATCTGGTATGCCTTCTTGAAGCCAGTGTATTGATCTATTCGGGAAAAATTTCAAGGAACACAATCAATTATCTTCAGCCTATCGACTTCTAGACTCAATCATCCAAAGGTCTAGAATGAACAAGTATATTGGGGTGATTTTGAAAATCAAGTGCTGCATTCACAAGCTAACCGGAGATCGACTGAAGCAGCATTTATCTACTTCCGCTTATGCATGGAAAAAGCGTTTCGAAAGCTACCTGGCGTGACTTCAGACTCCGTCTAAGACTCATGAAACAAACAAATCAACAAGCAAACCATTGAGAGTTTCCCCAGTATGGTCGCCACTATGTTAGCGTTCAAATCTACCTTAGGCTGAAATAAGGTAAAACTCAAGGCTACATCAAACCACGCTCAGCCTCGTAGCTAGCCCTACGAGGACAGGAGAGGGCTCTCTCCGGGTCTATCTCGGAAAAAGGTTTTCAGAGGGGTTGAGATGACTTATAATGAACAAGGAATACTGATTTTAGGCTAGTAAAGAGATAGGAAAGTTTGATTTTGATTTTTTGGGTTTTTGTTGGAGAAATGGGAAAAAACAATTTTTGGGTTCGGGGATAAGGCCAGATCTTTGCAGAATTCGAGTTGGGGCGAGGTAGGAAGTAGTCTTGATGCTTTTGATCAGGTGAATGGATGGATCAGAACGACAAGGAGCTGAAGAGGGCAAGGGAGAACATGGATCCTCTCCAAACAGGCGAAAACATGCAAAACTAAACAAATTCAAAGGCAGAGCACTGAAATCAATGGATTCAACCTCATTTACTCATTCATTTAGTTTCAGAAGCATAAGAAGGGAATGGAATACATTAAACATGAAATAACTTACAATAAAATGAGAGAAAACACCATCAAGAACTGAAAGCCGCAAGAATCCCAACAGGTGCTGCAAAACCTCTGATCTTTCCTTAGCCAAAATATGAAAAATATGTACAATAGTGTGCCAAAATCTTCCCAAGAGTCCAACCTGTAGAATGTCTCAAAAATTACATCATATAGGCCTCCTAACCCCTTCCCACACCTTTAGGGGTCGAATTCCTCCTTCTAGGAGCAGTTCCAACTAATTCTAAACAAAGAACTAGAATATAGGCATCTAAACAACTTGCCTCTAAAAGGGAGGAAACTGATTCTTACATCTGATTTTTACTTTTTTAGGAGTGAATCATCTAGAATAGGTAAAAGTGAGTCAAAGTTACATGTAAACCATCAATTTACATCATGATAACTCAAAAATTTCATCCACAAGCAAAACTGGTTCAACTGGCCGAAATTCTGAGCTGGAAGGTGAAAAATTGACCAAAAATCCATATGCGTAGCGCGCCTGAGCCATACGCGTAGCGCATCTTTCAGCCTGATTTTGGGGCACTTTCCGGCATCCAAATTGAGCTCATGATAGCTCGTTGGAAAGCCCTGGATGTTGGCTATCGAACCCAAGTGTAATGTCCCAATTTGGAGCTCATTTTCTCCTCCAAAACTTCATTCTCCCAGAAGTACTTCCTGCTGGTGCAAAAGGTGGCAGCAAGGTGGTTTTCATGGTGTTTTTGGGCCTTTTGATCATCCAGAACTTGATGAAATGCTTCGGAAATACTTGAGCATGCATAAATTACCATGAAAAACCCAGAAATATAAATTTTTCCTCCAGCAAGTGTCTCAATCAAAAGCGAGCGCGTCGACGCGCTACTCGTATAGCTGAAAAATCTGTTTTGAGACCAAAATATTTCAAAATGACAAAAATTTCTCCAAATTTGCTCAAATTTGGAGCGAAGACCCTCCATCATGTATCATGCCCAGCCAAAAAAGCCTCGGCCAAAATCCAGAGTGGATCAGGCCTTTTCCGCCGTTTTAGTGCTTCGCTCAATCTCCTTTTCAAAATCTTCATTTTTGCTTTGCAGACATGCATGCGGGCCCAATAATGACCTTTCATGTGATGAAGCATGTCTTTGTCTCTATTGGCTTTTTCCAACAACTTCTCCAGATGAATGTTAACACGTGTGAGGCAAGAATCTCGATCGATTGGTGTCATGTCGCCAGGTCTCTTCCGGGCCAATTGTCGATCCTCACGGATTCGACGCAGCTCATAGAGTGTGTGCTCATCCTCTAGCTGTTTGTTACGCTGCTCCAAGTAGTTTATCACCCATTGAGCCCTCTGAAATTTCTCTTTCAGCATGTCATTCTCGGCCCTTTTCTCCTGGATGATCTCTTTTAGTTTCAAGCTAGGAGAGCTTGCATCAACATCAATGATCGTGAAATCAGTGTCCCGGCCTCCTGAAGGGCCCTCATCATGCATGGGCCTCTTGCCCCTGTCCTGAAACTGTACCAATGCTGAAGAAGAAGGCGAGACCCCTTCCACATCATGTGGAGATAATACTCGCTCTGCTGATGGAGTCAACGAGACCCCTTCCACCCCGGGTGGAGATAGTACTCGTCGTGTAGCTGCAAATAAGGCCCTGTGGCCTCGCTGGTATGTCACATACAATGGAGCACTGATATGCTCGATCTCAGGAATGTCAGGCTGGTGTGCAGGCTCTCCCGCATCATGAACTACCTCGGGAAGCGGCTGTGGTGCTGTAAATAAGTCACGAGAGATGAAATCCTCCCAAGTGATGCCCTGCTGTGTCAACTGATGTACCACTACGATCTTGATCAACGCGTAATGATATATACTTCTATGCTGCTGTGCTGGGGTCTTCTTCTGTACAAAAATCACCATCCTCTCTATGTTGCGATACATGAAGTACGGAATGTTCATCATACGTACCCTCGTGAAGTGCATCAACAAACGGACATGGTATGCATAGAGACGCGAGAATCTGCCCTCGCAACTGAAATACCGAATGATGAGTTTCATCAATGGTGCAAACTCATCCTTTAGGAATATGAAAGGAAAAACCCTGCTCAGGTGCCTCATATACCCGGGTTTGATGTATGGCTCATAGTGGAATTTCTCTAACTGCTGACGTTTGTTCCATTCCTCTCCTATATTTGGTATCCCGGTGGCCTGAGCAATAGTCTCTGGTGACAGAATGAAATCTACTCCTGCGAGGTTTACACGGCCATCATGTAAATGTAGAAAAAATAGACGAGCTAGTTCACGATGATGCTGGGTTTGTGAAATCATCTCACAGTATTGGAAACATGACTGACGCTGAAAACAATCCATTGCAAGCGGGCAAGCCTGCAATTGAGCCAAAGAAGTAGGCTCTTCCCTGAGATGCCTACCACCTTTGCCACCTTTGTGAGACCTCCGTGGCACATTACCCTCTGTTGTGGAATCACTGTCATACTCCTGCTCATAAACTGAATCCGTCTCTGACATGGCTCTGAAAACAAGATGTCTGCAATATGTATGTTGATATAGGTGTAGTGAAGTCAAAAGTTTCAATGTATGCTCAAAACCCAAACATGTTACATATGTACCAAAGCATCATAAGAAAATAAGTCACAGTGGTAATAGCTCTGTTTAGGTGGATTGGCATAAAAACAGTCACTGCTTTGATCACAAGGGAATTTGACAAATGAGCAAAAAGTGTAATGTAGTGTGCAGCCTTTGTAATGCTGGCTAAAATTTGTCAAAGGGGAAATTGAGTATGGGACTGCGTTTTATCAATGGAGAATAGGAAACAGTGACAATGACCATAGTGAAACTATAGCAAAATGAGGATGACAATCATAGTGACAGCAGTGGTGAGATGGCAAACTGAGAGCGTGAGGGCCATGACACTTTGACAACAGATGCATAGGTATATACATCAACAATACAGGCTGGGAAATCCTTCACAAGACCATCAACATGTATTCAAAACCCTAAGAAATGAATCGGCTATGAACATAGGGTTTCACCTCTCCACATCAAACACACTAATTTCATGTTCAAAATTTACTGAGCAGCCATTAAAAACCTACTTGCAAGTTGATTGAGGCGTTGTGACATCAAACCGGATGCATGAGCAACAAAAATTTGGCTCTGTGACTGTGTGCGTAGCGCGCCTACCCAACGCGTAGCGCGCACCATATGCGTAGCGCCCGTGTTCTTTTGCAAAGGCTGGGGAGGCTATATGCGTAGCGCCCCTTATATGGGTAGCGCGCCTCCTGTGTGAGTAGCACGCATCTCCAATCTAGTCCACGGCTATGAAAAACACGATTTGAGCCCTCAACTTCACCACTTCGTTTTCTGCCTTGAGAATTTGTGCAAATGAATTGTTTACCATGGTTTATATGTGAAGAAAAATATCTCATAAAATCAGATTTGATTTTAAATTTACTCCATGACCCACTTTTATAATGTTTGGCACTTTGTCATTCGATCACTTAATATAATGCTGTTCTTTGGCTTTTCCTTGCTTTTTCTGAGTCTTGGACTGATGATACCTTGTTGTTTTTTGCAGGGATTTGGAATTTGGCTTTGGAAAAGATCAGAGGCTTGCTCTGACACTTCTTATGGTGAAACAAATACAATTTTTACAAAAAATGAAGTTTGACAATTTCTAGTTCCAAAACAGAGTTTTGGACTAGAAATGTCTTCAAATGTTTTTGATAATAAAAACGTGAAATAGGAATCCTTTGAAACTAACCTCATGGCCTGCGGGCTTTTATTACATGTATGCAAAGGACTGAAAACCCTAGACTCTAGGACTAAAGACTCTTTTTAATGAAACTAATCATTTATGACAATGAATGCAATGACCATGAACTTCAGTGATTTTTGAGGAATTTTAATTAGCCCTGCAGGTACAAGCATGAGGAAACACAAGACAACCAGACCCCCTCGTCAGTCAATGGCATGCCCCTAGCGAAATGCAACGAAGTGGAACGAGCGAGACACCTAAAAATGATATGCAAAAAGCGAACTGATCTCTGACGGAGGGCTGTAAGGACCGACTCTACATTGGCTCCAATGGGGGATGGTGGCTCCGAGGAGATGCCAAGAACGGCAGATCTCTGGGGGAGTCAGACAGTGCCTTCATCCATTGGGCGATGGAGTCATTATTTCAACAGATAACACAAAACTTTTGATACATTTATTGACTGCAAACTTGACTGAAAACCGACTGAAATTTGACCAAAACTGACTCGATTTTTTAAACTGAAAAGACTGATAAACTGACTTGACAAACTTCAAACCAACCAACCTCCATCTCTAGAATTATAGCCTTCACTCCGGGCCCCAGACTGAAGATGAAAGATCAGTACACACTTGCAATAAAACATAAGTAAAACGATATATACAATGATGATGAAATTAGCAGAAAATACTCAGAAGTAATATCGCTTTAGCAGCCGACCATTTATCGGCCCTCCAGGACAATCATCTCCATTCATTTCCTTGAGAAGAAAGGCGTTTTGACCACGATACGCTGCTATCTTGAAAGGACCCTTCCATAGGTTTTCAAATTTGTCGTGCTTTCCCTTATCTTCATTCCGAGCATCCCACTTCAAAACTACCTCATCCAGCTGAAACTTATCTGCCTTTGCCTTCCTGTCATAAATCTTCTTGATGCGCTCCTGCAACTTGAAAGTATTTTGAAATACCTCCTCCCGTGTCTGTTGTAAATGAATCATCTGATTAATCCTCCGCTGCATGGGATCTTCCTCACTACCAGCCTCCTGAAGCAATTTGACTACCGGGACAGCAAGCGAAGTAGGAAAAACCGTGTCTATTCCGTACACCAACTCGAAAGGAGACATGCCAATAGAGTTTTTCTGACTTGCCCTATCAGCCCACAGTGCATTCACTAATTTCTTGTGCCAGCCCTTTTTTTTGATTTCCAGCAATTTCTTAATGATATTCACCAATGACTTATTTGAAGATTCCGCCAAGCCATTTCCTTGCGGATGGTAGGCAGTCGAATGTCCCAAGCTGATATTGTACTTATAGCAAAATTCAACCATCCTCTTAGACTTGAAGGCCGCTGCATTATCTATGATTATCTTACTAGGACACCCAAAACGTGACAGAATATTATTTTCAAGAAAAGAGATAATTACCGCATCCGTGGCCTGCCGAGTGGGAATCGCCTCAATCCATTTCGTGAAGTAGTCCGTAGCTGTCAATATCCATCTATGCTGTCCGGAAGATGCTGGGTGGATTTCCCCGATGAAATCCAATCCCCACTGCTGGAATGGTGCACTGACTTCAATTGGTTTGAGAGGCAAAGGCTGTAGTTTCTGCTTCCCTTCGAAAATTTGGCATTCGTGACAATTCTTAACAGCCTTATATACATCCGAAAACAAAGAAGGCCAATAGTAACCTGCCCTTAGAATCTTATTCGCTGTGGTTTTCCAAAACAGATGGGCGCCGCAGTCTCCTCTATGAAAGTCCTCCAAAACTCTTTTGGCTTCCTCCTCTACCAAACAATTCAACAACATTCCACCAGGGTCTTTCCAATACAATGCAGAATTCAGTATGCAAAACTTTTCAGCTCTCAACTTCAATGTTCTAATCTTATTTCTAGGCATCCCGGGAGGTGGAGACAAATTCTGAAGCACGTATAAAATGTCAGCATACCAAGGGGAAGAAACAAAAATATCAGATACCTGAACTGACGTACTCTCCTCATCTTCATCGGACATGGCAGCGATCAAATTTATATCTAGAGCATGCAGATTTGTTTCAGCCATGAGTTTGGCGAGTCCTTGTCCTTTGATCAGCTTGGTCGGTTTAATCTCCACATCGTATTCTAACAACGCTGCGATCCACTTACCCCGTCTTCCTTCTGGATCTTCCTGTACCAAAACATCTTTAACTGTTGCGCTAGGAACATATGCTAAAATGTGGGAATGCAGTATATACACACATAAATATTTCAAGGCCTTTACAAGCGCAAGTGCTTGTTTCTCAATAATGTTGTATTTCAATGCTCCGTCCCTTATAATCCGACTGAAAAAAGCAATGGGCTTCTCAACTCCATCCCTTTTCTGCATTAAAACAGCTGCCAAAGTGTGCTCAGAAGCAAACGAAAACAAAATGAAGTCCTGTGTGTAGTCCGGGCTGATTAAAATAGGGGCTGAAGAAAGAGCTATCTTTACCAAATTAAATGATTTCACCGCCTCTTCTGTCCATTTTACCTGACTGTCCTTTTTCAGCATGTTCGTGATTTCTCTAAGATGCTCAGCAAGATTTGGAATAAAACGACGCAGAAAATTCATTTTACCATTAAAGGACTGTATTTCTTTCTTGTTCCGGGGCTGTTCAATCTGCTGGATGGCTTCAACACGTGCAGGGTCAACACGAATGCCGTCTTTCGATATGATGTGGCCAAGGAGCTTTCCTTCATCCATGGCAAAAAGAATCTTTTCTGGATTCAGCGAAATGCCATATTTTCTGCACTTCTAGAAAACAATTTTCAAATGATATAAATGTTCTTCATCAGAATTTGAAAACACAGTCAGATCATCAAGGTAAACAACCAAAAATACATCTTTCTCGTTGGCGAAAGCCATGTCCATTGCACGCTGAAAGGTGGCACCTGCATTCTTCAAACCAAATGGCATTTTTGCATAATGAAACGTTCCCCATGGAGTGGTGAACGCAGTCTTGTCACGATCATCTTCATGCACTAAAATTTGATTGTATCATGAATAGCCGTCGAGTAGTGACATCCTTGATGCTCCAACTACTCGCTGCAATATATGGTCCATTTTTGGCAGCGGATAATTGTCTTTTAATGATACCTTATTCAAATTTCTGAAGTCGATACATAAACGGATCTCACATGTTTTCTTTCTCACGAGCACCAAATTTGATATCCAATCTGAAAACCGGATAGGCACAATGATTCCTGACTTATACAACCTGTTTACCTCTTTTTCAATCGATGGTAGCAGCTTTGGATTGATTCTCCTCAACTTTTGACGAAAAGGCTTCTGATTTGGTTTAATGGGGATAGTATGCTGAATGATGTTAGTGTCATATGTTTTTAGATCTGAGTAATCCCATGCAAAAGCATCAGAAAATGAAGACAACAATTTCACATACTCTGCCTTTACCTTTGGTGACAATGAATTTGATAACTTTACCATCTTGGGATTCTCAGCTGTCCCAATATTTACCTCTTCAACACCCTTTTCAGTCGGCCTCAATGTCGGTTTGCGGGCTACATCGTCTTGATCAAAGAGTTCCTCCAAAGGAATCAATCCTTTAGGTCTCCTCGTCATCCTGAAAGACTTGCCAACATCGCTGATTTTCTGGAACGGTGGGGCGGTGTTTCACATGAATCTCGAACTTGTTACTGGAATTCATTGGGATTTTTAAATTGCTTGCTGCCTTAGCAAGTCCATCAGCAACACCATTTTGTATGCGAGGCACACATGTCAAGGTATGATCAGAAAATAGCTTCAGAATATCTAAAACTGCATTACGGTAAGCCCTCATGCGAGGATGCTTGGCCTGAAACTCACCCTTAACCTGCTTTATCACCAACTCTGAATCACCATAGACTGCAATCCTTTTCGCTTTCATCTTTCTAAGAATCTTAAGGCCAGCAATTAGAGCCTCATATTCCGCTTCATTATTAGAACAGTCAAATGCTAGCTTGTAGGAACACACTCTCACATTGCTTGGAACTTTATCCGGAGCGGAAAATGGACTACGAATCCAAACACCAATTCCAGCACCGTCACTACCCACTGCGCCATCAAAATCCATGGTCCAAAGACCATCTTCATCATCCTCTAAATGCTGAAATTGCACCAGCTCTGTTTTTTCTGTTTGTTGCCCATTGTCTTTAGCTGATTGCTCCACAGTAGCTTGTTTTTCTCTTCTTTCTTTTCGCAGAACTTCTCTAAAATTCTCAGTGATTTCTGGTATATCTTCCGCCTGAACTAATTGACTATCTATATCATTAAAACTATCAGCAAGCAACACAAACGACTCTAAGTCGGTATGTACATAATTTACAAGATGATTGATTGGCTTCTCTTTGCTGGTTATCATGTATTTCATCTTCTGCTCTCGATATAACTTTCTCATTTGACCGAAGACTGGAATTGTCGCATAAGAGAAATCTAACTGAAGTGTGCCTTTCAACTTTGCCCCCCAAGATCTTGAAAGGAGCATCCCAAATCATGGAGGAATGTCCGCCACAACCACATCCATCAAGACATTCTTCGCTGGAATTTGATCTAAGCTTACAACCAAATCTTTGATGAGTCCTATACACCTCACACGGCTGGAATCAAATGAATACAAATCATGATATTTTCCTGTAATGTCTAGTCCCAACTTTTCCATGATCGCCTTTGGCATCAAATTGTGCGAAGCACCCGAATCGAACATGGCATTGTGCAAAACATATTCATGCAATCTCAAACTGATATAAAAGGGAGGAACATCACTGTCAGGGGACTCACCATCTAATGCAGGCCCGAAAATCAATTCTGGCTGATCATCTTCAACATTTACCGTGTCAAACATTGGATCAAAATTCAGAATTTTGGAGACTTGACCACGGTAGCTGCTGTTCTTCATGATTTATGTCAAAGGAATAGATATTTTTAATTTGGAAATTTCATTTTCCAAACTAAATTCTGAAACTCTTTCGACTTATTTGACCGAAACTTCCTTCTTTTCAGCCTTATCCTTCATTATACTTGACTGATTTACCTTTTCTGCTGATGATACTTTACTAGCTGCGGGATCAATTGTCTCTTTTCCTTTCTTCTATGGTATGGGTGAATCCGTCTTCGGTGCTGAAACTTCTTTTCTTTTCTGAATTGGATTTATGGGCACATCTCTATTTCTCAATGAGTATTGCTTCTGTTGAGCGGACAAAGCATTCAAATATCCTCTTTGGTAATCATCTGATTCTTCCTCTAAATCTGCATCATTTGCTAAAATGAAATCTTCATCTTTCTGTGCAGCTGAACTTTCTCCATATTCTTCATCCTCAGTAATATAAATAGGCAGATCGTCGGGAGTGAAGAAATGATTTTGCTCACCTGCTACATCATCATCATCGTCTGAATCTTGACTCACAAAATTCTGCAAAAGAGGTGTTTTAATCTGCTGCTGGGCTGCCGGCTCTTGTGCTCTCTGTTCACGCTGCTTAATTCTGAACTGTGGCTGCTGCTGGCCACGGTAGTTTGGATTACGAATCTGCGTTTCTGGTTTATCAAGGTTCATTCTTTTGAACATTTTTTCCATCTCACGAAACAAGTGCTGTTCGGATGTAGATGTGGAAGGCTCTTCCTTTATAGTCACTCTTTTCTCTGCTTTCAACCGTGCTCTCTTATCGTTCAGATTCGCCTCAACACTAACGGCAATCTTCTGCATATCTTCTAAGGTAGGCGGATCTCTGTCACGTAGCGAATAAGCCATCTCCGGATCAAAACCATCCGGGAATTTAAGAAGAGCTGACTTCTTAGACGGTCTTAAGTCATCTGGAATTGCATTATACACTGTATTGAATCTGATAATATAATCCTGAACGGACTCACCAGGATTACGTTTGATGTTAGTATACTCAGAAGTGATTTGCAACGGATCTTTCTTCATCTCCCACCGATCTAGAAACTGATTCTGATGTTCCTGTAATGTGTTGATACTCTGGCCTATAAAGCTCTGAACCATTTACGAACCTCTCCTCCAAAATTCTGGGCAAACAATCTCATTGAAACATTTTCTGCATCAACTTCATGCAGGTCCAAAAAGTCTGTCATTTGGACAATATGCTGCTGAGCTGATATACTTTGTGGTGTGCCATCGAATATAGGAATTTTTCTCTGGTAATCAGCAGGCATAGGATCCAAATTGGCCGGCAAAGCAAGAGGTGCAAATCTGGCAGCCATGACTCTTGGCAGATTTATAATCTACTGTCTCAGAGAAACAGGAGGAATGGGAGCAGTAGGTGAACGAGGTGTATGCGGTGGAGACGGAGGAGAAACTACTGCTGACTGCTGATCATAAATCTCAGGCTGAACGGGAATGGTAGGGATAAAGGAAGGTTCAGTGGGAATCCGTGAACTAGATGCAACTTCAGACGGTCCAAGAGTTTGTGAAGCAGATTCAATGAATTCGGGAATGTTGGTAGCCACGATGGAATTTTGCAGATTCAGAATATAATTGTCGATAGATCTATTTGCTTGCTCAACTTCTAAATACTTGATGAACTCAGGATTAATAACGGTAGAACCAATGGCACTTTCGGATTTGGTTTCAAACAATGATAACTCAAACTGATCGTCAAACTCAATATCATCAATGTATTAAAAAACAGTGGGGTATGAGTGAGATTTGACCAAAGGAATAGTAGGAGCTTCTCGACGGAAAATTCTTGGGATTAGGTTGGGGTTTTCATATACTGGAGGCGGGTTTGGATCAGGATTTGATCTGGTATGCCTTCTTGAAGCTAGTGTATTGATCTATTCGGGAAAAATTTCAAGGAACACAATCAATTATCTTCAGCCTATCGATTTCTAGACTCAATCATCCAAAGGTCTAGAACGAACAAGTATACTAGGGTGATTTGCAAATCAAGTGCTGCATTCACAAGCTAACCGGAGATCGATTGAAGCAGCGTTTATCTACTTCCGCTTATGCGTGGCAAAAGCGTTTCGAAATCTACCTGGTGTGACTTCAGACTCCGTCTAAGACTCATGAAACAAACACATCAACAAGCAAACCATTGAGATTTTCCCCAGTATGGTCGCCACTATGTTAGCACTAAAATCTACCTTAGGCTGAAATAAGGTTAAACTCAAGGCTACATCAAACCACGCTCAGCCTCGTAGCTAGCCCTACGAGGACAAGAGAGGGCTCTCTCCGAGTCTATCTCGACAAAGGATCTTCAAAGGGGCTGAGATGACTTATAATGAACAATGAATACCGATTTTAGGCTAGTAAAGAGATAGGAAAGTTTGATTTTGATTTTTTGGTTTTTTGTTGGAGAAATGGGAAAAAACAATTTTTGGGTCCGGGGATAAGGCCAGTTCTTTGCAGAATTCGAGTTGGGGCGAGGTAGGCAGTAGTCTTGATGCTTTTTTATTAAGTGTATGGATGGATCAGAACGAAAAGGAGCTGAAGAGGGCAAGGGAGAACATGGATCCTCTCCAAACAGGCGAAAACATGTAAAACTAAACAAATTTAAAGGCAGAGCATTGTAAACAATGGATTCAACCTCATTTACTCATTTATTTAGTTTCAGAAGCATATGAAGGGAATGGCATACATTAAACATGAAAGAACTTACAATAAACTGAGAGAAAACACCATCAAGAACTGAAAGCCACAAGAATCCCAACAGGTGCTGCAAAACCTCTGATCTTTCCTTAGCCAAAATATGAAAAATATGTACAATAGTGTGCCAAAATCTTCCCAAGAGTCCAACTTGTAGAATGTCTCAAAAATTACATCATATAGACCTCCTAACCCCTTCCCACACCTCTAGGGGTCGAATTCCTCCTTCTAGGAGCAGTTCCAACTAATTCTAAACAAGGAGCTAGAATCTAGGCATCCAAACAACTTGCCTCTAAAAGGAAGGAAACTGATTCTTTGACTTGATTTTCACTTTTTTGGGAGTGAATCTTCTAGAATAGGTAAAAGTGAGTCAAAGTTACATTACAAACACAAAATTACATCAAGACAACTCAAAAATTACATCCACAATCAAAACTGGTCCAACTAGCCGAAATTCTGAGCTGGAAGGTGAAAAATTGACCAAAAATCCATATGCGTAGCGCGCCTGAGCCATACACGTAGCGCGTCTTTCAGCCTGATTTTGGGGCACTTATGGGCATCCAAATTGAGCTCATGATAGCTCGTTGGAAAGCCCTGGATGTTGGCTATCCAGCCCAAGTGGCATTTTCCAATTTGGAGCTCATGTGCCCCTCCAAAACTTCATTCTGTATACTTGGTGCAAAAGGTATAAAGAAGGTGCAGGTTTTCATGGTGTTTTTGGGCCTTTGATCATCCGTAACTCTGATGAAATGCTTCTGGTAAATACTTTAGCATGCATAAATTACCATGAAAAACCCAAAAATATGTTTTCCTTCAGCAAGTGTCCCAATTGAAGCGATGATGCCTGACATAGCACATATAGCCGAAAATCAGTTGAGACCAAATATCAAATGATAAAATTCTCTAATACTCAAATCTGTTAAGACCATCGTATCATGCCCAGCCACGAAGCCTTGCCAAACCTGATGCGGATCAGCCTTTTCCGCCGTTTTAGTGCTTCGCTTCAACCTCCCTTCCACCTTCATTTTGCTTCAAGGCACGTGGCATGCGGCCCTTCAATAATAACCTTTCATGCATTAAGTATGCTCTTGTTCAGCATACTTTTGCCAACAATTTCCTCCAGATGAATGTTAACATGCGTGAGGCAAGAATCTCGATCAGCCGGTGTCATATCACCAGGTCTCTTCCGAGCCAATTGTCGATCCTCACGAATTCGCCGCAGCTCTAAAAGTGTGTGCTCATCCTCTAGCTGTTTGTTACGCTGCTCCAAGTAGTTTATCAACCACTGAGCCCTCTTTAATTTCTCTTTCAGCGTGTCATTCTCGGCCTTTTGCTCCTGGATGATCTCTTTCAGTTTCGAGCTAGGAGAGCTCGCATCAACATTGATGAATGTGAAATCAGTGTCTCGACCGCCTGATGGGCCCTCATCGTGCATAGGCCTCTTGCCTCTATCCTGGATCTGTACCTGTGCTAAAGAAGAATGCGAGACCCCTTCCACCCTTGGTGGAGATAATACTCGCGTTGCTAATGAAGTCAACGAGACCCCTTCCACCCCGGGTGGAGATAGTACTCGTCGTGTAGCTGCAAATAAGGCCCTGTGGCCTCGCTGGTATGTCACACGCAGTTGGAGTGCTGATATGCTCAACTTCTCGTGAATGTCGTTGATGTAGTTGCCTCTCTCATCAGACCCTTCCAAAGGAGGTCGCGGCGTCAGAACATTTCAGCAGATGAATCCTGGCAATGCCCTTCGTCAGGTCAATCGTATTATCACTACGATCTTGATCAGCGCGTAATGATATATACTTCTATGTTGTTGTGCTGGGGTCTTCTTCTCAGACAAAAATCATCATCCTCTCTATGTTATGATACATATATAAGACGTTGGTCTGACATCATATTGTAATTTTAAAACAACGACGAGAGTTTATAGATACGCGAATCTCGCTCTGAATCGAAATACCGAATGATGAGTTTCATCAGTGGTGCAAACTCATCCTTTAGGAATCTGAAAGGAAAAACCTTGCTCAGGTGCCTCATATACCCAGGTTTGATGTGTGGCTCATAGTGGAATTTCTCTAACTGCTGACGTTTGTTCCATTCCTCTCCTATATTTGGTATCCCGATGGCCTGAGCAATAGTCTCTGGTGACAGAATGAAATCTACTCCGGCGAGGTTTACACGGCCATCATGTAAATGTAGAACGAATAGATGAGCTAGTTCACGATGATGCTGGGTTTGTGAAATCATCTCACAGTATTGGAAACATGCCTGACGCTGAAAACAATCCATTGCAAGCGGGCAAGTCTGCAATTGAGCCAAAGAAGTAGGCTCTTCCCTGAGATTCCTACCACCTTTGCCACCTTTGTGAGACCTCCGTGGCACATTACCCTCTGCTGTGGAATCACTGTCATACTCCTACTCATAAACTGAATTTGTATCTGACATGGCTTTGAAAACAAGATGTCCGCAATATGTATGTTGATATAGGTGTAGTGAAGTCAAAAGTTTCAATGTATGCTCAAAACCCAAACATGTTACATATGTACCAAAGAATCATAGGAAAACAAGCCATAGTGGTAATAGCTCTGTTTTAAGTGTATTTGGCATAAAAACAGTCACTGCTTTGATCACAAGGGAATTTGACAAATGAGAAAAAAGTGTAATGTAGTGTGCAGCCTTTGTAATGCTGGCTAAAATTTGTCAAAGGGGAAAATGAGTATGGGACTGTGTTTTATCAATGGAGAATAGGAAACAGTGACAATGACCATAGTGAAACCATAGCAATGATAACAGTGTTCCGATAATGTCAATGGGGATATGGACAAGTGAATCATGAGACTATGTGAAAACATGAATAAGGAGCATTGCTAAAATGAGGATGACAATCATAGTGACAGCAGTGGTGAGATGGAAAACCGGGAGCGTGAGGGCCGGACACTTGGACAGATAGGGAATATATATCACACACAGCTTTCAAATCCTCTACACACCATCAACATGTATTCAAAACCCTAAGAAATGAATCTGCTATGAACATAGGGTTTCACCTCTCCACATCAAACACACTAATTTCCCCACTTTAAAAACACCACAATCCTGTTCAAAAATCACTGAGCAACCATTAAAAACCTACTTGCAAGCTGATTGTGCCGATTTGGTGTGAAACTGGACGCAAGGGCAAAAATTTTTAGCTCTGAGACTGTATGGGTAGCGCGCCCACCCAATGCGTAGCGCGCTGCAAGTGCGTAGCGCCCTTGGTACTTAACACTAGTTGGGGATGTTATATGCGTAGCGCGCCCTATATGGGTAGCGCCTGGACAAAGCGACCCTCTGTAATCCAACACGGTTAAGAAACAATGATTGGGCTGCATCACTAACTCATTTGCTTGATTTAAATGAATTGTTTATTTACAAGGACATGAAGAAAATATCTACAAAACTGTGATTAGATTTCTAATTTATCTAAGTGACCATTTTTTATAATGTTTATACTTTAATAGATCAATACAATCGTCACTTTTTGGCTTTTTCTTTGCTTTTATATTTTAATCATATAATATCAGTTGTTTTTCTTTATGTGATCTCGCATTATTCTTTGGCAAAGATCAGAGGCTTGCTCTGGAACTTTCTTACAATGAAACAAATACAAAATTATTACAACAATGAAAATTGACAATTTCTAGTTCCGAAACAGAGTTTTGGACTAGAAATGTCTTCAAATGCATTCTGAGAATAAAAATATGAAACGAGAATCTTTTGAAACCAACCTCATGGCCTGCGGGCTTTTATTACATATATGCAAAGGACTGAAAACCCTAGACTCTAGGACTAAAGACTTTTTAACGAAACTAATAATTTATGACCATGAACTTCAGTGATTTTTAAGGAATTTTAATTAGCCCTGCAGGTACAAGCATGAGGAAACACAAAACAACCAGACCCCCTCATCAGTCAATGGCATGCCCCTAGCGAAATGCAACGAAGTGGAACAAGCGAGACACCTAAGAATGATATGCAAAAAGCGAAAAGATCTCTGACGGAGGGTTGTAAGGACCGACTCTAACAGGTCATTCATCACATCTTCTTTTAGGTCAGAGTCTAGGTATCATTTGTTTCACCACCATAAGAGTCAATTTATGTCATGAAAGAAGGTAGATAAAACTTCATTTTCACAATAAAATCCATTTTCATATGGAGTTATTAAAGATAGGGAAATAAGTAAAGACACTTTGTATTTCCTTAGATAAAGTGTGTTTCTTGATTAAAGTTTTTCAAAACAGAAATTTCTTCAAAAAAGTTGTAAGATTTCACTAGAAGACAAAAAAATGATTTTATGATGTTATAGAAGGGAAAAAGAGACTTCTTCAACTAATGCTATCCTTTTATGTTTGATAGAGCTCCTCTCTTCTCACCATCATACTCCAAAGTTGCAAGGGTTGAAGAAAAAACAAGAAATTTGTGCCAAATTGCTCTTGCTACGCTTTTAGAGGTGTTGTGCTACGTTTCTGGCATGTGCTATGTTTTTGGCATGTGAGCTTCAAATAACTTCTCCAAGGTTCAAAAAAATTTCACAAGGGTTCATACACCTCCTAAAAAGTAAGTGGACACCCTCCATACCTCTCTCAAGCAAAAATTCTTCATAAAATGAGTGATTTCCTTCATTAGGTTATCTACTCTATGTTTTTGGTTTTTTTCATCTTTGGTTTGTTTCAGATGATAAAACCCTAATATAACCATATAAAACCTTCATACAACCTTCATACACCATACCCTAACACTCCCTATCACTCATAACCTTCCTTTCCATCAATTTCATCAAACACCTAATTTTCACTACATTCTTGTAGAAAAACTAGTAAATCTCCGTGTTTTGATCTTTTGGGCACGTTCCTCATACCCATTTCCAAGAATTTCATTTGCATCCTATTTCCAAATCATCACCCTACCTCCTCAATTTTTTGTGGAATTTTACCTAGCTTCTTTCCATCTCATTTATGCCCCTAAATCCACCCTACCACCATCCACTATTTTCTTAATTCTACACCTCCCCTGCCCATTTCATCCAGCTAGGGTTTCATCTTGTTGACAAAAACCATGGAGAAATCTGGTTCAAAGGGATGGAATTGGACCTTGAATACTACAAAATGTTTCTGAAACCTCATTGCAAATATTATTCTCGGCATATCTTCCTTTTCAGGCATTTAATTGATAAATATGCCCCTTTGATGAAGTTAATTATGAAATATTTTACATGTGAAGGGAGATTTTCAAGGTTGTACCAGTACAATATCAGGTTATTGATGTACTTCACTGCTACTCAGCCACTCAATTTTCCCTATTATTTTTTCAGAATTTTGGTCAAGATGACTGAAAAGGTATAGAGCAAAGGTAAATATCATCACCCCAGTTTATTCAACATGGCTTGGTCAAGCTTATTGTTTTGCATCATCTTTCAACAATCAATATGTCTTGGGAAAATTTCATGGAGAAATTTTCATCAATGACTACTACTAGCCCATCCATCATCGATAGCACACCATCAACACCAGCACAAAAAAAGAGGTTGGCTCTCCAAGTAGGCAAGCAGAGATATCAAAGGCGCCTAGGGTTGATATCACTCAAGCCTATGAGAAAGTCAAGAGGATGATTTTTGTTCCAAAGACCATAAACGGAGTAATTGCACCTAATACCACAGTTGAACAAAGAAAAATAGTAGATCAGCCACCTGGTCATGCTAGTGAGTCACTCATGCATGAGGATGAGTCACCATTGTTGCAGCATGAAGAACAAGTGCCCATGGAAGTTGACATGATAGAGCAGGTAAAGGGCAAGACAACTAAGGAGATCATAAGAGAAAAGGATGCAGAGATAGAAGAGTTGAGGGACAACCTCTCAAAGGAAAACTTCTTGATTACCTTCCTACAACAAGAGCGTAGCTAAAGGTAAAACAAATCCTCCAAACCAATCCAAAGGCTAGTCTTGAGGAAGACAAGGGTAAAGGAAAGGAAGTGGTGGATGTTGAGAAACTAGAAGATATAGAGGTTGAAGAAAATCCTAGGAGGCCAATAACAAGCGGGTTAACTAAACAAAAATAGCAAGAAAGAGAGCCATCTCCACCATCAGCTCAGTTAATTTTTGATGAGTTGATAGCTACCAAAATTTCACAAGATAAATATTTGTGGCTTGATTGGGTAAACATTAATCTTGAGAAGTTTTTGAAGAAGGCAGAGAGATATAACAATCTCTAGAGGCATATGGCGAGGCACCATTTCACAAGGAACCAAATCGCCAAGTTGAGGGTGAAGAATTTGAGAAAGAAGCTTAAGGAAACCCCAATGAAGCTTAAGGAGAAGGAAAATTTGGATCTGCTTCCTGAGGCCTCCTTGGTTTTTATGCCTATAATCCTAGGAGATCATAAAACAAATTTTGGAGGATTTTGAGCATTTTTTTTCATTTTTGGTGATTTTTTAAAAATTCTAGAAATTGGGTCATTGTAGAAGCGTCGCGATGATTTTTCTCAGAGAAATTAAATGGAGAAAAATCTACATGGTTGGATTCCTTTTCACCTATACATCACAGATATGTCATCAGATCAACTTTTTGCCTTATGGTTTTGAAGAAAAATGCAAAAAAAATCACTTTTTCATGCTTCTACCACCTTTTTTTCCTTTGTGCGGTGCTTCTGGAGTGAGCTTGGGAGTATCAATTTTTGAAGACCGTCCAATGGGTATTTTCTTAGTTTTGAGGGTGAAATGGAAAGAAGACACACAAGGCTACCTAGCCTAACTCTCAGATTTTCAAATGGGAACTTAAAAGTCATTCAAATCAACTCCAAAGTGGTGTGACACTTCTGTTGGGAGGTGTGATGCTTCTGTTAGAGGCACAACACTTCTGTCATTGGATTCCCTTGGATAGTTTTCAAGCCAAAAAAACTCCAAAATTTGAGGTTTAGTTGTCCCATGAGGTTTATTTTTGGTGGGATATTTTTTTTTTCCTCTCCTTGTGGAGGAATGATGTAATTAATCCAAGAGACATGAACTCCAAGTTATTATCTAAATTTGAGGAAGTGGTTTCTAACTTCCATAGATTCTAGGTAATGACTCAGAAAGTACATTTATGAGTTGTTTTGGATCAGATTTCGACACAATGAGGTTTCATGAACTCTGTTTCCTATATGTAGTCCACCTCAAGTAATTTTAGAGGTTGTATAGTTCTTATTTACAATGGAGCTATTGTACAAACATTTTTTTCAGTGAAATCAAAGAATGTTGTAGCTATAATCTTGGGATTCCAGTGGTATGCTTTTGAGAATTGTTTCTTCTTTGTTGCTTCATCAAATTAAATGTTATGTTATATTTTCCATCACATGTAAGCTTTTGAAATTTAATCTTATGAGTCTATGAACATAAATCATTTCTTTCTATGCTCTTTTTTAAAAGATTTTCAAGGATGTGTCTACTCTTCTGATGAATGAATTCATTTAACATGCTCATTCTGACTATCTCACTTTTCAAACCTATACACAACGGAAAATTAAGTATTCTCCTAAGTTTACCTACGTGGCATCATCCTTTTTTTTCAATTTAACCTTTGAAATCAAACTTAAACCCTAGACCTAGTTCCTTGACTGTCATTATTATCTAACAAAAACTTCAAACAAACAAAATCCTAATCTATTGAGCATCATAACTAGCCTAATATCATTATATATCCAGTCATCTCATTGGATTTAAAGTGACATTGATAGATCTCTCTCTAGTTTTGGTAGGGCTAGCTACCTCACGTAAAGGTTGGTTTGTGGTTACCTCCTTTAGTTCCATTCTCAGGCTTGGGAAATAGGGGGAGTGATTATAGAATCAAGGAAGAATATTTAGATGGAAACATAATTGGGGTATTTTTTAGTTACACGGAAACTCCTCACAACTACCGTGTATACTTTCCATCCCTCAGAATGAAAGTTGTGCGAAGGGATGTAAAATTTGAAGAGGATAAAGTGATGTGCTGCCATCTTGAGAGGGAGCTTAAGATCCCACCAGAAGAGGATATTTTAGCTCCAAAGGAGTACCCTTAGGAAGTTGTGGAGTAGCCATAAGTTGAGGAGTAGAGAGTGGATATATCCACTCAAGCAGAACCATCCAGAGAAGGTAGAAAAATAAATAGGGAAGCTTAGAGACTTGTGCAATATGTGAGGTAGCATGTGGTTTATCATTGAAATTTGTGCAGGAAGAGAAGGTCACCTAATCGTTACATTGGCTACATGGTTCTAATGACCGCGCTTGTAGAATCTGAGCCATCCTCATTTGAGGAATCAGTAGAGAAATCTATATAGATTAATGCAATGGTGGATTAATATGAATCCATTGTTTGAAACAATGTTTTGGAAGTGGTCCCAAGACCAAAAGATAAATCATTTGCAGGTTCAAGATGGATCTTCAAGGTAAAGAAGGCAGAAGACAAAATCATAGATAGGTACAAGGCCAAATTTGTGGCCAAGGGATACTCTCAAGTTGAGGTAATTTTCTATCTGGAGACCTTTTCTCTTGTAGAAAAGTACTTATCCATTAGATAAATTATTGGAATGGTTGCACAGATGGGGTGGAAGATCCGCCAGATGAATATAAAAACAACATTTCTCAATGGGGTTACTAAGGAGGCGGTGTACACCGAGAAACCAGAAGTTTTTGAGACATTTCATTGGGATTCTCATGTGTGGAGACTCAAGCAAGTATTGTATGGTCTCAAAGAAGCACCCCATGCTTGGTACACTAGGATCAGTAGTTATCTCACTAGTTTGGGCTTCACCAAAAGTGAAGCAGATGCAAACCTATGTCACATATGGGTAGAAGGTAAATTTCTTATTCTTGTCTTATATTTTTATGATGTGATTTTAATTGGTGATGAATAACTGATCATATCTTACAAGGAGGACCTTGCAAGAGAATTTGAAATGAAGGATATGGGTCTCATGCACTACTTCCTTGGGTTGGAAGTATGGAAAAGCGATGGGGAGTTGTTTGTGTCTCAAGGAAAGTATGAAAATGAGATACTATAGAGATTTTGAACGGAGAGTTGTAAACCCATGGAGACACCTCTAGCGACCAAATGGAGGAAGAAAGATGCCACTTTAGGTGAAGAAGTGGATGCTATCATTTATCAAAAGCTAGTGGGTTCACTAATGTATCTTGTGAACACATGACTAGATATGTGCTATGTAGTCAACTAGTTGAGCCAAGATATGGCTAGGCCAACCAAATTATTTTGGAAGGTAGTTAAGCATGTTTTGCGGTACCTCAGAGGCACTACCCAGTTTGGACTATGGTACAAACAAACAGAGGGAGTGAAGTTGTGTGGCTTCAAATATGTAGAATGGGCGGGGATTCCATCATACTGAAATAGTACATCACTTGGAATTACAGTGTTGGGTGCATAACTATCTCTTGCTACAACAAGAAGAAAAGATTTGTTGTGGTTAGCTCGGTAGAAGCAGAATACATGGTTGGAAGTCAAGAAACATGTGATGTGGTTCGAATGAGAAAGATACTTGTGGGAATATTTGGTGTTGTGAAGCCAGCTCCAAAAATAGAAGAAAAGAGATATCAACGTCTTAGAAATAAGAAACTTCGAGGGGGAAACCTCCAATACATTACATGAATGAACAATTCTTGGATGATACAAATTACAAAACCTCCTTTATATATATAGGAGTTCATGGGGCCATAATGTAATCCTAGTGGGGCAAAAATGTAATCCTAGCCGACCTAATAATAATAATTTAAGGGCACAATAATAACAATATGGGGGTTACAGGGGTACAATAATAACAATAAGGGGGTTACACTAACAACAATAAGGGACTATACTAGTAATATAGGGACATACATGCCCCTCTCCTTCAAAAAAGTGTTGTCCTCAATGCTTGAGTAGCTCTGGGTGCTTCTGTAAAAAATTATCATCCTCCCATGTAGAATCTTCAGTGGGTAAGTTCTTCCACTTGATGAGATACTCTGAAATTGATCGATTCCGTAGCTGTTGAGTTCTTGTTTCCATGACCGCTTCAAGTTCCAATATGATTTTTCCTTCCTCATCAAGTTCTGGAAATATTGTTTTAACTGGAATATTTTCACCTATAACCTTATTTAAGCATGAAACATGGAAAACTGGATGCACTTGTGAAGAAGAAGGAAGCTCCAATTTGTATGCCATAGTACCAATATTTTGCAACACCTTGTAAGGACCATAGTACTTTGGTGATAATTTATTATCCTTCTTAGCTTGCTTGAGGGAAATTTGTTTGTATGGTTGCATCCGTAAAAATACCCAGTCTCCTACATCAAAAATTCTCTTGCTGCGATGTTGATCTGCCTGTTGTTTCATTCGATTTTGTGCCAAATTCGGGTTATCCTTTAAGAGTTGGAGAACTTCTTGTTGATGCTCGATGTGATCTTCCACTGCTTGAACCTTCGAATTTTCTCTTAAAGATGATGTGATGGATGGTGGATGATATCCATAAAGTGCCATAAATGGGGTCATTTTTGCTGTAGTATGGAAGAAAGTGTTATACCACCATTCAGCAAGAGGTAACCACTTGACCCATTGTGTTTGTTTATCAGATACAAAACAACGAAGATATCCTTCCAAACATTTATTTACTATCTCAGTTTGACCATCAGATCGAGGATGATAAGATGAGCTATGAGCTAATTGAGTACCCAAACAAGAAAATAACTCCGTCCAAAAATTTCCAGTAAAAATGGGATCTCTGTCGCTTACAATAACCCTTGGGTTTCCATGTAGCTTTTGAATTGTGTCCATAAATGTAGTAGCAACTGTACTTGCTTTAAATGGATGAGATAATGCACAAAAGTGTGCATACTTGGTAAGTCTATTAACTACCACCATGATGACACTCTTTCCTTCGGACTTAGGTAAACTTGTGATAAAATCCATTGAAATATCCTCCCAACGTTGACTTGCAATGGATAAAGGTTGTAGAAGTCCCGGGGTCTTAATTGTCTCAACTTTGCTCTGCTGGCAAACCAAACATTCTGCCAAAAACTTTTGAATATCAGATTTAAGGCCATCCCAAAAAAAATCTTTCTTCACCTTGTGATAAGTTTTTAAAAATCCTAAGTGTCCTCCTAAAGGAGAAGTGTGCAATTCCAAAATAATATTTTGTTTTAGTTGGAAATTCTTACAAAGATATAAGAGATATTTGTACCATAAAGAATAATTTTTCCAACTAAATGGATCATATGTACTAGGATCTTGCTGCAAATTTTGAATGAGTGTACATACTTCTTTGTCCTTCTTCCATTCATCTCTTTCTTCGGTTATCCAATTTGGTTGGATAATAGAAATGGCACAAAGAAATGCTTCCACCTCTTCATTCTTTCTTGAGAGTGCATCTGCAACAACATTAAGCTTCCCTTTTTTGTAGATTATTTAAAAGTCATAACCCAACATCTTTGTGACCCATTTTTTCTGCTCTTCTGAAGATAGTCTTTGTTCCAAAAAGTGTTTAAGACTATCATGATCAGTTTTTACCTTGAAGTGTCTTCCCATTAGGTAAGTTCACCATTTCTTTAGTGCATGCGGTATTGCTAACATTTCCTTCTCATAAATAGGTTTCTGTAAATACTTTCCTTTGATTGGACGACTTTCAAAAGCAATGGGTCTTCCTTCCTGCATTAAAACTGCACCAATTCCATTTTTTGAGGCATCACATTCCACAATAAAGGTTTTTGTGAAGTCTGGCGTAGCTAAGACCGGTGCTAGGCACATTGCCTCTTTAAGATGTTCAAAGGCCTTAGTTGCTTCAGGAGTCCATAAAAATGCATCTTTCTTCAATAATGTTGTTAGAGGTGCTGCTATTCTCCCATAATTCTTAACAAACTTGCGATAATACCCTGTTAACCCGAGAAATCCTCGCAACTGCTTTATGGTTGTGGGAACTTTCCATTCCTTAATGGCTTTAATTTTGTTAGGGTCCACTTTAACACCCTCGTGAGATACAATATGACCCGGATATTCCACCTCTTGTACTCCAAAGAAACATTTGGACTTTTTTGCATATAATTGTTTCTCCTGCAATAGTTTGAGCACCCTGTCAACATGTTCAACATGATCCTTCCAAGACCTGCTGTAGATTAGTATATCATCAAAAAATACTAGCACAAATTTTCTAGGAAGGGTTTGAAAATGGAATTCATCAACCCTTGAAATGTAGAAGGTGCATTGGTAAGGCCAAAAGGCATGACCAAAAATTCATAATGACCTTCATGAGTTCGAAATGCTGTTTTTGGAATATCTTCGGTCTTCATTCTAATTTGATGATATCTTGAACGAAGATCCAACTTGGTAAAATAAATTGCTCCATGTAATTCATCCAATAATTCATCAATCACAGGAATGGGAAATTTATCTTTAATGGTGAGCTTATTGAGCTCCCTATAATACGGACACATGCACCATGATCCATCCTTCTTGTGTACCAATACTACAGGAGCAGAGAAAGAACTTTGACTAGGTTGAATTATACCCGCCTCTAACATTTCTGCAATCATACGTTCAATTTCGCTCTTTTGGACATAAGGATATCTATAAGGCCTGATGTTTGGAGGAACACTTCCTGGAATCAAATGAATAGCATGATCATGATCACAAATAGGTGGGAGTCCTTTGGGAGTTTCAAACACCTTGGAATGATTGTCCAAGACTTGTTGGAGATCTGCAGAAATATATGATTTTGATGTTGGAACTTCTAGTGAGCATAATTGTGAAATTACGCCTTTTTTTTTCTTTCTTTAGAAGCTTTTTCATGAAATTAGAGCTTATTATATTTTCTGGCTTCCCTGCAATACCCCATAATTCGACTTCCTTTCCTTCTGAAAAAAAATTTCTAGAAAAGTTCTTGAAAATTAAAAGTTATCATCCCCAAATATTGTAACTATTGTACTCCTAGTACAACATCATCACCTTTTATAGGAATGGAAAGCATTGGAATATTCAATACATATTCCCCCATGGTTAGCTTGATATTATGGCATTTTCCAGAGAAATTTATAGTTCCTCCATTTGCAACCATCACTTGACATTCTGGTGTTGGGTATAGGAAACAATTTAATTCCTTGGCTACCTTACAATGAATAAAGTTATGGGTGCTACCTGAATCAATCAACACTATTACCTTTTTATTCTTGATATGTCCTTCTATCTTGAGAGTTTGAGGAGTGGTAATTCCTACCAGTGCATTACACGATATGGTCGGATTCATTTCTTCCTCTTCTAGGGCTGGTTCTTGGTGTATATCCTCTTCTTGTTCATTTCTTCTTCCTCTTCACAATCTATGTAAAATAATTTCTTCTCAGCACACTTATGACCTTTAGTGTATTTGCTATCACAACTGTAGCAAAGTCCTTTTGCTCTTTTTTCTTCCAATTGTTGTGGTGTCAACCTTGTAGGTTGTGGAAATCTAGGAGTAGCAACACTTCCCTCTTTATAGAAGTGAGTGGTAGGCTTCCTTGTAGCCATAATTTTACATTCAATTTTTCTTGCCAACCTGAATGCCTTCTCCAATGAATCAGGTTCCAAAACGTGAACTTCATGTTGGATGTTATCCTTTAAAGTACCTATGAAGAGATCAATCCTGTGTTCCTCTAGAATATCAATTACCCTTATATTCAATTTTTGGAAGTCCTCAATGTGCTCCCCCACTAAAACCTTTTGTTTGAGATTTATCAATTGGCTAAAGAAGGTGTTGCTCTTTGTATCCTCATAATGTGCTATCATTTCCTCCGTAAAAATTGACCAAGTGACAATTTTTTTACAGAAGAAATGCCATCGATACCATACAAATGTATTTTGTTCTAAATGTAAAGTGGCAATGCGTACCTTTTGTTTGTTTTGCACATTATGGAGATCAAAATATTGCTCCATCTGTAGTATCCATGTTACAAGATCCTTTCCATCAAACTTCCTCATATCCATTTTTGGAATATGGTGGTTCTTCCTGCCAACATTAGAGTTTATGAAGTCATGATTAACATTTATTTTGTTCTCATCATGAGTTTCCTCTACTATATTTTCACCATTAGGAAACATTTCTTTTATCAAGTTTTTCAAACCTTCCAGATATGCTTTTAGATCATTCTTCATGTTTTCCATGTTGTCTTTCATTTTTTCATTGATCTTAGCTTCCATGTCATCCATCTTAGATTCCATGCCATCTATCTTAGATTCCACACCTTTCTTCAAACCATCCATATTATTCTTCAAACCATCCATCTTCGCTTCCACACCTTTCTTGAAAACTTCCATTTCATTTTTTGTTGCTCTTTGCGAGAGCGAAATTTGGTGCACTTGCTCTTGTAATTTTGATAGATCATGTTGCAATTCTTCATCTTCATGAGTCATAGTAGAGCCTTGTGAAGGCTTGATGGGTGTTGAATTATTTTTACGGGGTATTTTTTAGAACCCAATACTAATATCTATTCTGCAATATTCCCTTGGAATAAATTCAAATTGATTCTTCAAACAAGACTTATGCAATTCAGGAAAAAAATACACACCTTTTTCTTGCTTTTGAGGAGCTTGATATTGAAATTGGATTATCTCTGTGATTGCGGCTCTTCAATATATGAAATTTTTCACTGAGGTAGCCTTCTGCATTATCTTTCAAATTCCATAGGTCTGACTTGATTTGGATTCTCCAAGGAAAAGTTATGTCCAATCTCCCACAATGACCTAATAATGGACTGGTTCAGTAGAGTGAACTTGTACGACTTTCCACGTGCCACTGTTTTGTCTTTTAGCTCTAAAATTGATAAAAAAGAAACTAAAGTCGATGTGATTACAACCACTTTTTACAGCACTCCAATCCGATGCTCAGAGAGAGATTTATGAATATTTTCCCACGATCACCTATTTGAGATGAAATTCAGGAGTCTGAAAAAGCACTACCTTCCACAGATCATATATCCGAAAATATTGCGAACCAAGCTCTGAAATTTTGCGATGAGTTTCCTCAGGATTTCAGCTTTGCGCCTTAAAAATTTCAGATTCTGAACCTTCGTAGAAAAAAATTTATAACGCAAATTCCACGATGACCTGTTTAGATTAAATTGAGGAGCCTGCAAAAAGACCTAACTTCTGCAGATCATATCTCTGAAAATGTTTCAAACCAAGATTTGAAATTTTGCGACGATGTTCCTCAGAATTTTGGCTTCGCACCCTAAAAATTTCAACATTTGAAACTTTGTAGAAAAAAAGTTATAGCAAAAATTCCAAGATGACATGTTTGGAGCAGCAAAACCCTAGAATCCAAAGCTCTGAGACCAAATGTTGTGAAGCCAGCTCCAAAAATAGAAGAAAAGAGATATCAACGCCTTAGAAATAAGCCACTTCGAGGGGGCAACCTCCAATACATTACATGAATGAACAATTATTGGATGATACAAATTAAAAAACCTCCTTTCTATATATAGGAGTCCATGGGGCCATAATGTAATCCTAGTGGGGCCACGATGTAATCCTAGCCGACCTAACAATAATAATTTAAGGGCACAATAATAACAATATGGGGGTTACACTAACAACAATAAGGGAATATACTAGTAATATAGGGACCTAACATTTGGTCGGATGATGGATCTAACTATGATCTACTGTGATAATCAGAGTTTCATCAAGCTCTATGAGAATCATGTATTTCGTGATCAACCCAAGCATATAGATATCCAATATCACCATTTACGGGATTGTGTGTAGAGGCGGATAATGTTGCCACAATACATTCTGACAGAGGAACAAGATGCTGACATTTTGACAAAGTCCTTTCCAAGAGGGAGGTTCGAGTTCAAAAGGTGCGAGATAGGGGTGGTTTATAATCCCTTTCTTGCTAAGAGGGAGTGTTGAAAAATGCAGCAATAAATTCTCAATTTTATTTTTCCTTGATTAAATTGAGAAAATTTGAATTTCCACATTGGAAGACAACTTGGATGCAGTAAACTGAGGTGACATGGCTTTTTTCACTCAGTTAGCTCAGTAAATTTGAGTTGAAGGAGTTAGAGTTCAATTAAGCATGTGGGATTGTATTTTTGTAGCAATCAAGTTCAGTTATTTCAAGTTGTTTTCAGTTAAACTAGTTTTAACTATTGGAGGAAATAGTGGAAGGGTAGTTAAGTAGTGGGACTTCAGTAAAACTCAGTGATCATCCAATTAACTGATCAATAAACCCAAAATAGCTAGTGCACGCATAGAATTTGAGTTCCCCAGTCGTGTATGGATATTCCAAGGTAGTGTAACATTAGTTGTATACTAGTCTTGAGTGTACAGGTGTTGCATGAAGTCAGATGATCAACCTTGGGAATTACACAATAAATTTGAGGAATTTCCTAAATAATACGGGCCGAATTGCTCAAGTAATTTCACAAGGAAATAGGGGGTCAAGCAGAGGAAAAAATTGAGTAAGTCTGGTTTAGAGCTTCTCAATGAGCAAAGAGATAGGTTATTCAGTTGCAAGTTGTGCTCAGTTGAGAAAAGTAATTGTAATACATCTCTATTCATCAAATTAACGAAAGAAAGAATTAGGGTTTTTAGCAGATTTATATCCCTGGGAAAAATATTGTGTGCATATGTTTTATTTCTTATTGCATGTTTGAGATTATTGCTCTAATTTATAAATTGAATTTCACAGAGCAATAAATTAGGTTTGTGTCTTGTGATTTTGATTAAAATTTCATGAGTTGTTTCAAATCTACACTATAATTTCTACCACTCACTTAGTTGAAATTAAATATGGAGCAAAGAGTAACCATATAGATAAGTATCAGCTTTAAAGAAATTTTTGATGAAGGTGTGGTTTAATTTGAATTATATTTTTTATGATTAATCTCATAAGAATTGTGTGCTTAGGATGTAGGTGAATAGTTTAACTAAATAGAATATATATATGAGGTTGATTTCAAGCAATGTTAGAGTGGTATAGTGGAATCATAGTGGAGATAAAGTCTTCAGGAACTAAGCAATTGTGTTGACACTAGAATCATGTGATATGCATTGATCGCCATGACATATGTTGTGAAAAATGTGTTACATTGTTAGATTTAGCTAGATGGTTGCCTTATCTATGAGACTCCATCAAGATCCTTACTAGGTGAGGAATACTTACGAAGGAATAGATCTCTTGAGGGACTAGGGAGTCAGAAAAGGGGATGCTTGAAATTAAAAGGTGTGTGACTACATAGATGAGGAAACTTGAGTGAACTAATTTTCAAAGAATCATGTGCATACTCATTGGGATTAGAAATGAATTGGGTGTGCCTTAGGAAGAAATCAACTAAGTATGTTTCTTGTGGAAGCCATGAGGACCAATGGAAAACCAGACATAAATGTGTTAGAATGTTAGGTTTTCTATAGGTAACTAGATAGTGGAATATGAAATACATTTCTCAAAGTTACAACTCAAAACGTGGAAGATGTTGTTGATGTAAAGAGCCGTGTATATATGAAGCTCACATATTTATTTTGTGTTATATTTATATAAAACCGGGGATAGTGTTCATTTAAGGGGGTGGGTTCGTAACAACCCTTTTTTCTATCCCTCATATAAATATCACTATGTGAATTTTATGATGTGAATAAATGTAAAATTGCTAGTTATGGTTGAGCTTGAGGAGTGGAAATTGTTGAAAAATGCAGCATCATCATACAACTTGGATGTAGTTAACTGAGGTGACATGGCTCTTTTACACTTAGTTAGCTCACTAAATTCAATTTAGAGGAGTTAGAGTTCAGTTAAGCAAGTGTGATTCTAATTTGTAGCAATCAAGGTCAGTTATTTGGAGTTGTTTTCAATTAAACTAGTTCTAACTGTTGGAGGAACTAGTAGAAGGTCAATTAAGCAGTGGGACTTCAGTCAAACTTAGTGATCATCGAGTTAAATAATAAATAAGCCAAAAATAGATAGTGCATGCAGAGAATTATAGTTCCCCAAATATGGTGGAGATTCCAAGGCAGTGTAACATCAGTTGTAGACTAGTCTTGAGTGTACAAGTGTTGCATGCAGTCAGATGATCAACCTTGGGAATTGCACAATAAATTTGAGGAATTTCCTAAAAATAGGGGCCTAATTGGTCAAGGAATTGTACAATGAAATAGGGGCTAAAGCAGAGGCATAAAATAACTAAGTCTTGGCGAGATCTTCCTAGTGAGCAGAGAGATAGATTATTCACTTGCACATTAAGCTTATATTAAGCTAGAAATTGTGATACATCTCTATTATTTAGATTAATGTAAGCAAGAAAAGGGGGTTTTTAGAAGATTTATTTCCCCTGGAAAAACACAATGTGCACGTCTGTTATTTCTCATTGCATGTTTGTGATTGATGTTCTAAATTGTGAATTGAATTCCATTTATTAATAGAGTAGGTTTTTGTCTTGTGATTTTGATTAAAATTTCATGAGAAGTTGCAAATATACATCATAATTTCTACATGGTATCAAAGGAGGATTCAAATTAGAATAGAAATTTCGAAGTTGTATATGAGGAGGTTCAAATTCAAAAGTCAGTGCAGCAGGATCTCTACAAAGTTGGGAAGATGACCTTCAATAGGTTGAGACAAGAGTATGCCTTGGAAGGCATCTCTAATTTCATCGCATGGAAGGATCATATGGAAGAGGTATTAGACGGCAATGGATTTCTAGAATACATCAAGAAAAATGTTGCAAAACCACATACATCTGATGCCTAAAACCTTGCTCAGTGGAAAAAATGTGTAGCCAAGGTGAGGAGAATAATCTTGGTGGGAGTAAGGGATCACATTGTCTCAAATCTCCATGGAAAAGAGACTTTGTTCGCAATGTGGGAAGCACTGACATGATTGTTCACGAATAGTAGTGACCAAAGGAAGCTGGCACTCAAGGATAAACTTTGAAATATAAAGATGTAGAAGAACAACATTATTCCACAGTATCTAAGAAGGTTCACACAATTTTGTAATGAAATTGGCACGGTTGGTGTTAATGTTTCATAAGATGTATTGGTAATCCTATCCCTTCTAGGCCTTCCCAAGGTCTGACATAGCTACCAACATTCGGTGAATGGGAGGGAGAAACTACCAAATTGGAAATTCTTTTGGTATGATTTGGTATAGGAGGAAATAAGGTGGAATACCATAGATGGGAATTCATCCAATAACAAGGATAAAAAAAAAATTGCATTGGTTGGAAATGGAAAGAAGGGAAAAGGGAAGAAATCTCAAACTAAACTAGAATCCAGTCAAGGGGGAAAGAAGAAATATTTTTCCAAAATTAAATGCTTCAATTGTCATGAATTCAGGCACTATTCCACCAAATGTCAACCTAAAAAGGTGAGAAATAAGATCTCATGAGGAGCAGAAGGTGAATCTTTTTCTTCACAGTTTGAGCTTGATTTTACACTTATCACATGCATGGAAAGAACACTGATGGGGAGTGCATTGTACTTGGACTTAGGTGCATTTTTCCACATGACACGGTGTAGACAATTTTTTAGTGACTTGGAGGAGAAATATTTGTAGTTGTACATCAAGCTAGGGGATGACGGAAGGTACTGCGCAATCATGGTTGGTATATTCACCTTTCAGAGAGAGTTGGGATCCCTTATTAAACTCAAGGATGTCATGTTTGATCCAGTCCTAAAGTAAAATATAATATTTGTTGCATTTTTGGAAGACCATGATTATGGTGTGATATTCATAAAAGGAAAAGAATTCCTGAGACACATAACCATTGGAAAAGTGAAGCAGATTGGGGTTCGTGTGAATAACCTGTATAATCTAGATGTGGAGGATTGTGTTGCATTAAGCACAAGGGCTGAGAAAGTGCAGAGTCATGATGTAGGTGAAATTTGGCACATAATACTTGGCCATTTGCATCATGGTGCCTTGAATATTATGTAGAAAATAAACACTGGCCTCCCCAAAGGAGCACTTGATCAGTAGGATGTATGAAAAGGATGTACCTTGGGGAAGTACATAAAATCCACATTCCATGATGAGGACAACAAAGCACATGCATTCTTGTAAAGTATCCAATCTGATGTTTGTGTACCTTTATCGACAACCTCCATTACCAGACACAAATATTTTTTCATTTTTATTAATGATTTCTCACGAAAGTGTTAGATATTATTCATGCAGAAGAAGGAGGAGACATTCTCCAAGTTCATAGATTTCAAGGCACTGGTTGAGAAATAAATTGGTAAGAAGGTGAAGGCCCTTAGGAGTGATAATGGAGGTGAGTATGTGTCGAATGAATTCAAAAAAGTATATGTTAAATAATACATTCAACGAGAGTTGAAAACACCCCACAACCCATAATAGAATGGGGTGGATGAGAGAGAACCATAGCATTGTGGGAGTTGTGAGGGAGATGTTTCATGACTAAGGCCTACCATAGCATTTGTGGGCAAATTCATGCAACATAACTGTGTATTTACATAATCAGAGTCCTCATTGGATTTTTGGCATGATTACACCAAAGGATTCTTTCTCAGGGAGAAAGCTAGATGTGTCGCACTTCATGATTTTTGAAGCCTTTGTCTACTGCCATGTTTCCAAATAATCAAGGAAGAATATTGAGTTGGAAAAAAAATTTGGGTTATTTGTGGGTCAAAAGTAAACTCCTCACAACTACCATGTGTACTTTCCATCCATCAGAATGACAGTTATGTGAAGGGATGTAAATTTTGATGAGGAGAAATCGATTTGTTCCTCTCTTGAGAGGGAGCTTCAGATCCCACCATAGGAGGAGATTTTAGCTCCAAAGGAGGAGCCTCAAGAAGTTTTGGAGCATCCAAAAATTGAGGAGCAGAGAATGGAGACATACACTCAAGCACAACCATCCAGAGAAGGCATGAAAAGGACCAGGGAAGCTGATATACTTGTGCAGGATGCGAGGGATAATGTTGGAGCTCCTTCAAATTTGTGCAAGAAGAGAAGGTCACCTGATTGGTACACTGGCTACATGGATCTAATGACTGATCTTGTAGATACTAATTCATCCTCTATCGAGGAAGAAATAGAGCAACCTGTATGGGTTGATGCAATGGTGGAGGAATATAAATCCATTGTAAGGAAAGTTGTTTGGGAAGTGGTCCCAAGGCCAACATATAAGTCAATTGTGGGTTCGAGATGGATCTTCAAGGTAAGGTAGTCAACAGATGAAAACATAGAGAAATATAAGGCCAGATTTGTGGCCAAGGGATACTCTCAAGTTGAGGGAATCGACTATGAGGAGACCTTTGCTCCTATAGAAAGGTACTCATTCATTAGATCAATTTTTGCACTGGTTTCACATATGGGGTGGAAGATCTACCAAAGAGATTTAAAAACAACATTTCTCAATGGGGTTATTGAGGAGGAGGTGTAAATCGAGCAAAAAAAGTGTTTTGAGACATTTGATCGAGATTTTCATGTGTGAAAACTCAAGCGAGCAGTGTACAATCTCAAACAAGCACCCCATACTTGGTACACTAGGATTGATAGCTATCTCACTGGTTTAGGTTTCACCAAAAGTGAAGCGGATGCAAACCTCTATCATATCTAGGTATAAGGTAAATTTATCACCATTGCCTTATATGTTGATTATTTGATTTTAACTGGAGATGAGAATCTAATCAGAGCTTGTAAGGAGGACCTTACAAGAGAATTTGAAATGAAGGACATGGGTGTCATGCTCTACTTCCTTGGGCTGGAAGTATGGAAAGGTGATGGGGAACTATTTGTCTGTCAAGGTAAATATGCAAATGAGATACTACATATATTCCACATGGATATTTTTAAACCCATGGAGACACCTCTAGCATCCAACTAGAGGAAGTATGATGCCACTTCATGTGAGAAAGTGGATGCTACCATTTATCGGCAGCTAGTGGGTTCAATGATTTATCTTGTGAACACATGACCATATATGTGTTGTGCAATCAACTAGTTGAGCCAAGCTATGGTTAGGCTAGCCAAATTATATTGGAAGGAAAATAAGCATGTTTTATGGTACCTTAGAGGGACTACCCAGTTTTGACTATGGTATAGATGGAAAAAGGGGTTGAAGTTGTGTGGCTTCGCAGATACAGATTGGGCAGGGAGTCCATCAGACCAAAAGAGTACATCAGCTGGAATATTTAGTGTTGGTTTTGCAGTTGTTTCCTAGTACAACAGGAAGAAAATATCTGTGGCGCTCATCTCAGAAAAAGCAGAATACAAGGATGCAAGTCAAGAAACATGTGAGGTGATTTGGATGAGAAATATACTTGTGGGATTGTTTGGTAAGATGATGAATCCAACTGTGATCTATTTTTATAATCATAGTTGCATCAATCTCTATGAGAATCATGTATTTCACGATCGATCCAAGAATATATATATATTTGTATCACCATTTACGGAACTATGTTCAGAGGCGGATAATGCATCTACAATACATTACAAAATTGGAACAAGAGACTGACATTTTGAAAAAGGCTTTGTCAAGAGGGAATTTTGAGTTCCATAGGTGCAGGATATGGGTGGTTGATAATCCCTTTCTTGGTGAGAGGGAGTGTTGAAAAATGAAACAAGAAATTCTCAATTTGATTTGGCCTTGCTCAAAATTGGGAAGATTAGAATTTCTGCATCAACAAACAACTTAGATGTAGTTAACTTAGGTGACATGACTCTTTTCACTCAATTAACTCAGTAAATTCAAGTTAGAGGAGTTAGAGTTCAATTAAGCATGTGTGATTGATAATTTTTAGCAATAAAGGTTATTTATTTCAAGTTGTTTTCAGTTAAAATAGTTCTAACTTTTGGAGGAACTATTGGAAGGTCAGTTGTGCAGTGGGACTTCATTCAAACTTAGTGATCATCTAGTTAACTTATCAATCAAGCCAAAATAGCTAGTGCATGCAAATAATTCAAGTTACCCAACTATGGTAGAGATTCCAAGGTAGTGTAACATCAATTGTAGACTAGTATTGAGTGTAAATGTGTTGCATGAAATCAGGTGATCAACCTTGGGAATTTCACAATCAATTTAGGGAATTTCCTAAATAATAGGGCCTAATTTCTTAAGAAATTGTGCAAGGAAAAATGGTCTCAAGCAGAGGCATAAATTGAGTAAGTTTGGGTCAAAGCTTCTCAATTAGGAGAGAGAGAGGTTATTCCCTTGCTGGTTGACCTCAGATTGAGCTAGCAATTGTAATACATATCTATTCATCAAATTAATGCAAGAACGAAAAGGAGTTTTTAGCAGATTTATTTCCCCTGGAAAAATACTATGTTCATGTGTGTTATTTCTCATTACACGTTTGTGATGGATGTTCTAACTTGCGAATTTAATTTCGCATAGAAGTAGAGTAGGTTTGTGTCTTGTGATGTTGATTAAAATTTCATGAGAAGTTATGAATCTACATCATAATTTCTACAGAAACAGATTCATAGCATTGGGGAGGAGGATTTTCATGTGCAATTGATTACCCAAAACCACACCCACTTCATTTATTTTTCCCCATCTATCTCCAAAAAAAAATAATAGTATACTCAACAAGAATTGAACTTGTGTATGTGATGTCTGAAGTGAAGTACGAATCCCATGAAATTTCCCATCTCGTGGAATGTGTTGAGAGAAAATCCAACACACAAAGGTAAAGATAGGGGAGTAGGCATCAACGAAGATGAAAATAAGAAGAAGGAGAAAACAAGAATATGTGGGAGCAAGCAGAGAATATAGAGAATAGAGAAGATAGAGAAGGAGCAAGAGAATTTGGAATGTTGCATTAGAGAAGAAGTAGCTTCAAGCCAATGCCTTATATTGGGACATTGTTTATTGTAAATTCAGAGTAGCCAATGGTCGCATGTTGATGATGGATCTGCCAGTGAAGACTCAGCATAGACAATGACTCATTTAGTGATTGTTGAGTAAGTTGATAAACCTCTAAGTGCTTTCTAGAGATATGGTAAACCACTTAGAGCTTATTGAATGGGATGATAAACTACTGGGATGCTTGGAAGTATTATAAACCACTTGGCATGTTGAGACATGCATATGCTTGTTTAAATGGGTTGATAAACCACTAAGTGATTTCTTGTAGGATGATAAACCACTTAAGTTCTTGCTAATTAACTGATAAACCCCATTGAAAATGGGATTTGGTCTCCTACAATGCTTACCTTGAAAATATAGCTGATAAACCACCCATATAGTTAGTAAAATTTCATGGGACTAAGAAAAAATTCACTAAGCATTGGATATTACCTATTATCTATTTTAGAGAGGTATAAGAGTCATCATGGTGCTTACTACATAACGTAGTTGATAAACCACTAGGACAATGCACTCCCTCTCTTGCCTAGATGACTTGTTATTGGTGTGAAACTCCCTTGAGTAATTAACTCCTCAGACTTTGAATCTAGATTAGGGGTGGTCAGATGTAAGAAATATTGTAGTGTAGCTAGCTTAAGGTTGGGTGGAGAGTTGAAGACCATCCCTCAGTTTCCGGCCATTGAAGTTAATCAAATAAGTGTACCTACTTGTGTATATACTTTTTCTATGGATTATTAATAATGTCTAATATTTGATATGAAAGTGTGTCGATTAACAATAGTAATGGAGGAATGTTAATATACTTGTATGTTTATGATGAATGCTTACTTATATGTTCTCATGGTTATGTTGGTTTCATATAACTATGTGTTGTTTTCATTGCTATATGATATAAATTTATCTATATGAATAATCATGGTTTTCTGAATGAGTTTAACATTAGACCAGTGTTCTTTGAGTACAATGGTGCTTTTCCCTTGCTAATCTATGAATGTTGCATGCATTTGGTGTTGGGCCTTGTCCCCTTTCCTATCTTAGAAACTATTGTAAATGTAATATTCCAAAATTAACTGGAATATTAAAGTTTTTCTTTGTCACTTAGATAGGTGAATAAGTGGGTAGGGAGAACCATAAATCTCTTTATGAAGAATAAAACCACTTATCATGTGAAAGTGGATCATCATTTCAGCTTAATAAAGCACCCTAAGGTGTGAATAGGGGCTAGAGCATGTGGACTAGGTCAATGTTTACAATATCAACAATGTTGTTATGGAGATCATGGAGGATTAATGGAGGACAACGCAGTCATTTAGGAGGAGTGTATACATGAGAGTAGCTCCTTTAATGAGTGGGACCCAGGGTGAGGAAGCTAACCAAGCATAAAGAGAGAAGTTGTTTAAGGCCTTAGTTTTTGGTAATGATTTTGATCTTTTTATGTTTGGATTTGTCAATGAGCATTTTAACATGCATACTTTTGTTATTTAGCGAGGGTTTGCTATCTTGTTGCAGGAGTGTTTTTGACGGAAATCCCACCCTCATCCTCGGGGGACTTAAGGCGCTACCAGGAGAGGTTGTCTTTCGTTACATTCACCTTCTATCCATGAAATTCAATGACTGGTCTACTACTCTATTACATTTCATTTAGATTTGGGTTGTGTTGCGAGGAAGTACTCTTGATGGAGGAGAGAATCTCAAATTTCTGAGTGATTTTCCATGGAGGGATCACCCATCATCTTGACTTTGTGAGGAGATTATCAGACTCATTTGTATATTGCTTTGAGAAAATAGCTATCATGTTCTACGGTCTTTGATTTGAATCCATGACTGCGTTATTTTAGAGAGTAATTGCGGCAGTGGGTTTATTTCCCTAGTTGAAGGAGTTGAGTTTCCTTTGAGGGATCAACCCTTCATCTTGGAGGATATATTGGAGGATGATCAGCCATTGCATATTTCAGATCAGCCACCTCCTTTTAGCATTCCAGTTGCAAATATTATTTAGCCCTAGGGCCACATCTGCTATTTTTTGCATAGTGTTTATTTCCGGAAACCTTTTCTGGGTTGTCCTGGAAATCTGTTTTGGAGCATAGATCTCTAGTCTTAACACTTTTGGAGCATTTTATCAACACACACACACAAACACACACACACACACACACATATCCATATTTCAGCTACTGCTACTCTTATAAACATTGTAGTTATATCATTCCGGCATTTCATGTATTAACAACATTTTAGATCTAAGTGTATGCTTTCATGGGAGGCTTGTTGGCCCAAGTTAAGTGATAATCATAATTGAATGGATCTATGGTTGTCTCATGTATTCATCTATTTATATTTATGCATAATCCCAGTTTTATGTGCTATATTGTTGCTTTCCCTATTTGGGAATATTACAGTGGTATCCAAGCATAATATTGGCTCAACCTATGTAATTCAGCCATTATGTCATATATGGAGGCTTATCATATAAAGGAGAAGATCTAAAAAAGAGATGGAGGCCATAATCCATTATCAGGAGAGATGAAAGGGAAGGAGTTCTCAAGACTTCTTCTTTAGACTATGCAAGGCATTAACAAAGACATCAAAGAGATGAGGATGGAGAGATATAGAGATTATCCAAGAGGGCTTGTACATGAATAAAGCTCCATATTTTCACATTATGGGTGTGAGCATTCAGCTACACCATCAGATCTACAATGTGGTACCATGCCTACATTCTTGGCAAGTGAATAAGAGGAAGGAAAAACACCAAAGGAGGAGACTCTTGGTGACTATCTCCAGGAATATGAATCTCAGTCTAGAAGATTCAAGGAGCATCTAAAATTCCAAGGGTTTTTTCAAATCAAAGAAGATAGAAGACCCAGTAACCACAATAGAAAAAGAGGGTGCATGCAACACACTTTGGGTAGATTCTTTCTAACTACTTTTGATGGGTCACCCAAGAGCACAGCCAAGGCTTTGGTAAACAAGCAAGACACATATTTCCAGCAGCATCAAGTTTCATAAGAGGAAGCCATTAGAGTAGCAACGCTGCATCTTGAAGGTAAGGCTTATGCCTGGTGGTTTTATGAATCTTCTTCATTGAATAATGGAAATATATCTACTTATGAAAATTTCACTAGGGTGATAGTGAAAATATATGATCAAAGACATTCTAAAACTTCTTTGGGTGAGCTAGACAAACCCAAGAAATTAGAACCTTTGCATGAGTTGGAAGGATCCATGAAACCAACTCCATTTCAGAACATTGTTGAGGGGGTTAAATATCTACAACATATCTTGCCAAGGGAAAAGCCCCACTTCAACAAGAACTTTCTTCTCAAGAAGAAAACATGAGGATTCCTCCTTCAAGAGGAGATCATGCCAAAGGATCTATTAATGATGAGGTATTCTATAATGATGAGGAGAAGGAAGAAGAAGAGCTAGAAAGAGACTTCAGCATTGTGATAGCAAGAGGAGATCTACCAATATTTGGAGATGGAGATGAAGCAATTGCTTCAACTAGCGGAGCTCTTGTATCTTTGCAAGAAGTTTCAAAGGATATCACATATGAAGATCAGGAGTAGCATGTGTCTATGTTGATAGGCAATGAGACAAAACAGTGGAAGAAGTATGTTCCATCATTGACCCCAGTTTTGAGGTCATGCATTGTGATAGATAACTTCTTTGTGATTCAAAGAATCTTGACATCAATATGACATTCGGCGTGCATGGGTTGATTACATTGGAGAAGGATGCCTTAGACCGTGAGATCTTGCATAAGGTAGGAGGAGATGAGAAGGGTGGACAACATCAGGTTATTGGGAGCATACACACCCATCCTTTTTAGGAGGTTTATGCACAGAAGCAGGAGGATGATTTGTGCAGTGAAGGCAGGGAAAAATCAGTCCACTCACATATACAACCTGCTCTAGGCCTCGATGTTTCATTACATGGAGGCATTCCACCATGGAGACCCCCTGATTGGAAGATGATCAAAGAGTTATCTCAACATGGTGCATCATTGATATACTTGGCTAAGGAAGGAGCCTTCGGAGGAGCTAGCACAATGCAGAGAGCCTATGATGGGTCCAAAGGAGGGAGGAGAATTTTTTTGATATTGACATTACCATCTCCCACTCAGCTATTTGCACTGACAGATGATGATTTAGGAATCTATTATGGCATAAGCATGGTGTCAAAGGGCTACTCCGTAGCCTTGGAGAATCAAATGATACTTCCACACACGAGGAGGATTTCCAAATATGATAAGAGGTTATTGACACTCTTTCATGCATTGGCCAAACTATGGAAGTTTTGGATGGGAAACACCTTGCAAGAGGAAGTTGACCTCCATGTACTTCAATATTGTCTTGGGCAAGATCAGCTGCAAGGGAGGTAGCAAAAGTGGGGTAACAGTACTCCAACATGTGGCTTTGGCATTTAGCATGTCAAAGAGGAGAGCTATGATATGAAAAGTGCTTCATTTCAAAATTTAACAATGTTGTCATTGTTGGGAAGCCTAGATACATATTTGGAGTCCAAACTATTGGTGGAATATTCCAATAACCTCTTCACATGTAAGGTTATTTATGGGAAAGTGATAGATGGGAGATATAGAGTGGTTGATCGAGTCATTTATTTCCATGGTCAAATCTACTTTACTAGAGACTCCAAGATCAAGGAGGAGATTCTACATGCATTATATGAGGCACTCTCTTCAGGACATGTAGAATTCATTGAGTCTTATCACACCATCATGGATGGATTCTATTGGGAGGATATCAAAGAAGATGTGAACCAACATATCAGGAGATATGTAGATTGTTTGATACATGAGGAGGAGAGTAGCCACCTTGCAAGGTTGTTTCAGTCACTTCCTCTTCACCAACTTGTCTACAATATATGGTAAAGATTATGTTTTAATTCTTATTGATCAAATAACCATGTATGTGCATTCCTTTACCATACAACACATTGCTCCACAAGAGAGAAAACCTCTCTTTGGATTTCATGGTCCTTTTGGGACTACATTCAGTGATGGGATTGACCACTTTCTAGGGGACTTTGGGAAAGACTTGTTTTGCTTGGATGATATTCAGCCAACACCTAATGTCCTATTCTATTTTAAAGATTTTGAGAAGCTTATGGAAATAAGTAAGTGGTTGGATGGCCACTTATCATATCATGTTTGGAGACAACAAGAAGCAGGACATCATTGGTCTCACTTGAGGGACTATTGTTACCATCTAGTATGTCATTTGACACTTAGTCCATGTTTATTTTGGAGCCCATGTGGTGATGACACTCTATTCACTATATGTAGGAAGGATTGGGAAATAAATATTCCTAGAACTAAGGAGTGGGATCATGAGATTCCAAGTATATTTTGGATTCATGAGGACTTTATTATTGCAGCCCAAGATCAACAACTCCAAATTTATCATAAATGGAGAGAGAGGCAACGTAAGTTGAACAATTTTATCTCTCATTTTCACCCATGCATCCCCTACACATTGAAGAAGCAGGGTATTGGTGATTTTTTGTATGAGCTACCAAGGATGGCTCACTTTTTTGGGATGATAGCATGGAGATTGGAGTTTCTCATGGGGATTGAGGCACCCAACATTTACCATCTCTCATGCCTTAAGGAGGCCAATGGACAACATATAACTCTTTCCATATATCTCCCACTTCTTCATGATGAAAGCTATTTGGTTTATCTACCAAATGCTAACTTGTATACTTGGGTGGAGACATATCCATTGGAGGTTTTGCAGTATCCTTAGAGTTGCTTGAGGACAAGAAAATTTTTGGAGGGGAGGACTAATATTCCAAAATTAATTGGAATATTAAAGTTTTGTTTTTTCACTTAGATAGGTGAATAAGTGGTTAGGGAGACTCATAAATCTCTTTATGAAGAATAAAACCACTTCTCATGTGAAATTGGATCACCATTTCAGCTTAATAAAGCACCCTAAGGTGTGAATAGGGGCTAGAGCATGTGGACTGGGTCAATGTTGACTAGATCAACAATGTTGTTATGGAGATCATGGAGGATTAATGGAGGACAACGTACTCATTTAGGAGGAGTGTATGCATGAGAGTAGCTCATTTAATGAGTGGGAACCAGGGTGAGGAAGCTCACCAAGCATAAAAGGAAGAGGATGGCAGCATTATAAGACATGGATTTGTATTATTGATTTTGATATTTTTAGATTTGGATTCGTCATGTGACATTTCTGTGCATACTTTTGTTGTTTAGCAGGTTTTGCTGTGCTATTTAGCACAAGGGTGTTTCCGAGCAGAAATCCCACCCTAATCCTCAGGGGACTTAGAGTTCCTACTCAGGAGAGGTTACCACTATCTGGCATTTGGCCAAGCTTCAGTCTACTATACAACGTAGTTCTGTTTAGATTTGGGTTGTGTTGCAGGGTGTAGCAGTGGAGGAGAGAGATCTCCAATTTCTGAGCTAGTTTTCCATTGGAGGGATCATCCTTTCATCTGGAATCTTGTGAGGAAGTCCTGAGGGCCTCATTTTATATTTTGTCACCAGGCCAAGTATCTATTATCAGCTACAATGCAGTTTCAGTCCATGAATGCGTTATTTTAGAGCGCAGCTGCAGCAGTGGGTTTATTTACCTAGTTGGAGGAGTTGAGTTTCCTTTGAGGGGATCAGCCCTTCATCTTGGAGGATCTATTGGAGGAGGATCAGCCATTGCATATTTCAGATCAGCCACCTCCTTTCAGCATTCCAGTTGCAGATATTATTCAGTCCTAGGGCCACATCTGCTATTTTTTCATAGTGTATTTCTGGAAACCTTTTCTAGGTTGTCCTAGAAATTTGTTTTGGAGCATAGATCTATAGTCTTATCACTTTTGGAGCATTGTATCAACAGATATATATATTTCCATATTTCAGTTTCTTCTACTCTTATAGACAACGTAGTTATAACATTCTGACATTTCATGTATTAACAACATTTCAGATCTAGGTGTATGCTTTCATGGGAGGCTTGTTGGCCCAACTTGAGTGATCTTTTCCTCAAGTATTTGTACCTATTTTTTCTGTTATAATCATAATGGAATGTATCTATGGTTGTCTCATGTCTTGAAATATTTATATTTCTACATCATCCCAATTTTATGTGCTATATTGCTACTTTCCCTATTTGGGAATATTACAAAAAATCTCGGGAAGGTAGCTCTTCTCTGGACTCGGACTCCAAAAAAGCACAAATGATTTGAAAATGAGCCATATTGGCCTATATATCAACCTTTTTTCATTTTCAACAGCCATAACTAGAGCTCAGAGTACCCAATCACAAAACCGTGAGAAAAACAGTGATCATCACCTCATCATGTTCAAACCAGGACAGATAAATCCAAGTTTCATAAAAAGTCATTTTCAGGCACAAACACCCACCATACTTTAGTTCAGGTACACCCTCTCTCATCACTTCAAAATTCAAGTTATTTCAAAAAATATTTGTATGAAAAAAATTCTTTTACTTGTAGTATTGGTTTCAGATATTACAAACATGCTAGTCACCATATGTCCCAACCAACAAAAGTACAAGAGAAGGTATCATTCTACCCCCAACATGATAAAATTCCCTAAAAAATCTTTGCATATCCTGACATCATTTCTTTAAAAGAAAAAAACCATAATTTCCATTCATAAGACCATGTTTATCATTGCCCCATATTTCACATGATAAACACCCTTATAGGTCGGTAGAGCCTCACCATCCATGACATCCACCACTCATATAGACCACACGCCAAAGTTTGGATCATGGCCATAAACTTCGGCCCGAGAACCACTTCATGTTCTGTTGAGGCCTCAGAAATATTTGGCAACAACAAGGGGGGTAACCACCCGGTCCGGACCTTAAAGCAACTCCTTTTCCGTTTGGGATAGTGGCCCCGACTGGGGGTAATGGGATTAGTTTCCCAGTTTTGGGTTTTATATGATTGTTGGGTTTCTTTCAAACGATTTGCAAGGAGAATAACTAAAAACTAAGACAACTTTATTCTAAGATGCAAAACTTTGGATTAAATCTGATATAATCTAACCTGGGATAATGCTGATTTTATGTGATTTAAAATGATGTCTATTCAGTATGTGATGATTTAGATCAATCACAGACAATAGAATTAATACTTTTGTAAGATAATCCTTTTGAGAAAATAGTTAATTAGAGGGAGATGTGAAACATATCGCATATATTCTGATGATCATATATAAAAAAAATCAATTTCTATTATGATATCATACAATAGTGCAATGGATACTTCAAACAGAAATAATTGATTTCATACATAATTCATAAAAAAAAATATTTATCACTAATGTTAAAACACAGTTTAGCATACACGATAATAGTACCAGATGTGTGCAGTCCTGCTTATGTGACTAGTGATAATAGGCCACAATCAATCTTCTATCAATAGTGCATCAACAATGATCAAACAATATGATATATAATTTAAAAGACATCTAAAAACTTACAGTAATGCATTCTTTGTGAGTGTTCTTAATAAAAATCCTGGACCTTTCTCTAAATTCATGAGAAGGGTTTAAATACTATATTAACTACTTACAAAAATAGATTGTGCAAAATATCTTATGAGGAGGTTTCTAACAACCTTCCTCATTCCTGGTATCTAATTGCTAAAATTGAAATTGTCAAAACAAATTAACTCATGATCATGCTTGATGATTGGCTAGTGCTAGCTCTGCTTTTCTGTTCACAAATATCGGACATTGGTTGGACTTGTGGAGGCTTCCCGAATTGTGTTTTCATCTGTCCAGTAAATATAACATCAAGTAAAAGTGGCAGCATTTTTTGTATGGAATCTAGAGAACAATTCAATGTCATTATTTGACTATGAGGCTTAACCAAGAGTTTCCAGTATGCTTCCCAATTAGTCTTTTTCAACTGTGCAATTGATTCTTCTCGTATTTGACCTGTATTTCTCCAAATTTTCTCCAATATTTTGAGATTATGAATCCATTAGGATTTCCTTATTTAATTAAACCGGAGGTATGTAACATGTGGTTGATTATTTTGACAATGTTCTTTGATATGCCTGATGCTCTAGCTATTGCAAATTCTTCCTGTTTTACCTGTGTATCCCAGTCATTAAAGAGAATATCTTTATAAGTTTTCTCTGATCTTTGGGATATTTGATCTTCTCCCTTCCTCTGAATCCTGCCATTCAATATAGTCATAAATTTTGGTATTGAGTTCATTAAACTCAATTCTATGATCAATGATTGTATTAGTCAATTGTTCACTGATTTCCAAATGTGGAACTATGTTTAACATTTGTAAGACAAACAAATCTTGTTGTTTTGAGAGCAGGGCATTTAATGCCAATACTTCTTTAATGAATTCCTCTACAGTAGGAATGCCTTCATACTTTATAATATTTTCTCTCAAATATTTAATCAGTATGTCTTTGCTGGATAAGTCATTTTCATGACTTATCTTAAGTACTTCCATATCTTGATGTAATTTAAAGAGTTGCTGCTCGGCCTTTTGATTCAAATTGTTCCTTTCTTCATTCAGTTGTTGTTGTAGTTTCATTATTTTATCATCCTTCTCTTGAACCAAAATGGATACTCCGGCTGCTTTTTCCATTGTTGTGGTAGTATATGCTCCAACAAATTGTGATAGCCGAGTTAGGTTATTGATTGGGTTTGACGAGGTGTCTTTCCATACAACTTCCATGATCTCATTACCTGGGGGTGTTTCAATCCTTCTTCTCTTTCTCTGTTTCCTGACTATATATTTATGAAGAGGGATGTATAATACATAAAATGGAGGGATATCAGTTACTTTTAGAATAATTTCAGCAGTAGGAAAAGCAGGAATAACTTCTGCATCTTGGGATCTTGTCACAGGACTTTCGGTGGTTTATTTTGCTAAAAATATCTAACCCTGGGGGGTATGAAATCATATATTTTTCTGTGTGGATGATCCCTCAGGGGTATCCATCCATGTATTAATAACTGAAGTCCATAATTTATCTAGCTCACTTTGATTTTGTGGGTCTGATTCTTCTGTTCTGATCACCTTTCTTGGTTCAGTCATATAACTAGTAATCAGGATATTTTTCGGAATACGCTTGAGTCTTTGCTCTCTATACTCATGGAATCTTTGTAATTCCTTCGGGTTTAGATTCAATCTAACAAATTTTTGAACTTATTCAAAAATTTCAATAGATTGCAAAACGTCTTTAAATCTATCATCTGTGTGTATGACAGGTCTGATTTTGACTGACTGAGTAAATTTATTAGCGATCTGCTGTGGATCGAATTTCCTTGGTGGTAAAACAGGGAGCTTCAAAAGCTAAACTTTCTGGCATTCTTTCGATGCATGATTGAAATTTTCATGAGGGAGAATGAACCACACTGAATTGGGAAACTTGGCCATAAATATTTTTTATTATCTTTGAGAGTTTTAGTGAGTCCATTGCCGACAATTTGGTAAGACACTTCTCTTGCCATTAGTTTATCTAAAACATACAGAGGAAGCACATGTGGAGGAGCGGAGCTTCCGAATACTCTTATGTATGAAAATGATTCTTCAATGAAACATCTTCCTATCATTTGGAGATCTGTGGTGGCTTCCTTAGTGAACCTGGGGCTCTCTCTATCAAACATTAACTAATGTAATGGTAATACAACCCTATAACATAAATTTTGGAAGTGTGGTACAAAATGATGTTCCCATATCTGTTTATGACTTAAATGAATAGGGGTAGGGTCCTCGGGAGTCCATTTCCAACCCATAATTGGAAAGCTGGTGGAGAAACACATGGCATTGAAAACATATGCGCTCATGAAAAATTTGGGGACGACTTTGGAAGAAATAACTCTTGCCTGGCAATATTCATTAATCGCTTTGGCTAGGTTTTTGGAAAGAATGGTTTCCCAATTCATGATGTGATAATTAACACAGGAGTCAATCAAGGGAACCCAATTAATAGAGAACTTGGTGTTATCCGGAAGACCATATAATCTACACAACATTGATGCTGCAAAATTGTAGGGATTTTCAAGTGAAGCAATAAGATACATACCTGATTTATCATGCTTAAACTTGTTATCCATTTTCCTCCAACCTTGAATCATTTTGAAAGGGTCTTCATTATCCTTTGCAAATTTTTCGACAAACTGGTTGTCATAGATGTCTTTTTGGTCGAGTATTTTGTACATTACTTTCAAATCTTCAGCTGTAAAAGAACCTAAGATTTCATCCTTAATGGTTCTGAATTGTATGCATTTAATTGTTGAATTCTCAACCACCCATCTTATCATATCAGTATATGATAAAATCCTGGTCCTAACTTCTATTCTGTGAAGGAAGGAGCATGCGACATCTTTAAACTGTAAATCTAAGGGCTTTGGATCATCAGCAGTTTCCTTGACCTCCATTACTTCAGGTTTTTCATCTTCGAGGATATTATAGATGGCTTGCCACGTCGTAGCACCTCCATCTGTAGTGCAAACAATATATGTGATTGTGGACGACATTTATGTACATTCAAATTCCGCAATAGTTTGTTTGCAGTGTTTCTGCATTACCTTGCATATGGACATCTCTTGAGGAAAAATCCCTATTTAAGATAGAGTAACGATCAAATGCTGAAAGATATAGTGAAATGACTGATTTTAAAAGGAAAGATCCGAGAAGCATTTGTATCATTAATTAGTCGTAAAAAAACAATAATTGTTCGCAATGGGATGATGAAACATGTTTAATTATTTCTGAAATGATTTATTTTCACATTAAAACCTTTATTAAACCCTATCAAATCTGTCGCATCGCGTATTTTTGAACTTGTTTTGTGAAGCGAATTTATTTAACAAGTTTTATGTCATGCGATATGCGATTTCGCGATATCGCGAAATCGCAAAATCTCTTTTATCGGGATATCACAATATTGAAATATTGATAAGTAATGTCTTAAGTTTTGAATGTATATGTGCGATGTGCGATTTATGATGCCGCTTGTGAATTTTAAATTGAAAATCGCAAATCGGGATTTCATGTTTTGTGCTTAACTTTTAATGGGAAAAGATTATGTGGGATGTGATTTGCAATAGGGTGATCACAAAGATATGAAAATGGAATTTATTAATTTCTTTTTATTTTTGTTTTATTTTTAAAAACAATAATGTTTTGGAGTTTAATTTTTTTATTCACAATGAAAAAATACATTTTAAGAAGGGTCCCTATTTATATTATCAAATTTTAAACTATTTTTAAAATTAAAATGGGGGGTTTATTGCATAGCACAACAATTGGCGATTCACTTGGGAGAACTAGATATCTCTGATTGGTTTGTTTGATATTTCTAAACTTTCAAAACAAGGAAAAGTTTATGAGAATAAGAATAGTATGATTCATGAATTAAACTGTGTTTTTTCGAAATATAATCTATTTACCTATCTCATTTTTTTTCTTAGTTAACCCCTTCATTGATAACACATAAGCGTCTGTATCAGTTGGTACTCAAATTTAAAAAGATAAAGTAGGTGTTTTCTAAAAATTGGTTTCATAGATTTTTACTCATTTATCATAGATAGAGCCATTGTTGCCAGCAGGCGTTTATAGCCTCAAAAGGGTTATCTTTTAACCAATAATGATTCATGGTCCCATCTGAATTTGATTTCTTACTTCAAAGTTTAATTTAAAATATAATTTAATTTCTTTTTTCTGACACATTCTCAAAATCATTGTCCAGGTTTGGTGACCTGATAGTGACAATGTCATTCATTGATAGTAATTTAGACTGAACAATCTGGCTTGTGATGAGACCCCTTGTCTTTTGATTTTTATAATCATTTAGCTATTACCCTGTTATGGTATGCAGCATTGGTAATATCAGTCTAGATTATTTCTCTATTATTATGATAAACAAGCTCGTGATGAGACTTATTTTCTTTTGAGTTTGTATATTGTATATATTTCTTTTCTTTTCGAATTATACTTTGAAGAAGAAATTTTATCAAATGGGATGAATCATTAGCTCGTTTAAGAGTTATGGATGATAATTATAGAGTTGGTAGATACCTTTTCGTAGAGAATCCTTGCTAAGTTAAAGGTTCTTTTCTTGATTGATACATAACATCTCTATTTCATGACATCAAGAGTCCTTTCGGAAAGTAAATGTCTTTAGTAAATTTCAAGTTATTTCAAAAAAATAAGGTTTACTCAATTCTCATAGTTATAATTATCTTTTTATTATACTTATTTATAGAAGCAAAATATCAAAATTTATTAGAAATTTTAAAACTTTGAATCAACCAAAAATGATGCTATTTTCAAATTTTATTTTCCTAAAGAAAAGTGAAATTTAAAGCTTGATTTCTAAGAGAAATATTTTTTAAGAATTTGACCATTCACAGGAAAGGAGTCTTTCTTACCTAATAATTCTTTTAACAAAAAGGTAGATAAGCCTATTTTTTCTATGATTTGAAATGGACCAAGCCATAGTCTTTGGAATTTGGTATGTTTACCTTTTTCCTCATGTGCCTTATCCCATTTTAAAACAAGGTCTCCAATTTCAAAAGCTTTTGGGCTGGTAGATGCTGTGTCAAACAAGGCATTAACTATTTGTTGATGATGAGTATGTACAGCTTTGGCTTTTTCTCTCTGTTCTTCCATTTTAAGAATTTGATCTTGTCTAAGTTGAAGGGAAGAAGAAGGATTTTCATCAATAAACTGCACTAAAGAAAATGACGGTATTTTTATATTTGTGGGTATAATTGCTTCCTTCCCATAAAATAATACAAATGGGGAAGTACCTATGGAGGCCTTTTGGGTGATTCTATCTACCCAAAGAGCAAATAATAGTGCTTTGTGCCAATTTTTGTGATTTTGTTCTATAGTTTGTTTGATGATTCTAATAAGGTTTTATTTGTAGATTCAGGCAATCCATTACCCTACTGATAATAGTTAGCTGAGTATTTTAATTTAAAACCTCTTTTCAAAGAAAATTATATCATAGTGTTTCCAGAAAAGTAAGATGAATTGTCAAATATCAAAGCTGATGGGAGACCAAACCTGGTGATTATGAACTGATTAATAAAGTCTATAATATTTTGTGTATTAACCACCTTTAATGGGATAGTTTCTACCCATTTTGTGAAATAATCTGTTGTAATTAGAATATACTTATGTTGTTTAGAAGAGTTTGGAGTTATTTCACCTATGATATCTAACCCCCATTGTTCGAATGGTTGTTGGATATTTACTGGTTGTAGTGGAAATGTTGCTTTCCTTTCTCTTTCTACCGTAGTTTGACATACTTTTAATTTTCTTGCATATTCATGTGCATATTTAAATAGAGTTGGCCAATAGTAACCGACATGCAGTATTTTATGAGCTATGGTGCTTCCTCCGAAATGACCTCCAGCTAGTCCATCATGTAATTCCTACATTACTTTTTCAGCTTCGGTTTTCTCTAAACATCTCAACAGTACAGAATAATAATTCTTTCTAAATAACACATCATCTATGAGTTGATATTGATTTTTTTTAAGCCTTTGAGCATGCTTTGTTGTGTAATTGAGATATAATGGAGAATATCCATTTTTTAAGAAAAATTTCAGATCAACATATTGTGACTGAGAATCATTTAGGCTTACCTCGGACAGTTGTATTTGATTTTATTGATCTTCTTATGTTGGTAAATGAGAGGCTCCAGTTAACATCCTGCAAAGACCTTGACCTTTAACTATTTTAGTAGGATGTATCTCTACATCATATTCTTGAAGCGTGGTAACCCAATTTTCTCTCTTCTCTCCTACCTTTCGTTGGATTAAAAATTGCCTTACTACTGAGTAAGGTACTATTATTTTAGTATGTATTTTTAGGAGAAAAGGTCTGAAATGTTTCAAGGCTTTAAACACAAAAAAGCCTATTTTTCCACAACTGAATAATTTAACTCATCACCTTGAAGGTTAGAACTAAAAAATGAAATATGTGCTTCAATGTTTTGATCATTTAGTTGTGTCAAAACTGCTACATATGACGTATCAGAAGAGAATGTGTATAATACAAATGGCTTAAGAAAATTGGGAGTTGTTAAAGAATGAGCTTTGATGATGGATTTCTTAATCAACTCAAAATAATTTCTCTCATCTTTTCCCCATTTAAAAAGTGAATTTTTCTTGATCATTGATTGTAGGGGTAATATGATATGGGAAAAATTACGAACAGACCTTTTTACAAAATTAATTTGTCCTAAAAATGATTGCATTGTTTTTTTTTATTGTATGGTAGAGGAATGTTTTTGATTTCCTGAATCCTATCAAGGTCAATATGGATTCCTTTTTTGGAGATGATGAACCATAATAATTTACCTTCTGATAAGGTGAAATAACATTTTTTAGGATTCAAGGAAATGATGAATTTTTTAAATCTTTCAAAAATATGTTTTAGGTGATTAACATGATTGTTTCTATGCTTGGAGTAGAAAGTAATGTCATCTAAGTATATAACAACTGAGTTTTTGATTAGTCCTCTGAAAGCTATATCCATAGCACGTTGAAATGTAGCACCAACATTAATCAACCCAAATGGCATTTTTTGGTATGCGTATGTTCCCCACTTTGTTTTGAATGTTGTCTTTAATCTATCATATGGATGTACCATAATATGATTGTATCCTGAAAATCCGTCGAGAAAAGACATTAATTTAGATCCTGCAACTGACTGCAATATTTTTTCCATGGTAGGCAAAGGAAAATTATCCTTTTGGCAGGCTTTATTCAAGTTTCTAAAATCTATGCAAATCCTAATGTCTCCATTCTTCTTCCTAATTGGGACCATGTTTGACACCCATTTCGAATGTCTAACAGGAAAAATAATTTTGGCTTTAATTATTTAATTTAATTTAGATTTAATCTGACTTTCTAAGTTTGGATGGATCTTTCTAAGTTTTTGCTGAACGTGATTGTCATTTGAGATCATAGGTATGGTATTCTGAATTATAGACGTATCATATGTCTTTAGATCTGAATAATCCCATGCAAATATATTTTTATATATTTTCAGCAACTTAATGAATGCCATCCTTTATTCAGGTTTTAAACCAAGACCTAGGTTAATGTTTTGAGGTTTTTCTGGTGTACTAAGATTAATCAATTCAAATTTTAAAGTAGAACTCTGGGTTTTTGAATTGGTAATATTCTTAAACCTATCTTTCAAATCATAGAGATATTCCATTTTGACTACAGATTTGGGAATTGGATTAGCATTTTGTTTATTTTCAATCTGTAAGTCATGTTCATGTTCATCTATGATTTGACACTCGTAAGATCCATCTGATGTAAGAAATTTCACTATATCTGCATCGTTATTAAATACTCTCCAATTTGTTACGTTATCAGGAATGGAAGGCCTAAAAATTAACTCAATTGAAGATCTTTCTGGGCCAAATTCTTCAGATGGTATTAGCTTAGATGCTACATTAGCAAGTAAATCAACACTTGCATTTTGTAATCTAGGAACTGTGGAGATATTGAATGTAGAAAAATGGGATGTAAGGCTTTGAGCTAAAGCTTGATAGTGTTTCAAATGTCCAGAAATACAATGAATTGTGTTTCTGACTTGTCTAACAACTATCTAAGAATCTCCATATACCTGCAAATATTTAACATTTAATCCAATAGCTTTGTACAGACCTTGTATCAATGCTTCATATTTAGCGGTATTATTCGTGCATTGAAATTCGAGTCTGCAAGCTAGCATTGTTTTCTCTCCTTGTGGATTGATTAAAACGCAACCTGCTCCTGCACCATCTTCTGATTTTGAACCATAAAAGTATAAAGTCCAAAACAAAGAATGTTTTTAAATTTTATTGCTAAGATTAATACATTTAGAAGTGTTTGTTTGAGAAAAGTTTTCAACTTGAGAAATAGCAGTATTTATTGAAAAGGGTGAAATCTGGGCATTGAACGATCCAAGAAAAGATTCAGCTGAGTAATTTCCAATAATATTATTAGTGAAAGCTACAGGTTCATTTGTTTCTTCAAGTTCAGTGACTATATGTTTCATAAATTTTTCGCGATCAAATATGATTTGATTTGGTTTAAAATTTTATGGTAACCACATATGTGACCAATCGGTAGCGAAATATCCATGCAACTTTTGAGACCAATCCATGCTTAAAATAAGACCATAAAATTCAGGGATATCCGCAACCAAAATGTCAATTACTTGTAGTACCTTTGGATTGGATGATAATCTAATGGATACTGACAACATTTCTCCAATGACCTCGACTTTTGTTCTATCTAATTGAACTATATGTACATCATATTTTTGAGGAGTGACATTCAGTTTTGTGCACACTGTTCTTGGCATGCTGTTTGAAGAAGCTCCTGAATCAATAAGACAATTATGAACATTTTTGTTAAAAAACTCATAAGTCAAAAGTAAAGGAGCAGTGTGAGAAATAGATCTATCAACAATTAAAACAAGATCGTCAGGGTCTTACTTTGTTTGAAGATGATGGAGGTTTTCCCATATCTTTAGAAGCTTGGGCTATAATCGGTGGTTGTATAGGATCTATAGGGATTTCCTTGAGTTATCTGAGTAAAATTTTCTATTGTTGTTTGAGTTTGGTCATTTCATGTAATGAAATGTTTGCTTTGGTATTTTTCATATCTTCAACTATATTGTATTCCATTGTATCTGAAACTATTAAAGTTTTGGAAGTTTTAAGAGGATCTAGTTAAATATGATCTACCTGAATAGTTTTAGATTTTGTGGCTACTGTTTTCTCCTTTGTGGGGAGAGATTGTTGTTTCTGATTTGATATAGTTGAATCAAAAGAATATTTACTTCTTGTAGACACATGCATAAATTCTCTTTTTTTCTTCTATAGGGAGAATGAAGTCCCATAGCCCATTCAGTTCAACTTCTTCTTCAGACTCTGGTTCCTGTTCAAATGGTGAAGGATCTTCAATATCTTGATCGGATTCAGCATTTGAACATTAGGGGAATTTTGAGGTCTAAAATTGGCCTCCTAAGGAAAATGTACAATCAAAATTCACTTTATGAAAACCAATCAAATTTTAGGGGATGACATCATCCCTAATGGTTGAGGTGGCATTTCTTGAGTTAAAGGTACTTACTTGTCACATTCTCAATGGTAGATAAAAACTCATGGTTAACCATCGTAGTGCTATAAGTGCTTTTAAAGTCAAAGTAAAGTACTCATAATAAATGTCATTTCACACTTTTTTAATAAAAATATATTATTGTCATTTCATGTCTCTTGAAAGAAACAATGCATATCCCTATACATTTATTATATTATATTATATTAGTTTTATATAGTATATTAATTACATGTTATTATACAATTTAATAATATATATTTTAATTAATAGCATATAATATAATTAGGAATTTATAAATTTATATTTATATTTTATTTTAAGTTATTTAAATACAAATGACAAATGCATTAGTTGTTTAATGATAATGACTTTTTCTTGAAAAGCTCATTCTTATTTATAGTCACATCAATGCAATTTTTTTATTAATTTTATTTTGGTACAACCTTTGAATTGAATTTAACTATGGTTATATGGATTGTGGTGCAAAAAGTGAATTGCAAATTCATAAATATTATTTTATTGGTTTAGCTATTATTTTATGATTTCCTTAGGAGGCCCATTTTAGACCTCAAAATTCCCCTAATGAATCACATTTGGAGGCTGAGGTGGTGAAGAGGAGTTTTTCCTATATGGGCGATATGATTTCTTAGGCACTGATGTTTCAACAACCCATCTCTTTATCTCAATCATGTCATTTGACATAGTTTCTAACAATTTTTGAAGACCTTCAAGATCGAATGGATATTTTGAGACTTTCTTTTTGGAATCTTGACTAAATGTCACTTTCTTTGATTTCCTGTCTTCTATCTCTGATCGTTTTTCCAAAGCTAAGATTCTTTTCTCTACAGTGAGAGCTTCTTTCATGTTTTCTAAAAGGGTTGCTTTACCAATTCTATCTACAAAAATAGCTATATTAGAAGGAAAATAAGAAATATACCACACTATTTGTACATCAACAATAGGCTTGGAAGCGGTTGGGATTTTGTTTAATAACTTATTAACTCTGGAGTTGAAATATTTGATCCTTTCGCCTGAGATTGTTTTTATATTGGAAAGAGCATTGATTAAAGATGCGACATTTCTATCATCTCCAAATTTTGCAAGAAAAAGTTGTTCAAAAGTTGCCCAACCTGCAATAGATCCTGATGGAAGTGAAAAGTACCAGGATCCTGTAGATCCTTGTAAGGTATAAGGGAACAATCTTACTACAATATCTTCATGAGCAACTCCATTAAGATTCATGGCCAACATAAAATTATTGTTATGTTCTTCAGCATGAAGACCATCATCTGGATTATATTTAGGTAGCCATTTTTCTGGATGATCTAGAAGGGCATGTGGATTTGCAATCAATACAACACCAGGATTAGTCCAAGGTTGATTACCCATAATTGGATTTGAATTTTGTGAAGATACAGAAGCAGATCTAGGATTAGGGGGATGGATGTAGAACTTACAACTGGAACAATACTACTTGTGATAGTACTGATTGTTTGAGTAGAAGAAATGGAAGAATAAGAAGATGTAGATTGAGTAAGAGGATGTGAGGAAGTAACTGAAGGAAAATATGACGCAACTTCACTCGTATCTAACTTAGATCTGGATACATAAACTTTTTTGCGATGTGATTCTATTGGGAACTCGAAAGGAGGAATTCCAAGTTTCTCGCTTTTGGATCGAGTTAATATACTAGTTTCTTTAAATAGGGAAGTAACGCTTTCTTCAGAAGCTTCGAGATTAACAGGCTTTTCAACAGAAATAGATATTCCTTCTAATTCTCGAATTAAATATTGAACTTTGGGAGACTCGGGAGTAAATTCTGAAGCAGCCGATTGTCGAGATATTTTAGGGGATGAGGGGAAGGTTTCTACAATTTATGATTTCTGAGTTGGTGATTTAGAGTTTTATCAAGAAGATTTAGGATGTTTTTGGGGAGATCGACTCTTATGAGGGCTTCTAGTTTTAGGTTTAGATTTGTATGCCATTCATAGTCAGGCACTCCTTCTAGTGCCAAAAATGTTGAGGCCTCAAAAATCTGTGGCAACAACAAAGGGGATAACCACCCGGTCCAGACCTTAAAGTAGCTCCTTTTCCGTTTGGGATAGTGGCTCTGACTAGGGGTAATGGGACCAATTTTCCAGTTTTGGGTTTTATATGATTGTTTGGTTTCTTTTAAATGATTTGCAAGGAAAATAACTAAAAACTAAGACAAATTTATTCTAAGATGCAAAAATTTGAATTAAATCTGATCTAATCTAACTCGGGATAATGCTAATTTTATGCGATTTAAAATGATGTCTATTCAGTTTGTGATGATTTAGATCAATCCAAGACTTAATAGAATTAATACTTTTGTAAGATAATACTTTTGAGAAAATAGTTAATCAGAGGAATATGTGAAACATATCGCATATATTCTGATGATCATATATAAAATAAATCAATTTATACTCTGATATCATACAATAGTGCAATCGATACTTCAAACAGAAATAATTGATTTCATACATAATTCATAAAAAGATAGATTTATCACTAACGTTAAAACAGAGTTTAGCATACATGATAATAGTACCAGATGTTTTTTTTCCTGCTCATTTGACCAGTTATAATAGGCCACAATCAATATTCTATCAATAAGTCATTCAGAGAATACAATAGTGCATCAACAATGATCAACCAAGATGATATATAATTGAAAAGACCATGTTCAATTATCTTATCAAGACATCCACAAACTTACATTAATGAATTCTTTCTAAATGTTCTTAATAAAAATCCCGGACCTTTCTCTAAATGCATGAGAAGGGTTTAAAAACTATATTAACTACTTACAAAAATAGATTGTACAAAATATTATGAGGAGGTTTCTAACAACCTTCCTCATTCCTAGTATCTAATTGCTAAAATTGAAATTGTCAAAACAAATTAACTCATGATCATACGTGATGATCGGCTAGTGCCAGCTCTGCTTTTCTATTCACAAATATTGGACATTGGTTGGACTTGTGGAGGCTTCCCGAATCATGTTTTCATCTGTCCAGTAAATATAGCATCAAGTAAAAGTGGCAACATTTTTTGTATGGAATCTAGAGAACAATTCAATGTCATTGTTTGACTATGAGGCTTAACCAAGAGTTGCCAGTATGCTTCCCAATTAGTCTTTTTTAGCTGTGCAATTGATTCTTCTTGTATTTGACCTGTATTTCTCCAACTTTTCTCCAATATTTTGAGATCAGGAATCTATTTAGGATCTCTTTCTTTAATTAAACCGAAGGTACGTAACATGTGGTTGATTGTTTTGATAATGTTTTTTGATATGCCTGATGCTCTAGTTATTTCCAATTCTGCCTGTTTTACCCGTGTATCTTAGTTAGTAAAGATAATATCTTTATAAGTTTCTTTGATCTTTGGGAGATTTGATCTTCTCCCTTCTTCTGAATCTTGACATTCAATATAGTTAGAAATTTTCGTATTGAGTTCATTAAACTCAATTCTCTCATCAATGAATATATTAGTCAATTGTTCACTGATTTCGAAATGTGGAACTATGTCTGACATTTGTGAGAAAAACAAATCTTGTTGTTTTGAGAGCAGGGCATTTAATGCCAATGCTTCTTTAATGAATTTCTCTGCAGTAGGAATGCCTTCATACTTTATAAGATTTTCTCTCAAATATTTAATTATTGTGTCTTTGTTGGATAATTCATTTCATGAATTATCTTAAGTACTTCCATATCTTGCTGTAATTCAAAGAGTTGTTGCTCGACCTTTTGACTCAAACTATTCCTTTCTTCATCCAATTGTTGTTGTAGTTGCATTATTTTATCATCCTTCTCTTGAACCAAAATGGATACTTTGGCTGCTTTGTCCATTGTTGCAGTAGTATATGCTCCAGAAAATTGTGATAGCCGAGATAGTTTGTCGATTGGGTTTGACGGGGTGTCTTTCCATACAACTTCCATGATTTCATTATCTGGGGGTGTTTCAATCCTTCTTATATTTCTCTATATCCTGACTACAACTTTATGAAGAGGGCTGTAGAATACATCCAATGGAGGGATATCAATTACTTTTAGAATAATTTCAACAGTAGGAAACACAATAATAACTTCTGCATCTTGGGAGCTTGTCCCTGGACTTTCAGTGGTTTCTTTTGCTAAAAATATCTGACCCTGGGGGATCTGAAATCCTGTATTTTTCCATGTGGATGATCCCTCAGGTGTATCCATCCATGTATTACTAACTGAAGTCCATAATTTATCTAGCTCACTTTGATTTTGTGGGTCTGATTCTTCTGTTCTGATCACCTTCCTTGGTTCAGTCATATAACTAGTAATCATGATATTTTGCGGAATACGCTTGAGTATTTTCTCTCTATACTCATGGAATCTTTGTAATTCCGTCGGGTTTAGATTCAATCTAAAAAAGTTTTGAACTTATTCAAAAATTTCAATAGATTGCAAAACGTCTTCAAATCTATCATTTGTGTGTATGACAGGTCTGATTTTGACTGACTGAGTAAATTTATTAGCGATCTGATGTGGATCAAATTGCCTTGGCGATAGAACAGGGAGCTTCAAAAGTTGAATTTTCTAGCATTCTTTCGACACATTTGAAATTCATGAGGGAGAATGAACCACAATGAATTGGGAAACTTGGCCATAAATGTTTTTTATTATCTTTGAGAGTTTTAGTGAGTCCATTGCCGACAGTTTGGTAAGCCAATTCTCTTGCCATTAGTTTATGTAAAACATACAGAGGAAGCACATGTGGAGGAGCGGAGATTCCGAATACTCTGATGTATGAAAATGATTCTTCAATGAAACATCTTCCTATAATTTGGAGATCTGTGATGGCTTCCTTAGTGAACCTGGGGCTCTCTCTATCAAACATTAACTGATGTAATGGTAATACAATCCCATAACATAACCTGTGGAAGTGTGGTGCAAAATGATGTTCCCATATCTATTTAGGAATTAAATGAATAGGGGTAGGGTCCTCAGGAGTCCATTTCCAACCCATAATTTGAAAGCTGGTGGAGAAACAAATGGCATCGAAAACATATGCGCTCATGAAAAATTGGGGGACGACTTTGGAAGAAATAACTCTTGCCTGGCGATATTCATTAATCGCTTTGGCTAGGTTTTTGGAAAGAATGGTTGCCAATTCATGATGTGAGAATTAACACAGGAGTCAATCAAGGGAACCCAATTAATAGAGAACTTGGTGTTATCGGGAATACCATATAATCTGCACAAATTGTAGGGATTTGCAAGTGAATCAATAGGATACATTCCTGATTTATCATGCTTAAAATTGTTATCCATTTTCCTCCAACCTTGAATCATTTTGAAAGGGTCTTCATTATCCTTTGCAAATTTTTCAACAAACTAGTTGTCATAGATGTCTTGTTGGTCAGGCAGTTTGTACATGACTTTGAAATGTTCAGCTCTAAAAGAACCTAAGATTTCATCCTTAATGGTTCTAAATTGTTTGTCTTTAATTGTTGAATTCTCAACCACCCATCTTATCATATCAGTATATGATAAAATCCTGGCCCTAGCTGCTATTCTGTGAAGGAAGGAGCACGCAACATCTTTAAAATGTAAATCTGAGGGCTTTTCATCATCAACAATTGCCTTGACCTTCGTTACTTCAGGTTTTTCATCTTCAAGGATAGTATAGATGGCTTGCCACATTGTAGCACCTCCATCTGAAGTGCAAAAAGTATCTGTGATTATGGACGACATTTCTGTACATTCAAATTCCACAATAGTTTTCTTGCCGTGTTTCTGCATTACCTTGTGTATGGATATCTCTTGAGGAAAAATCCCTATTTAAGACATAGTAATGATCAAATGATGAAATATATAGTGAAATGACTGATTTTAAAAGAAAATATCTCGGAAGCAGTTGTATCATTAATTAGCCGTAACAAAACAATAATTGTTTGCATTGGGATGATGAAACATGTTTAATTATTTCTGAAATGATTTATTTTCACATTAAAACCTTTATTAAACCCTGTCAAATCCGTCGCATTACGTATTTTTGAACTTGTTTTGTGAAGCGAATTTATTTAACAAGTTTTACGTCATGCGATATGCGATTTCGCGATATCGCGAAATTGCAAAATCGCTTTTATCGGGATATCGCAATATCAGAATATTGATAAGTAATGTCTTAAGTTTTGAATGTATATGTCCGATGTGCAATTTATGATGCCTTTTGCGAATTTTAGATCGCAAATCGCAAATCGGGATTTCATGTTTTGTGCTTAAATTTTAATGGGAAAAGATTATGCAAGATGCGATTTGCGATAGGGTGATCTCAAAGACATGAAAATGGAATTTATTAATTTCTTTTTGTTTTTTGTATTATTTTTAAAAAAAATAATTTTTTGGTGTTTAATTTTTTTATTCAAAATGAAAAAATACATTTTAAGAAGGGTTCCTATTTATATTATCAAATTTTAAACTATTTTGAAAATGAAAATGGGGGGTTTGTTGCATAGCACAACATGTTCGTACACCCATCATCAAACGCCAAGTCAATTTTTACCCATTACATGTTAAAACCCTTCCTGGGCTACTTTTCTCTACAAAGTGGATCGAAAAAAATGGATCATCGCATGTCACGATTATCCTATCACACCCTCGAAAGCATAGCCCATCTGTGACACTTCATCCACCTCATCACCCTCGACCTGAGACCAACCAATGGGGCCCCCACCCTTAACAAATGACTTTTGCGCAGCATCGCGACTATTCCTTTGATAGTTGTGTGGTCCTGAGGATGGATAAATGTCACCATCCAGGACCACTTGGCACACTTGGTTAGGAATATTCTCTACTTAGTATTGCCAAGGATAATCGACATGGAGCCACCTTAAGGCTTAAATGGAACACACAAAGGAATCCCTCCTCCAATATTGTGTCACTATCCATCTTGGGCCAAGAGAAGGGGGAGGAATTCAAAAAATGTCTATATAAACCGACCTTTGGAAGAATAATTGGAGACACATTGTTATGATGGCCAAATTTCTTCATAGAAAACTAGCTTGCATAGTCCAACAACATAGGGATTAGAAGGACTCATTTGTTGGGCAACCAAAATCCTATTCCAAGAGAGAGAGGTCCACCATTTGACCTTGATCTACCATCCTTTGAGAGAGGGAAGAGATGCTTTCAGGAACTCGAGGGAAGGAGACCTCGTTTTTTTGGGTATTCGAGCTCCATAGCTCAATGGACCCTCTTTAAGTGTTTATCATTGTATCTTTTTTATCACTAGCACCTAATAACGGGTGAATTATCCACTTGTGTTATTAGGATGTTTGCTCCATTGAGCATTTGTATTTTTCATATGTGCTTTGTTTTGTTCATAGTGTTGTATGCTTAGTTGTCCCTTAAACTTATTTTACATTATGTCAAATTTGTTCCACTAATAGTAGACAATCATTTTTCTTTGTGACCTTGTGAAGGTATTAGCCAACTTGCTAAAGAAGTGTATTTCGTACACCCTTGTGAAAAATACACTACCACAAGGGGTGATTGCCAAAAACCTATTTCTTTGTTCTTATGGTACCAAGGGGTTGACTGTAATATTCCCAAATAGGGAAACCAACAATATATCACATAAAAATGGGATTATGAAGAAACATAAATAGATCAAGACATGAGACAACCATATATCCATTCCATTATGATTATAACAACAAAAAAATATACAAATACTTGAGGAAAAGATCACTCAAGTTGGGCCAACAAGCCTCCCATGAAAGCATACACCTAGATTTGAAATGCTATTAATACATGAAATGTTGGAATGCTATAACCGCACTATCTATAAGAGTAGCAGCAACTGATATATATATATATATATATATATATATCTGTTGATACAATGCTCCAAAAGTGCTAAGACTAGAGATCTATTCTCCAAAACATATTTCCAGGACAACCCATAAAAGGTTTCCGGAAATACACACTATGCAAAAATAGCAGATGTGGCCCTAGGGCTTAATAATCTCTGCAAATGGAATGCTGAAAGGAGGTGGCTAATCTGAAATATGAAATTTATGATTATCCTACAATATATCCTCCAAGATGAAGGACGTATCGCCTCAAAGGAAACTCAACTCCTTCAACTAGGGTAATAAACCCACTACTGAAGTTGCTCTATAAAATAATGCAGTCATGGACCGAAACTGTGTTGTAGTTGATGATAGCTACATGGCCTGGTGCCAAAATATGAAATGAGGCCCTGATAAATTCCTCACAAGCTTCCAGATGAAAGGATGATCCCTCCAATGGAAAACTAGCTCAGAAATTGGAGATCTCTCTCCTCCACTGCTACACTCCTGCAACACAACCCAACTGTAAATAGAACTGCATTGTATAGTAGACTGAAGCTTGGCCAAATTCCAGATAGTGGTAATGCAACTCAAGATAACCTCTCCTGAGTAGGCACTCTAAGTACCCCGAGGATGAGGGTGGGATTTCCACTCGGAAACACCCTTTTGCTAAACAACACAACAAACCCTTCTAAACAGCAAAAGTATGCACAGAAATGTCACATGAAAAATCCAGATCTAAAAAGATCAAAATCAATAATACAAATCCATGTCTTCTAATGCTTCCATCCTCTTCCTTTTATGCTTGGTTAGCATCCTCACCCTAGATCCCACTCATTAAAGGAGCTACTCTCATGCATGCACTCCTCCTAAACGACTGCGTTGTCCTCCATTAATCCTCCATGATCTCCATAACAACATTGTTGATCTGGTCAACATTGACCTAGTCCACATGCTCTAGCCCCTGTTCACACCTTAGGGTGATTTATTAAGTTGAAATGATGATCCACTTTCACATGAGAAGTGGTTTTATTCTTCATAAAGAGATTTATGGGTCTCCCTAGTCACTTATTCACCTGTCTAAGTGACAAAACAAAACTTTAATATTCCAATTAATTTTGGAATATTACATTTTCTTGTCATTGTGGTGAGCCTAAGCACCTGATATTCACGTTTTCAGTGTCAAATTGGAGCTAAAATGTCCTACTTTTTATTTTTTTCATTTTCATGTGTGTGTGGACCATACAAAGGTGAATTTGTACAGATTTTATGCCCATTTTTGGGTGGGACCGCCCAGGTGATCAAGCATGGTGTGGGTGATCAAGTCTCCAAATATTTTGCTGTCAATTTTAATGGCACAACTTCAAAGGTTGGCATACTGAGTTTTACAGTTTCCCCTGAGACTATTTCTCAAGCAACATAAATTTCGAGGTCAGGAGAAGAATGATTCAAGGCCACTAAGTTCAAACTGCAGAATTGTGATGAATTTCTGAATGAAGAGCATGTAGGATTTCATATGACCTCGGGTATACCTAGGATATACCTTAAGGAGAATTACTCAAAGTTGTTGATGGTATTCCAGAAGTATTTCACATGTGAGGGTAGATTTCACATGATCTACCAGTATCATTTTAGGCTCTTACTCCACTTCATTGGTAAACAACTCCTAGATCTTCCATTTTTCCTTTTCACAAGCTTAAGTAAGATGTCTGATAGAGTGCAAGCTAGACCTAATAGTAGTGAGACATACATATTTCATCATGGCTTGATTAAGTTGTTGGTAATGGAAGAAATTGAATATGGATTTGGCTACCTTTATGTTTTTAAATGGTTATGATGTGGATGTAATTAATCTAAATAAGACAACCAAATCAAAGACAAGCACTCCCAAGAAGGATAAAGAGCCCATAGTTGAAGCATAGTGTGGACCTTAAGAAGAAGTTCAGACTATAGTAGAACCTACGGAGGTAGATATTGAACATTTACAAGATATAGTAGCACCTCAACCAACGCCTACAAGCAGCGAGCTCAAATATGACACAAAATCTCTTAGGAGAATTACCAAGAGTCAGACAGAAGGAAAGGGAAAATGGAAGACATTTTGATGGGCCTCTAAATTAGACATTAAATAAGGCCCATCTAACATTTCTTTAGCCCATATACCTTCCTTATGCACACACACACACACACATCTCTCTCTCTCTCTCTCTCTCTCTCTCTCTATATATATATATATATATATATATATATATAATCTTTTTTTCTGCACTTAATAATGTTTTCTTATGCTTCAATATTTTCTTAGGAAGGTTTAAAGGTAATTGCATATTTGTGCCTAATATTGGTTATTTTTGTAGAATATTGTGAGAATATTTGGTAGATTATGCAGATTTGGAGAAGGAGATGATTTAGGGACTTGCTCCCTACCAATGGAAGATCAATATTGGAGAATAATTGAGCACAATATCAGGAAATTAGGGAGAAATATTGGAGAGATTCAAGGGGTTTTTCCAACCTCCTTAACTCTAAAAGGTAGCCAAAGGATCCTCATGAGATCCCCTCTAGCAATTCGAATTCCAGAGGCAGCCAAGTGACTCAAAACCAAGTGCACTCAAGCCATACTTCACTTGGAGTCAAGTGGAATCATTACCTATTTTTTAGGGAGTTGTTGGTAGCTGCCCTTGAGGATAAATAAAGATATTCAAGAGCTAATTAGGGTCGATTCTTCCATTCCATTTGTCTTTTCCATTTGATGCAGTCCATTCCATTCCATTCCATCCCATGCCATTCATTTTCCATTCTATTAGGATTTTTTTATTTAAGACCTTCGGGATGTAATAATATTTCATTTTTAATGAAATGAGTAGACAAATTCCATTTTACTAATTTAATTCCAGAGAGCTAGGCTTGTGGGTTAGGGCCCAACACATGTGCCTCATCTTCTCCGTTGTTTTTGTTCTTTCCTTTCTGCCATTTAGCTAGTTTTCTTTCTGTCATTCAATTAGTTACTCTTTTAAATAGTTTCGTTCCTATTTAGTTTTTCTTTCAGTATGTTGTTGTAGTTTTTCATTTTCTTGTGAGTAATAGAATAGAGGAGAAAAAAAATATATTTGTGGATCAAGACTCCCTAAACATCTCTATCAATAGAGATCGAGGAGGGTAAACTTTCCCACAAAACCTAAAATTAATTTCTGTTCACTACTTTTATCAATCACTTCATCTATTTATCATGCATGGATCGGCAAGGTTGTTTTCATGAATGAGCATCAAAAGCCCCAAAGAGATTATCAAGTTGTTCCGCTCCATTTTTCAGTCCCTACCCATCTCTGTGTTATGCTTATGAACCTTGTTGTTACGCTTCTATTCCTTCCTTTTCTCTTATCGCAGCTACCACACCCTTTTTATTCAAAAAATGCTTGAAACCCTTTGAAAATCAACCTCCACCTTTTCTTATCGATTCTCTCGCTACCGTACATCACAATCATACTTCGCAACATTTACCCTTTTCTTTTAAGACTTAGCGCTCTGATCCACCGATTTCGATATTGTGATCACGCTCCACCGCCGGTGCCATTGCCACATCACTCATCACATTTCGCCCTTCGCATTGTTTAATTGGTTTTCGTTAACACTTACTGCTTCTAATAACTGATTGCGATATTGTGATATCACGTATCGCACTTCGCAACATTTACCACATCGAAAACCGCAATGGTTACCCCATCACACTTCACACTTCGCAGATTTTACCTTTTCGCAAATCGCACTTTGCTCCCACTCACGAACTGTACTCCCGCTTCTCCGCCATCACACTTTTCAAAGAATTCTGCTCCAAAGCCATTTCTCCGCTATAATAAATTTTCATAAGGTTTAACCCCGATATTTCCACTTCTAAGCCTTGTTTCATGCGTTAAGCCCTCCATTATCCTCTTTAGCCCTTTTCTTCCCTCCAAGCTGCAAATCAACACTTTTTCAATTAGAATTAAGTCATGGATAGCTTAGTTGCATGGATAGAAGCATGATAGATAGACCATGGGATAAGTAGAGTGCATTTAGTCCTTTGGCCAAGTTAAGTGTGGTTTAGAATTAGTTTCCTTTCTGTCATTTATTTTTTGCAAATTAAATTAGTTTCCTTCCTGTTATTTCTTTTCAGCAATTTAATTTAGTTTCTTTCTGTCATTTCCTTCACGCACATTAAATTAGTTTCCTTCCTGTAATTTCTTTTCAGCAATTTAATTTAGTTTCTTTCTGTCATTTCCTTCATGCACATTAAATTAGTTTCATTTCCATCATTTCCTTTCTACAAATTAAGCTAGTTTCCTTTCTATCATTTCCTTCCAGCAATTTACTTTTTCAGTTTTTATCATAGTTTAGGAAATAACACCCTTTCATAAAGCAGAAGAGGATGACATGAACATAATGCATTTGATGTGTATATAGCACTATTACCTCCAGGTTTGTACAAAACTCGGGTTGCTAAAGTAAAGTAGGGAAGCCCCTGGGAATTGCAGCACTCTTGGTGCAATACCAGGGCTCACCAATTTTTGGCGTCGTTTCCGGGGAGGTGTCTTGTAGATGCTTTGATTGTTTTTTAGCATTCTTTTTTTCTTCCCTTTATTTTCATTCCATTTCAAAAATATTAAAAAAAAATACAGAAATATATGATTTTTATGCCTCATAGGAGTAGGGATAATCATAATTTTTTTTTAATTTTTTTTAAATACTTATCCAATACCAATCCCTCCCACTTGACCACGTGGTGCAGTAAGAACCACATCACCATACACTTTTGAAGGTAGAAGAGATGGATGGATATGATGACAATGAATAAGATCTTATTGGGTTTCCCATTCAAGATATGGACATCAGTGTACATATGAATAACATCCCTCCATATTTCCTTCCCAACTTCCATGGTATGAGGACAGAGGATCCAAAAACATTTCTCTTTGAATTTAAGATATTTTGTAGGTCTTATGGCTACTTATCACACACTCAAAACTGATATTTTTTCTTGCAACATTGAAGGATAGATCTCTTAAATGGTTCATGAGTCTAGGTACTAATTCAATAAGATCATGGAATGACATGTAAAAGATATTTGTAGAAAAATATAAAGGTCGTGATCTTAGAGAAGAATTTTTTAGAATGAACCAAGAAGAGCATGAGAGCCTTGAGGATCTAATATAGAGGTTCATGTATAATGTTAAGAGGGAAAAATTGCATCATCTAGGATTTGACACACTGAAAACCCTCTTACTTATAGCAATTAGGGAAGAGTGGATTGATCTCCTTAATCTCATGAGTAAAGGAGATGTATATAAATTTTCATTTGAAGAAATTTGTGAAACATCCAAATGCATATCAAGAGGAAGGGAAAGAGTAAGTAAGTCAGCATCAACATTGGTAAGGTAATATGAACTTGAAAATTTTCTTGATAACTTTAAAACATAAATTCTTAGCAATCTAATTGAACAAGTAGAAATATTAAGAATGCAAAATGAGCAAAAATAAGAGGATGATATTTTTATTATCCATGCAAAATCATATGCTACTAAATGTTTTTCATCATTCCCCAGGTTCAAAGAAGTTTACCAAGAAGACAATGGAGCAAGGCAATCACCAAAGAATCTATGTTATGTAGCTCCAAGGATACCGTGGCAGCCTAGTCAACTTGATATGATGCAAGGACCCACTCCACAATTTCAAGCTTATTCACATCAATCTCAAACTAATTGGGACACAATCACTCCTTGAAAACCTTGGTCATCTCAACCCTGAAACCAATCTTGGCAACATGGTTGGCAAGGACCTTATGGGGAAAATACTCAACATCCGCAATATTTCCCTCAATATCTTCCATACCCAAATCCATGCTATCCCTACCATCCACCTCCACCACAACCAAAATCTCAACCACATCCATCTCATATATCCATCCCCACTCAACTACCCGTACCACCATTTCCAAACCCACATGACCATGAAGTATCTCAACTCACTTACAATGCTGAGGTACAACACTTCCAAACATATCCTCTTGATCTAGATCATATTCATCTTAGTTCAAGAAATGTATTGAAAAGAAGGGATTTTCTTAATGTCATTAAAGGACAACATCAAGAAGAAGAAGATACCAATGAGGAGATCAAAAGATCAAGGGTTGCACTTGATGAAGATCAGACATCAGAATCAGACGTTGAGAAAGTTCCCTCATGTTTACCAGCATTTCCTCCATGTGTTCGAGAGAAATATCAGAAAAAATAGGAATATTTGATTGCCATAATAGAAGAGGACATCCAAGGTGATCCAACTCAGCAAGTGAACCAAGGGCATCACAAATATATTGACATATGGTTCCAAACAGTCATTAAGTTGTAGCAACGCACTCTTCTCCAACAGTACTTGATACAATCCCAGTCAAAGAAATTCATCTATGATATTCAAGTACATGTCAAAGAATGTATTCCAAGTGTGCACATGATTTTATTTTTCATCTTGATGTGTACATGGCTCCATTGGAAGTATTCCTATACTTGAAAAAGTTTTTTTTTTTTTTTTCTTCCAAGTAGAGGAGGAAAGTGAAAAGGAAAAAAGAAGAAGAAAAAAAGGGAAATAATAAAATCTTAGGTGAAAACATCTTTTGAGGCGTCTGAGATTGGCCCACTGATTTAAAACCTCCATGAGGCGGTCGTTGGGTTGGGAAAAAAAAGAGAAAAATAAAATGTCCTAGGTGAAAACCTCCTTTGAGGCACCTAGGCAGACCTACTAGTGGAAAACCTCATTGAGGCAACTAATAGGCCTTGAATTTTTTTTTTCATTTCTCCATGTATCTCTCTCTAATGAATGCAGGTGCTCTCCAACCTTTGCAAGCAGAAAAACAACAAGTTGGCACAAAAATAAAATTTGGTCAAAACTTTAGTCAAAGGTAGTCACAATTGGACTTCCTCCTCCTGTGCTTAGAAGCTCCAAAAGGACCTCAAGTAGATCGCCACATGCAGCTTCAGTAGCAGCTTCAGCAACAACTTCAATATCACCTGAAAAAACAAATCAATTGTAAGGCTCAGGTATGCAATCATCTAACCCTTTCTTCAAATCTATTTTAGCTTAAGAAAACATTAAAAAGTGTGAGAAGGAAAGTTTTTTATATAGCCAAAATAAGTAGCAGAGCAACCTCAACCTTATCTAGCAACTAGCCTCACTTTTTCCACCAAGAAAAGGAATAAGACAAAAGTAAAAAGGACTTGAGAAAGTGGGCAATAAGCAGTTCAATGTAATAGAAGACAAGGAGTGCCAATGGATAACTAAGGGTGAACTTAGTTCACAGAACAAAAAAAAAAGGAAATGTGAGTTTACTTTGCATGCAATAAAAAAAAGAAAAAAAAAAGGAAAAAAAGGGAGAAAAAAAAAATCAAATAAAAGGTGGATCCACCACTTCTTGGAATGAAAAACATATTTGATTAAGGCATCTGAGGACCTCCATGAAGCGCCTACAAGAAGGAATGAAAGAATAATATCAAGAAGATTAGCAGGAGGAGCAGCGCATGGGCCAATAAACAGAAAATGAAATAAGCCAACATGCAGGAAAAACCATAAGGCTGGGAGGATGAATAGGTTGCTCAGAGGATGAGCAACAGTTTCAGTAGGGGGGTGATGATGGGCCTCTAAATTAGACATAAAATAAGGCCCATCTAACCTTTCTTAAGCCCATCTACCTTCCTTATGCACATGATTATATATATTAATCTCTCCTTCTACACTTAATAATATTTTCTTATGCTTCAATATTTTCTTAGGAAGGTTTAAAGGTAATTGCATATTTTTGCCTAATATTGGTTATTTTTGTAGAATATTGTGAGAATATTTGGAAGATTATGCATATTTGGAGAAGGAGATGATTTAGGGACTTTCTCCTTGCCACTGGAAGATCAATATTAGAGAATAAAGGAGCACAATATCAGAAAATTAGGGAGAAATATTGGAGAGATTTGAGGGGGTTTTCCACCCTCCTTAACTCTCAAATGCAACCAAAGGATCCTCATGAGATCCCCTCCAACAATTCAAATTCCATAGGCAACCAAGCGACTCAACACCAAGTGCACTCAAGCCATACTTCACTTGGAGTCAAGTGGACTCATTACCTATTTTTAGGGAGCTGTTGGTAGCTTCCCTTGAGGATAAATAAAGCTAAAAAAGAGCTAATTAGGGTTGATTCTTCCATTCCATTTTTCAATTCCATTTTGGTCCATTCGATGCATTCCATTCCATTTCATTTTCATCCCATCCCATCCCATGCCATTCATTTTCCATTCTATTAGGATTTTGTTGTTTAAGACCTTTGAGATGCAATAAGATTTCATTTTTAATGAAATTAGTAGACAAAATCCATTTTACTGATTTAATTCCAGAGAGCTTGGCTCATGGGTTACGGCCCAACCCATGTGCCTCAACTTCTCTATTGTTGTCGTTCTTTCCTTTCTGCCATTTAGCTAGTTTTCTTTCTGTAATTAAATTAGTTATTCTTTTAAATAGTTTCATTGATGTTTAGTTTTTATTTCAGTATGTTGTTGTAGTTTTTCATTTGCTTGTGAGTAATATAATAGAGGAGAAAAATAAAAAAGCTGTGGATCAAGACTCCCTACTCATCTCTGTCAATAGAGCTCGAGGAGGGTAAAACTTCCCACATACCCTAAAGTATATTTATGTTCACTACTTGTATCACGCACGTCATCTATTTTTCATGCATGGATCAGCAGGGTTGTTTGCAGGAATGAGCATCAAAATCCCCAGAGAGATTATCAAGCTATTCTGCTCCATTTTCCAGTCCCTACCTATCTCTATGTTATGCTTCTGAACCTTGTTTCTATGCTTCTATTCCTTCATTTTCTCTTATCGTAGCTACTGTGCCCTTTTTATTCACATAACGTTTGAAACCCTTTGAAAATCGACCTCCACCTTTTATTCTCCGTTCTCCCACTACCGTACATCGCAATCGCACTTCGCAACATTTACCCTTTTCTTTTAAGACTTACCACTTTGATTCGTCGATTGCGATCACGCTCCGCCGCCGGTCCCACCACCACATCACCTGTCGAATTTTGCACTTCCCACTGTTTAATTGGTTTTCGTTAACACTTACCACTTCGAACAACTGATTTGTATATTGCAATATCGGGTATCACACTTCGCAACATGTACCACATCACAAATCGCAATGTTTACCCTGTCGCACTTCGCAGATTTTACCTTTTCGCAAATCGCACTTCGCTCCCACTCCCGAACTGTACTCCCGCTTCTCTCCCATTGCACTTTTGAAAACATTCTGCTCCAAACCCATTTCTACGCTATAATAAATTTTTATAAGGTTTAACCCCGCTCTTTCCACTTCTAAGCATTGTTTCATGCGTTAAGCCCTCCATTAGCCTCTTTAGCCCTTTTCTTCCCTTCAAGCTGCAAATCATCACTTTTTCAATTAGAATTAAGTCATGGATATCTTAGTTGCATGGATAGAAGCATGATAGATAGACCAAAGGATAAGTAGATGCATTTAGCCGTTTGGCCAAGTTAAGTGTGGTTTATAATTAGTTTCCTTTCTATCATTTATTTTCTGCAAATTAAATTAGTTTCCTTCCTGCCATTTATTTTCAGTAATTTAATTTAGTTTCTTTCTTCCATTTCCTTCTTGCACGTTAAATTAGTTTCATTTCCGTCATTTCCTTTCTGCAAATTAAGTTAGTTTCCTTTCTACCATTCCGTTCCAGCAATTTACTTTTCATTTTTTAATCTTATTTTAAGAAATAACACCCTTTCTTAAAGCAGAAGAGGATGACAAGAACAAAATGCATATGTTGTGTATATAGCACTGTCACCTCCAAGTTTGTACGAACCTCAGGTCGATAAAGTAAAGTAGGGCAGCCCCTGGGAGTTGCAACACTCTTGGAGAAATACCATGGATCACCATATTCTACGGGATATACATTGAAGATACCCCTTTGGTAAAACTTGTGGAAATTAAAGGAACCAAAATGAAGAAGAAGGGTCTCACTGCAAAAAAGCTTGATTTCTCTAGTGAGGATTGAGGTTTTGTCTTCAAGCCTAGAAAACCTTTTACTAGCTCACAACTCTTAAAGGGCGTTAAGTTTGATAAGAAGTATAAGGAGATAGAAAAGAGGAAACAACCCATTGTGGAAGAGATTATTGAGTTATCCGCAGTTGAAGCAGAAATCATCAAGTCACAGAAAGTAAAAGAGAAAGTCCAAGATAAATCTGAAGTGGACCTTCTTAAAGAGAAACTTAAAGAAGCAAGAGATGAGGTCTTAGAAACCAAGCTAGAGTTGGAGGATTTTAAACAATAAAGGAATAATTTGTCAGATTTCAAGAAAGAAGTCAGCAAGAAAATCAATTTTTATGATGAAGTGGCTGAATGGTCTAATAAAATGCTTAAAATAACACTACTCTTGCATAGGATGATAAAAAACATCATGAGGAGAAACGGATGGCTGCAGGCAGAGAGGAGAAATTTGCAAAATCAAGTCAAATATCTAGAAATTAAAATGGAAATGGTGCAGATAGAGCTAAAGAAAAAATGCTTGAAAATGATAGTGGTGGATTAACCCGCTGAGGATGAACCCGCTGCCTCTTGAGGAGGGTAAGACATGTTTTGAGCCAATTTTTCCCTATGATGCTCCCTCTCATCATTTCACATAGTTATGGACATTTTTTGGAGGTAAGAAGTGGAAATTTCAAAATCTCGAAAATATCAGGCAAGTTCGTAGCGTACTCCGGGCTTAAAGCTGAGTTTTCACTACGAACTCACTGAAGATTCCTTTAGGTTATAATTTCCAAAAAATTTCATAAGAGGAGTGGGTAAAAAAATTTATTTAATTCTTTTGGCCTAATGAATACCCTCCAATGAGCAGAGAAGTCAAAATGGTTGCAGAAATTTCCAAGTGGAGAACGCTACAAACTCTTCGCTACGGACTTGCCTAAAGTGCTCTGTTTTTGCAGGGAGGGTAATTTTCGATGTTTTTGAAGCATTAAATGTTTTTTTGGAGTACATCAGTCATCTGGATATGTTAAATTATATCAGTGGAGACTCTATTTGTTAAGAACACTCGACAAGGAAGGTGATTGGGCTGCTAAATCATCATTCTTGACACATCATCAAGCACAACAACACATCCTTAAAATCCAAGGAGCATACCCTAGATTCCAGTGTGGTTGTTTATTACTTATTCATGGTCATTTACACCTTAGGAAAAGTTGTATTGTTCAATAAATATCATCATGTATGGGTAATTTAAAATTTGTTAGTGAAGTAAATGGTGTTAGAGTCCTATTAGGTTTTAAACTCTGTGTAAACATAAATATCTCTATATTATCTCCTTGTAATCAATTCCTTTTTGGATAAGGTGCCTTTAGCAGTTTCGAAGGTCAAGCTCAGGTGGCAGAATTCATGTAAAGGTGTCTAATTCTATAAATAAGGATATGAGAGAATTAGAGAGGGTTGATCAATGTTATGCCATATGCTACTTTTGTAATATTTTTCAATCAGTAATATACCGTCGTGGAAAGCTTCTCTCAGACTTGATATTCTTCATGTACTCTTATTTGTGTTTGTATTATCTAATTTTTTAATGTCCATTCAGTTTAATTTTCGTATAATCACTTGGAATTCATGGTTAACATGCTCCAACTTCCTTTATGCATCTAGTTTACTATTAAAGTTATGTTTTCGGTGAAAGTACACATGCCTCAGCTTCCATGAAATATGTTTTCGATGTAATTGAGTTTCACTATGACTCCATACCCAATGGTAGCCATTAATTCACATACTTCACCTACTAAAAACCATTCATAAAACACTCAAGAGTTAGCTATCTTTCTTCTAAGCATTGTTCGTTGAATATTATACATTTTCTTGAGAGAGCCCTCTCAAGTTGAAAAGGTTAAGTTCCAACCATAAGTGGTTTGAAATAGTTACATTGAATTGAATTTTGGGAAGCCCATCAGCCTCAGTTTGGTGATAAATTTTGGTGCGTCTACCAAGAGTTTGAAGATACATTTTCCCAAAAATTTGTGCTAAAGTAGAAAAAATAAACTCTTGAAAGTAGCAGGAGCTTAGAAAAATTTGAGGCTGCATTATACCTTGGTGAGTCCACTGAAATGCTGAACATAAAGGTGGCTTCGAAGAAGATTCATACAAGGAGAAATCAAGATCCTAACCCACCTAAGATAGTTGATAATCCAAAATAATTCTAAGAGGTATTAGAAGCTCATCAAAACTAGGTAATCCATATCATTGAAGAGTTTCATCATTTCCCTCTGAAGTTGTTCGAAGTTTTGAAGATAAACAGTTTGATAAAAAGATAGAAGAAGTGCCTTTTAGGTCTAAATCTAAGAATTAATTTACTGAAATAATATTAGATCTACAAATACTAGGAATTGATACATCATCTCTTGTGTCAAAAGAAGAAAAAGAAGGGTTTTGGGAGACTGTCACATCAGAAATGTCATTGGAAAAATAGTCTTTTGAAAAAATAAAAGAATAAGGTCCTTTTGATTTCTTGTTAAGAAGAAGGTATGGTGTCCCCTAGCCTGAGTGGAGTTCCTTTGTCTCTAGACCCTAAATTCCCACCTCAAAAGCTCCTAGCATATCCTCCTCATTCACTGCTTTTTCCCATAGTCAAAATTTAATTTCATCCACTTCTTTTTCAAGTAGCATGGTCCTTATCATTATGGATGGAGTTCCTCCTTCAGCAGGACTAGCAATATATGCTCCTCTTGTCCTACCTGCCATACTTCATTACCTTCCATATGGGTATTCTACTATAATTAAAACCTTTGGGAGTGAAGAAGAAATTACTGTTGAGAAACATGTTGACCAATTTCATGATTTCATTGACCGAGAAGACGTGGATGATGATGATGTGAAAATGAGGTTTTTTTCTCATATTTTCATAGGTGATGTAAGAAAATGGTTTAAAGCTTTATCCTCGGGAGTTTACAAAATTGGGACCAATTAGAAGACAACTTTTTGACAAAGTGGGGGAGTAAAGTGAACCTTGTTCAAGGCTTAACTAAGTATAAAAATTTGAAAAAATCCACAAATGAATCAGTCCAAGATATCTTTAAAATATTTAACAAGGTTTACAATTCTATACCTGCTCACATTAAACCTCCTCAAGGAGTTTCTCAATTACACTATGTTGAAGCTTTTGACTATGATTTTTCCATTTTATTAAGAGAGAAAGGGAGTCCACTTCCTTGGATGATATGTAGAATGATTTTGTTAAGGTTGAAGTAAATATGGTTGCAGCCAAGAGGTATAAGATGGGAAAATCTAGATTAAAGGAAGAAGAGAAACATTCCTCATCTTCAGATGTGAAATTTGATACTATGATTAAGACCATGAAGAGGCTTCTAGATAGGCTTGCTATTGGTGCTAATAATATACCTGTTGCACAACAATAAACACAGATTAAAAACCCTCAGTTTAGGATACCTCAAAACGATAAAATACCAAGAGACAATAGAAATCAGCCTGATCAACAGGTTAGACCTCATTTTCAACAAAATTTACTAGATGAAGAAGAAACAAAACCTTAATTTCAAGAAGTCATCATTTACTGTTTAGATGAAGACGTGTCAGGAATGTTCTTAACCAAAGAAGAACATGATGAGTCTTGTCATGACATAGGTGAAGATGAAAAACAATCCGATTATTTGAAAGGCTATCAACATGCTATCTTTGAGATGCAAAAATAATATAACTTGAGGAATAGAAATTTTCCTATTATAGCCAATAAAACCCAACCAAAGAAATATGCTCCTAAGCGAGCTGAAAAAGGAAGGACACACCACCTCGTGGTAAAGAGATTGAAAAAACACCATCTTCTTTCAATATAGAAAATGATATTTTTAAAATCAAAATTGTTGTTCGCTTTGGTAAAATCATTAAGGTCACTGAGTATAGGAGCCAAATTTTCAATATGTATACACTTAGCCTGGACTTTCAGATATTATAAATATTTAAGAATACCATCCTACCATTTTCTTAGGACCAAGAGTGGAAGATTAATAGAATGAAGAAATTCCACCTTTCTATGTGAGTCTGAACATCCATGATATGACCTTGCATAGTTCCATGTTAGATCCAAAGGCCTCCCACAACTTAATGCCTAAGGTGATCATGGAAATAATGGGTTTAGACATAACTAGGCCTTACAAATATTTTTTTTCCTTTGATTCCAAGAGAGTTCATTAAATTGGTCTCATTAAAGATGTGGTTGTTGGCCTACCTCAAGTGCCTTCTAAGACAATGTTAATGAATATAGTTGTAGTTGACATTCCTCCAAAATTTGGCATGATTTTATCTAGATCTTGGGCTGCTAAAATTAAAGGAACTATGTAGATGGACATGACTTATGCCACTATTCCAGTCTTTGGTGAGTGGAGGAGGTTATACAAAGAGTCTAGGATGGCCTATATGGTTAGTAGCAAGGATAAACCACAAAATTTTCCTATTTATGCATTAGAGACTTGTAAATTTTCGTAGATGTTCTATGCTTGATGAAACTTTAATTTTATACCCAATATAAAATAGCAATCACATAAACAAGAAATTAAAATGCTGATATGACATACCAATAGATCGACGGAAGACAAACCAAAAATACACTTAACTTGATCAACAAAATATATGTGTTGTGGTGCGTTGCGACAGTCAACAAGATGCTTCAACCAGCAAAGTCTCCTCACGGTCAGCCAACTAGAATGTGTCACACAACCCTCTCGGAAAATTCTACAACAGTCAACCCAAATTTAATAAAAGTCAATGATGTCCAGTCAACGGCCAACACAAAACAACAGTAGCATAAAGTCAATGCAGCCAAGTCAAATCAACATCTAGCCTCAGTTTTTGTGCCAAAAAATGTGGATTGAGGAGATAAAAGTTTAGGGAGAGTTTTGGGTCAATTTGACCAAGCGTTGACCAAAGTCAATGCTGGTCAATTATTCGCTAGAAACACTAGACTAGTCTAAAACCCTAGCTACTGCTTTTTCCCATGTGTGAGTGAAGAGGAGCCTCCAAGATGATGATCGAACCAATCAGATGCAGAGAGAGAATGTGTGATGAGTGATGGTGAAAATTACCTCCAACATTGACCTATATGTATATATCCATCAGTGAGGGTGTGTGACACATTTGTTGGGGCTTCAAGCCTACATTACAATTATGTCCGACCTTGCACATAAGTGGAATTAATTCAAAATAAATGTTCTTCTCATTGAATCAAGATGATATTTAGATCTATATTGCACCTCTATGAAAGAGGAATCCAATAAAAATATTGGCATCTTCATCTGAGCATAACAACAAGGAGTTTGGACCTAGTTGTCCAACATTAACACTCCCTCTCAACTAGGGAGAACTACATCCACCTGTGCCATCCAAACATCGTGCGTCATCCTGCCATAACTTGCTTTGTTGGCTTCTTTATTTCAGAACAACAAAAAAAATGTGATTCACAAAGACATCACTCCTAGCTGGAAAATTTAGCTCAGAGGTCTGAAACCTATATAGGACTCAAAGGAGTCACATATCAACCCAAATTTAGTTTAACTGACCCAAATTCCATTGGAGGTCTGAAACCTCACTTGGACTCAAGAGAGCCATATACTAACCCGAAATTAGTTTAACTGACCCAAAGTCAGTTGGAGGTCCGAAACCTCACTTGACTTGATCCCAGATTAAGTGGTTGGACACGTGCCATCCTAGACATAGAGAGTATGGAAATATTCGATGTGTCCATCAGTCTTTGCTACTGGTATCTAGCTTTTCCCACCTCATTGTCCAAATGAGAGGTACTTCCCATGAGTCTGGGACTCCATGGGTAGGATGCATATGGGGCAAAGATCAAAGAGAGGTGAACTAACTCAATATCATAATGGTGGGGTAGAAGCACACCAACAAGGTTCGGCAAGCCTAGCCCTGTGGTTACTTATAGCTCCAATAAGCTATCCCCAAAGCCCCCTGGAGCTCCCAGATCTCATCATCCAACAAGACCCTCATAATAGGGCCGTTCCATGATTCCAAGATTCTCATGGAAGGTTAGGAACTTGACCTTCCCCAAGGGCTTTGTGAGAATATTCGCATCTTGCTCATCAGTTCATATATGATCGAGCCTTACAACGCCTTGCTGTACCATATCCCGTATGAAGTGGTACCTGATATCAATATGCTTGGATCGATCATGGAACATAGAATTCTATGACAAACGAATCCAAGTTAGGTTATCACAAAGGATAACGGTGGAGCACATGCTCTAACACCTCACTGAAGAGCTTTCACAACCAAGTGGCTTCACAATAAGCCATACACGTTGCAATGTATTCAGCCTCAGTGGTGCTCAAAGCTACCGACTTATACTTCTTGCTCAAATAAAAACCAAGTGTGAAGCAGCATCTAGATGTGCTCTTGCGATCCACCACACTGCCAGCCTAATCAGAATCAGTATATCCACAAAGTCTCAAACTCCTGGCAGTGTATCTCAGCCCATGGTCTATCATGCCCCAGAGATATCTCAAGAGTTTCTTAGCACCAACCCAATGAATGTTATGAGGATCAAGATCAACCATGTGTTGAATCAAAGTGTTCACTACATAACATACATTCGGACGGATGTTCCCTAAGAACATCAGGGCCCCTACGAGTTGAAGATACTCGGTAGGATTTGATAGCACGGGCCCAATAGTGCTTCCACTCAAATTATTAAGGTTGAGCTCCATCGGGGTCGATACAGAATTAGATTCCATCATTCCAAATATTTCCAACAGCTTCACAATGTATTTTTCTTGAGAGAGGAAAATCTTGCCAGGTCTTTGCCAGACCTCTAGGACTAGGAAGTAATGCATCAGTCCCAGGTCCTTCATATCAAACTCAGAAGTGAGCTCCCTCTTACAATGATGAATGAGAGGGTCATCACCTGTCAGGAAGAGATCATCCACATAGAGAACTAGAATGAGAGGTTTTTCTCTGTCAACCTTGAAGTAAAGGTTCAAATCAGGATTACAACGAGTGAAGCCCAACTTCATCAAGTAGCTATATATCCTCTTGTACCAAGCCCCGGGGGCTTGCCTCAACCCATAGAGATCTTTCTTCAACCTGCATACATGGGTGTCTCTATCCTGGACTTCAACCTCAGAGTTTGCTCCACATACACCTCTTCCTTTATCGAACCATGCAGAAAGGTGGTCTTCACATCCATCAGATGAAGATTCCATCCTTGAGTAGCAGCAAGGGATATAATAGATCGGATGGTTTTATATCGAGCCAAAAGTGAAAATATATCATCATAGTCTACGCCTTCCTTTTGAGAGAAGCCTTGGGCAACGAATCTTTCCTTGAACTTTTTAGCACTACCATCAGATCCATGCTTGATCTTATAGAGCCATTTTGAGGTGAAAACAGCTTTGTCCTCCAGTCTCGGAACGACATCTGAGACATCATTCTTCATCATGGACTCGTAATATTTGTGCATAACATCCTTCCATACTTGATTCTTTATGTATTCTTCAAAATATCCAAGCTCAAATTGTACGATTGTACTCATGGCTACTAGATACCCTTGGTATCTATTTGGCTTCTTGCTTTCACGGAATGTCCCCCTTGGGGTCATATGTCTCTCGCCATCTTCGAGAGTATCCTGGAGCCAAGAGGTTCTTATCTTCATTGAAGGAGGTGGATCAATGGGGTACATCGGTCCTTCAACATCAGGCATCATCTCATCCTTCATTTATTCTTGATTCCCAGACCTTACGTCATGATCTTCCTCAGAGCTTGAAAGATTTATCACTTTCCTAAGGGAAGCATCTTCATCAAAGGTAACATCGTGAAAAATCTCCACTTATCTTTCGACACAACCCTGACATACACCTTCATGATCATTTTTTAATTTAGGAATCCCTATCCCCATCTTCCTTGCTTCGGGAAGGGCTATGTAATGATGGTGTCCATACCTCTGGTGCCTTGATTCAGTTTGACGAATTTTATCACATGTCATAGCCCCTAGTGGACTTCCTCCAACGTGGTAGAGTGTATAAACTCTAAACCCAATCATGACAGCTTTCTTGAAACTCTTCTTCCATATGCATACCTTCCCATCGATGAATTCCACATTGAAACCATTATCTTTGATGGCCAAAATAGACACAAGGTTCTTCTTCAAATCAGGTACATATAGTACATCTTGCAAGCGGAGGACTTGAACTTGAGATAAGTGGAGGGTCACAGTCCCTATCCATTTCACAGGATATGTGGCATTATCTCCAAGGATAATTTTCAGATTAGTATCCTTCTCAACCAAATCAAAAAGTGCTTCCTCAAACCCAATGAGGTGCCTTGAGGCACCTCTATAAATCAAACAGACATCAATAGTGTCGGGTGGAGATGCAGTAGAGAGGGTAGATATAAGAATGAATTAATTTTCCTTATCATCAACAACATTAGATTCCTCATAGCTAGAATTTCTTGACCTTTTGAAAGGTTTCCCATTTCCATTGCTAGAGGGAGCCTTCCCCTTTCCTTTGAACCTGTTATTCCTTTGATTTTCATTTCCCTTGTTGTTTTTGTTATCATCATCCCCGAGAGAATCCCTTCTATTTGGGCATTCTCTAGCATAGTGGCCAGTCTTGTTACATGTGTGACATCTTCCTTTCTTTCCTTTGGACCTGGCTCTTCCATGCTTCCTTGGACCACCATTGTTATTCTTCTTAGAATGAGTGGTGAAGGCAACATTACCTTCCTTTTCATATTCCATCATTCTTGTTTCCTCTTGAGTGCATCTCAACAATACTTCGTCAAATTTAGGAATCACATTATTATTGATAATGGTAGTAACGAATACATGCCATTCAAAGGAGAGACCTCCAAGTGCAGTGAGAACCTTTTCTTGATCAGCTATTGTCTCCCCAATGGCCAGAAGGTTATTCTTGATTTCGGTAAACTTCAGAAAATAAGATTGAACGGATTCATCCCTGCATTTCTTAAGTTTCTTCAATTGGTTCTTAAAGAAAAACACTTAATTTGCATTGTTGGCCCTGAACATATTGACCAACTTATCATACATCTCCTTGGATGTGCGCAGCTCAGATATGTAAGCAACCAGACCCGGATGACTAGCTTTTCTTTGATTTCCCCCTTCTTATACTTTGACTTGGTGGTAGTAGGTGCAGATGATGGAGGCTCTTGGATTTTACCCTGCACATAGTCCATGACATCGTGGTCTTCCAACATTAAATCCAAAGACATATTCCAAGAATGGAATTCAGCGTTTCCAGTCAACTTGTCATCAGCATTGAGGCCATTATAATTTGCGGTACCCATGGGTCCTTGACAAATGCTACTTTTATTGTGATTTCTCCCAATACAAACTTGGGATTTTTCTTCACCCGAGCTCTGATACCATGTAAATTTTCGTAGATGTTTTATGCTTGATGCAAATTCACTTTTATACCCGATATCAAATAGAAATCACATAAACAAGAAAGTAAAATTCTGATATAACATACCAATATATCGACGGAAGACAAACCACAAATACACTTAACTTGATGAGAAAAATATATCTGTTGTGGTTCATTATGACGGTCAACATGAAGCTTCAACCAACAAAGTATCCTCACGGTCAGCCAAATGGAATGTGTCACAAAAACCTCTCTGACATTTCTATAACAGTTAACCCAAAGTCAATAAAAGTCAACTATGTCTAGTCAATGGTCAACGCAAAACAACAGTAGCAGAAAGTCAAGCAGCCAAGTCAAAGTCAACATCCAGCCTTGGTTTTTGTGCGAAAAATGTAGATTGAGGAGATCGAAGTTTAGGGAGACTTTCAGGTCAATTTTACCAAGCGTTGAACAAATTCAACATAGGTAAATTCCATGCTGGAAACCCTAGACCAGTTCGAAACCCTAGCTGCTGCTTTTTTCCACATGTGGGTGAAGAGGAGCCTCCAAGATGATGATTGAACTAATCAGATGTAGAGAGAGAATGTGTGATGATTGATGGTGAAAATGACCTCCAACATTGACCTATATATATCCATCAGTGAGAGTGTGTGACACATCTGTTGGGGCTTCAAGCCTACATTACAATTCTAGCCGACCTTGCACATAAGTGGAATTAATTCAAAATAAATGTTATGCTCATCAGATCAAGAAGATAATTAGATCGATCTTGCACCTCTCCGAAAGAGGAATCAAATAAAAATATTGACATCTTCATTTGAGCATCACAAACTAGATTTTGGACCTGTTTTTCCAAAATTAACAAGACTGAATTTGGATCTTCAGTGTTGTTAAGGAGGCAGAAAATCAACAAATTGAAAAAAAATTAACAAGGAGGCAGAAAATCAACAAATTGAAAAAAATCAGCAAGTAGAAAATCAGAAAGTTAAGGAGGAAAACGAATAAGGTTGGTGTCATTTTCACTTTGATGGCACTACTGGAAGGGAAGGAGATGGTGTAGGAATGTGGGTTACCATCCCTAGCAATGAGAGAACGTTTTACTATTACAATTTGGACTTTGATTGTACAAACAACATGGCCGAATATGAGGCTTTGTTTTTGGGTCTATAAGCTTTGAAAGTTTTAGGCGCCAAGAAAAATTCAATTTGTGGTGATTCTGAATTATTTATCAAGCAAGTAGAAGGTTCTTATCAAACTAAGGATGTCAGAATGAGAGCTAATATAAATCTAATCCTTGATTTTCTTGAAAATTTCAAAGAACATAGTTTCACCATCAAAGCTAGAAACCAGAATTCTATAGTTTATTATTTAGTTGTTTCGGCCAACTTGTTTATCATTCCTTCCCATTCTAGAAAGAGTTATGATGTTGAGGTCAGGCATAGACCATCTATCCCTAATAATATTATTAATTGGAAAGTGTTTGATAGTAATCAACAAGTCCGAATACAAGTCCGAATTTCTTCATCTAAAAGAGGATTGCCAAAACATTCAAGTGGAATTAGAAAAACATGCTTGTTGAAACTAAAGCCAATCTAGAGGTCCTTCACCTAAAGAATAGTTGCATTCAAAGGCTTAACTCCCTCTTTAGAAGTTGTTTCATCATAATGATGTTTTTAAGTTTCCAAAGATGAAGGTTGATGATAAAGAGGTGGAAAGTTGTAACCTCAGTAATCGCAGAGTATTCCCAAGATGGTCAAGTTGTCCAAATTTCTTTCTTCGTAAGTGACAAAGATATGTAGATATGATGAAAATTTATATTGATTTTTTTGCATGGATTTATGCAGAATTGAAGAGGTATGATCCCAACATTATTCAACATACCATACCAATCAAGGAGAATGAAAAACCTTTTAAACATAATTTAAGGAGAATCAATCCTTTACTCATGCCACTTATTGAAAAAGAAATTAAGAAGTTGTTTGATGCAAAATTCGTTGTTCCTTTGAAGTTTTCTAAGTGGCTTGTTAATTTGTTACCTATGAGGAAGAAGAATGATGAGATTAAGATATGCATTGATTTCATAAATTTGAAGAAAGCATCTCTCAAAGACAATTATACTCTTCCAAAGATGGATAAAATTCTGCAAAACATTTTTGGATCTCAAATGATGTTTATGCTTGATGGTTTCTCAGGTTATAATTAGATATTAGTGCATCCAGATGACCAAGAGAAAATTGCCTTCACTACGCCATGGGGGACATTTATGTATGCCAAAAAGCCTTTTTGTCTCATGAATGTAGGGGAGACTTTCCAAAGGGCAATGGAAATTGCATTTGTTGAATAGAAGAACGGGTCAGTGTTGGTTTACTTGGATGGCATCACTGTGTTTTCAAATAGGGAGGAAGAACACGTTAAGCACTTGGAGAAAATTCTACAAAAGTGTAGAAAATTTGGTATTTCTCTCAATCTTACTAAGAGTGTTTTTTCTTTGACTACTGGAAAACTATTGGGACACATTATATCAAAGGAAGGAATAACGATTGATCCAAGTAGGGTCGCTTCCATACAGAAAATAGACTTTCCTAGAAACAAAAAAGAGATTCAATCCTTTCTAGGTAAGGTCAATTTTGTTAGGAGATTCATTTCTAATTTTGCTGAGATTGTCAAGCATATTACTAAGATGCTTAGGAAGGATTTTGATATTAAATGGACAACATAGAAAAATAAATATTTTGAAGAGATCAAGAAGGACCTTACCCAAGCCCTGGTTCTCATAAGTCCTAATTTTTCCAAATATTTTATGGTTTTCACTTTCGCCTCTGAACATACAATTGTTGGAGTGTTATCGCAGAAAAGGCAGCAAGGTAGTGAGCAACCCATTTCTTTATTCAGTAGAACACTTGAAAACTCTGAATTTAAATATAATATCATGGAGAAACATTAATATGCTTTAGTAAAGGTGCTTAAATGTTTCAGAATTTATATTCTTCATTCTCACATTGTAGCATTTGTGCCTAATGCAGTGGTGAAAGACATACTGACTCAAGTTGATCCTGATGGAAAAAGAGGTAAGTGGACTACCACTTTTTTGGAATATGATATAGAGATTAAGCATACCAAGTTGGTAAAGGGTCAAGGGGTGGAAAAACTGATGGCACAATCAAATTTTGATTGCCTAGATATGAATTTCATTGCAGAATTTTCAGAAGTAGTTGAAGAACAAGAATTGATCCCTATTGAGGAAAAAATCACTTTTTCGTTGTGGCATATGGATGTAATTTTTGTCTTGCAGCATCACAAAGCTCCTCCTTAATTAACCAAGTCCAAATCCAAGTTTTTAAATCCGAATTCTTTAAGATATTTTATTTTGAACAAGAATTTATATTGGAGGGATACTGGTGGGATTCTTTTAAACTACTTGTTAGAAGAAGAGGTTGAGAAGGTAATTGATGAATTTCATAAGGGGAATTATGGAGGACACCATTATTTAAAGGTTGCGGAAAATAAGATACTCAGAGCGGGATATTATTTCCCTTCTATGTTCAAAGGCATCTACAAAAATATTTTGGTCTATCACGAATGCTAAATTTTCGATGGGAAAAAGAAGCTGATATCTTTACCTCTGAAATCAATATATGTTGAAGCTCCTTTCTAGTAGTGGGGATTAGATTTCATTGGTGAAACACACCCTGCATCCTTAGGCCATCATCCTTGGATTTTGATAACCATTGATTACTTCACCAAGTGGATTGAAGCAGTCCCTACAAGGCAAGCTACAAACTCGGTCATCATCTAATTTCTAAAGAATAATATTTTGTCAAGGTTTGGCTATCCCATGAAGATTATTACTGAAAATGCTCAAGATTTTGAGTCTAAAAAATTGATTAGTTTTTGTCATCAATATCATATTACTCTTGGTCATTCCACAACATATTGCCCTCAAGGTAATGTCTTAGCTTAATCATCAAATAAAAGCATAGTTAGGATCATTAAGAAGGTTTTGCAAGAAAACAAAAGGTCATGGCATTTGAAGTTGAAGTTTTCTTTGTGGGCTGAAAGAATTTGTACTAAGAGTTCTATAGGTACATCTCCTTATGAGTTAGTATATGAAGCTGAAGAAAATTTCCCAACTTCTCTTGGAGTTCTAGTAATGAATTTTGTGTATGGGTTGGAGTTCAGCTCATTTCTCTGCAGGAAAAAATAGAGAATTTTACACTAATCATCAACAGTCATAAAATAGAGTCAAAAATACCTTTGACAGGAAGAAAAAAGAGGAAAAATTCAAGGTTCAAGATGTGGTTTTGAAATGGGAAGCCAGATTTGAAGAGAAAGGGAAGCATGGAAATTTTGATAATATCTGGAAGGGGCCTTTTGTGATAGTAGCATGTCATGGGAACAACACATTTTTATTCCAAGAAATGAATGGGCAACTGTGTGGAGGAGGACCTGTCGATGGCAGGTTTATAAAGCACTACTCTTCTTAATTCATCTTGCTGACATACATTTCACTACACATATTCCATTCTATGTTATGTTATTTGCAAATAAAGGTTATTTTATCATCAAGTTTGAGCCCGAGGAGAAAGCCATAAGAGCTTCAGGAGGTTTTCATCAAATTCAAAAAAAAATAGTTTTTCCAATAAAGTCACTGGAGCTCCTGGTTCTTTACTGCACCACAGGGGCACATCATGCCCAATGGAGCCACCATTATCATTAATAACAATTAGGTTGGTTAGGAGTGTCATTTTGAGTTAGTTCAAGTTGTTTTGGTCAAATAAATTCATGAAAATTGATCAAATTTCATGTTTGGTGTATAGTCCTAAAGGGTTTAAGTGGTTATCAGTCAAGTGACTAAAGTCTTGTCATAGGTAAATATCAAAAATCTGAATGCATGAGGTTAATTAAGTCATTTTTGATACTTGGAAAATTTTACCTGAGTTCGTAAAGTTTTTTGTGCAAAACGGGTTGTTTTCGCTATGGTGTCACCTGGCAATTTTGTAGTGAATATTTCATCCCACTAACCGAATTCACTACGAACTCATGTTTTTCTACAAGTAGTAAGGGGATCGGTGACCTATAATATTTTTAGTGGTTAGGGGTTAGTTTTTCATCATGTTCATATCTGATATGATTCATTATTCGATGTATTGCATGCTTGGAAATCATCACACCACCATCATTATGTATTCCCTCTCACTTTCATTTCCTAATTTAGCCTTCATCCATTCGATCAACATCACTTAACTTTCGATCCTTGTGAGTTTCTTGATCCATTGCCAACATTTTTCTCTTTTAGATTTTGTCTAGCTATTGTCTTAGATTAGTTTCCACCTCTATCAACAAGCAACTTGTTGTCATATACATTTTTTGCAGGTGTCAATAATTCAAGTAGGGAAGCACTGTTTTGGACGACACGACTTCACATAAGAAGAACAACAAAGGAGGTTCAGTAGTTAGATATGAGCCTATGGACCTAAAACTAGTTATGGATGTTCCAAGTTTTTCACAAGCCTTCACCAATGTTGGATGCATGAGATTCTGTCAAAATTAACAAGAATGAGGCAGAAAATCAACAAATTGAAAAAAATCAGCAAGTAGAAAATCAGAAAGTTAAGGAGGAAAACAAATAAGGTTGGTGTCATTTTCACTTTGATGGCACTACTGGAAGGGAAGGAGATGGTGTAGGAATGTGGGTTACCATCCCTAGCAATGAGAGAACGTTTTACTATTACAATTTGGACTTTGATTGTACAAACAACATGGCCGAATATGAGGCTTTGTTTTTGGGTCTATAAGCTTTGAAAGTTTTAGGCGCCAAGAAAAATTCAATTTGTGGTGATTTTGAATTATTTATCAAGCAAGTAGAAGGTTCTTATCAAACTAAGGATGTCAGAATGAGAGCTAATATAAATCTAATCCTTGATTTTCTTGAAAATTTCAAAGAACATAGTTTCACCATCAAAGCTAGAAACTAGAATTCTATAGTTTATTATTTAGTTGTTTCGGCCAACTTGTTTATCATTCCTTCCCATTCTAGAAAGAGTTATGATGTTGAGGTCAGGCATAGACCATCTATCCCTAATAATATTATTAATTGGAAAGTGTTTGATAGTGATCAACAAGTCCGAAATTTCCTTAATCTAAAAGAGGATTGTCAAAACATTCAAGTGGATTAGAAAAACATGTTTGTTGAAACTAAAGCCAATCTAGAGGTCCTTCAGCTAAAGAATAGTTGCATTCCCAAAGGCTTAACTCCCCTTTAGAAGTTGTTTGATCATAATGATGTTTTTAAGTTTCCAAAGATGAAGGTTGATGATAAAGAGGTGGAAAGTTGTAACCTTGGCACCGCAGATATTCCCAAGATGGTCAAGTTGTCCAAATTTCTTTCTTCAGAAGTGAGACAAAGATATGTAGATATGATGAAAATGTATATTGATTTTTTTGCATGGATTTATGCAGAATTGAAGAGGTATGATCCCAACATTATTCAACATACCATACCAATCAAGGAGAATGAAAAACCTTTTAAACATAATTTAAGGAGAATCAATCCTTTACTCATGCCACTTATTGAAAAATAAATTAAGAAGTTGTTTGATGAAAAATTCGTTGTTCCTTTGAAGTTTTCTAAGTGGCTTGTTAATTTGTTACCTATGAGGAAGAAGAATGATGAGATTAAGATATGCATTGATTTCATAAATTTGAAGAAAGCATCTCTCAAAGACAATTATACTCTTCCAAAGATGGATAAAATTCTGCAAAACATTTTTGGATCTCAAATGATGTTTATGCTTGATGGTTTCTCAGGTTATAATTAGATATTAGTGCATCCAGATGACCAATAGAAAATTGCCTTCACTACGCTCGATGGGGACCATTATGTATGCCAAAAGCCTTTGTCTAATGAATGTAGGGGAGACTCTCCAAAGGGAAATGAAATTCATTTGTTGAATAGAAGAACGGCCGGCTGGTGGTTTACTTGGATGGCATCACTGTGTTTTCAAATAGGGAGGAAGAACACGTTAAGCACTTGGAGAAAATTCTACAAAAGTGTAGAAAATTTGGTATTTCTCTCAATCTTACTAAGAGTGTTTTTTCTTTGACTACTGGAAAACTATTGGGACACATTATATCAAAGGAAGGAATAACGATTGATCCAAGTAGGGTCGCTTCCATACAGAAAATAGACTTTCCTAGAAACAAAAAAGAGATTCAATCCTTTCTAGGTAAGGTCAATTTTGTTAGGAGATTCATTTCTAATTTTGCTGAGATTGTCAAGCATATTACTAAGATGCTTAGGAAGGATTTTGATATTAAATGGACAACATAGAAAAATAAATATTTTGAAGAGATCAAGAAGGACCTTACCCAAGCCCTGGTTCTCATAAGTCCTAATTTTTCCAAATATTTTATGGTTTTCACTTTCGCCTCTGAACATACAATTGTTGGAGTGTTATCGCAGAAAAGGCAGCAAGGTAGTGAGCAACCCATTTCTTTATTCAGTAGAACACTTGCAAACTCTGAATTTAAATATAATATCATGGAGAAACATTAATATGCTTTAGTAAAGGTGCTTAAATATTTCAGAATTTATATTCTTCATTCTCACATTGTAGCATTTGTGCCTAATGCAGTGGTGAAAGACATACTGACTCAAGTTGATCCTGATGGAAAAAGAGGTAAGTGGACTACCACTTTTTTGGAATATGATATAGAGATTAAGAATACCAAGTTGGTAAAGGGTCAAGGGGTGGAAAAACTGATGGCACAATCAAATTTTGATTGCCTAGATATGAATTTCATTGCAGAATTTTCAGAAGTAGTTGAAGAACAAGAATTGATCCCTATTGAGGAAAAAATCACTTTTTCGTTGTGGCATAGGGATGTAATTTTTGTCTTGCAGCATCACAAATCTCCTCCTTAATTAACCAAGTCCAAATCCAAGTTTTTAAATCCGAATTCTTTAAGATATTATATTTTGAACAAGAATTTATATTGGAGGGATACTGGTGGGATTCTTTTAAACTACTTGTTAGAAGAAGAGGTTGAGAAGGTAATTGATGAATTTCATAAGGGGAATTATGGAGGACACCATTATTTAAAGGTTGCGGAAAATAAGATACTCAGAGCGGGATATTATTTCCCTTCTATGTTCAAAGGCATCTACAAAAATATTTTGGTCTATCACGAATGCTAAATTTTCGATGGGAAAAAGAAGCTGATATCTTTACCTCTGAAATCAATATATGTTGAAGCTCCTTTCTAGTAGTGGGGATTAGATTTCATTGGTGAAATACACCCTGCATCCTTAGGCCATCATCCTTGGATTTTGATAACCATTGATTACTTCACCAAGTGGATTGAAGCAGTCCCTACAAGGCAAGCTACAAACTCGGTCATCATCTAATTTCTAAAGAATAATATTTTGTCAAGGTTTGGCTATCCCATGAAGATTATTACTGAAAATGCTCAAGATTTCGAGTCTAAAAAATTGATTAGTTTTTGTCATCAATATCATTTACTCTTGGTCATTCCACAACATATTGCCCTCAAGGTAATGGCTTAGCTTAATCATCAAATAAAAGCATAGTTAGGATCATTAAGAAGGTTTTGCAAGAAAACAAAAGGTCATGGCATTTGAAGTTGAATTTTTCTTTGTGGGCTGAAAGAATTTGTACTAAGAGTTCTATAGGTACATCTCCTTATGAGTTAGTATATGAAGCTGAAGAAAATTTCCCAACTTCTCTTGGAGTTCTAGTAATGAATTTTGTGTATGGGTTGGAGTTCAGCTCATTTCTCTGCAGGAAAAAATAGAGAAGTTTACACTAATCATCAACAGTCATAAAATAGAGTCAAAAATACCTTTGACAGGAAGAAAAAAGAGGAAAAATTCAAGGTTCAAGATGTGGTTTTGAAATGGGAAGCCAGATTTGAAGAGAAAGGGAAGCATGGAAATTTTGATAATATCTGGAAGGGGCCTTTTGTGATAGTAGCATGTCATGGGAACAACACATTTTTATTCCAAGAAATGAATGGGCAACTGTGTGGAGGAGGACCTGTCGATGGCAGGTTTATAAAGCACTACTCTTCTTAATTCATCTTGCTGACATACATTTCACTACACATATTCCATTCTATGTTATGTTATTTGCAAATAAAGGTTATTTTATCATCAAGTTTGAGCCCGAGGAGAAAGCCATAAGAGCTTCAGGAGGTTTTCATCAAATTCAAAATTTTTTAGTTTTTCCAATAAAGTCACTGGAGCTCCTGGTTCTTTACTGCACCACAGGGGCACATCATCCCCAGTGGAGCCACCATTATCATTAATAACAATTAGGTTGGTTAGGAGTGTCATTTTGAGTTAGTTCAAGTTGTTTTGGTCAAATAAATTCATGAAAATTGATCAAATTTCATGTTTGGTGTATAGTCCTAAAGGGTTTAAGTGGTTATCAGTCAAGTGACTAAAGTCTTGTCATAGGTAAATATCAAAAATCTGAATGCATGAGGTTAATTAAGTCATTTTTGATACTTGGAAAATTTTACCTGAGTTCGTAAAGTTTTTTGTGCAAAACGGGTTGTTTTCGCTATAGTGTCACCTGGCAATTTTGTAGTGAATATTTCATCCCACTAACCGAATTCTCTACGAACTCATGTTTTTCTACAAGTAGTAAGGGGATCGGTGACCTATAATATTTTTAGTGGTTAGGGGTTAGTTTTTCATCATGTTCATATCTGATATGATTCATTATTCGATGTATTGCATGCTTGGAAATCATCACACCACCATCATTATGTATTCCCTCTCACTTTCATTTCCTAATTTAGCCTTCATCCATTCGATCAACATCACTTAACTTTCGATCCTTGTGAGTTTCTTGATCCATTGCCAACATTTTTCTCTTTTAGATTTTGTCTAGCTATTGTCTTAGATTAGTTTCCACCTCTATCAACAAGCAACTTGTTGTCATATACATTTTTTGCAGGTGCCAATAATTCAAGTAGGGAAGCACTGTTTTGGACGACACGGCTTCACATAAGAAGAACAACAAAGGAGGTTCAGTAGTTAGATATGAGCCTATGGACCTAAAACTAGTTATGGATGTTCCAAGTTTTGCACAAGCCTTCACCAATGTTGGATGCATGAGATTATGTCAAAATATGCAAGGGTACCGTACTCAAGTCTCAAAATATTTTGCTATCAATTTTGTTGGCACGACTTCAAAGGTTGGCATACTGAGTTTTATAGTTTCCCTTAAGACTATTGCTAAAGAAACACAAATTCTGAGTTTAGGAGAAGAATGATTCAAGGCAACAAAGTTAAAACTGTAGAATTGTGATGAATTTCTAAAGCAACAACATGTAGGAGTTGATATGACCTTGGGTATACCTAGAAGTTTCCTTAAGGAGAATTACTCAAAGATGTTGATGGTAATCCAAAATTATTTCACATGTGAGGGTAGAGTTCACACAATCTACCAGTATTGTAGGTTTTAACCCTGAACAGAAATTATCTACACACGAATCTTATAACAGAAAATAAACAATAGCGAGAGCATAAAAGATAAAACAGATAAACACAGAGATTTTCCCCTGGATCCCAAAAGGGGACGACCAGCTTGATTTTTCATTATATTCCTTTTAGTGTTACAACACATATATATATACATGCGAGCAATCTGAACATACAAGTATTAACCTTTTAGTTAGAACATAGCAAAAACAGTTCCCATCCCGTAGGATCTACGAAAATAGGGGGCCGAAAAACCATACATTACCCCAAAACCATGTGCAAAATCATGCACAAAACATGGGTGGGTCCGCCTATGAGTGGGTCCGCACACCAAAACAATTTTTGCTGGGGCGCTGCCCCAGACCCCAACAGTGGGAGCTGCCTCCCCCCTTGTGACCCCCCTGTTGCGCTTGGCGCAACGTACAGCACGTGGGGATAGTCATGGAAAAAATATAACACATACACAACATTCTCCCACTTGTTGTTTTCTTTCCACAGGGGGCCACGGGAGAGCTTAGTCATTAGGCCAATTCTTCAACACCCATTGTTTCTCTACACCAAGAGAACTTTTGAGTGCTCACAGACTTTGTCAATGCATCTGCAACATTCTTCAAAGTGTCCACCTTTACCAGCAACACCCTTTTAGCCTCAGCCATATCTCTAACAAAGTGATATTGAACATCAATGTGCTTTGTCTTTGAATGATAAGCAGGGTTCTTAGCCAAGAAAATTGCACTTTGGCTATCACAGTCTATCCTTATAGCTTGCTGTACCAACCCCATACTTGAACACAATCTCTGCAACCAAATTTCTTCCTTGCTTGCATGAGTGGCTACTATGTATTCTGCCTCTGTAGTTGAAAGAGCCACTACAGACTGTCTTTTACTCATCCAACTGACTGCGCCTCCAAATAGGCTAAACACATACCCACTTGTAGATATTCTTTGGTCTAGATCTCCAGCCCAGTCTGCATCAACAAAACCACGAATGTCCAACATTCTTTCCAATCCTGGTCTTCCCTGGTAGCACAAGCCATAATCACTAGTGCCACATAAATATCTGAAAACCCGCTTCACTACTGTCCAATGCTCCTTCCCTGGGTTTGACATAAACCTGATCAATACTCCCATTGCATGTGCAATGTCTGGTCTAGTATAGACCATTTCATACATCAAGCTACCCACTGCACTTGCATATGGAACACGGGACATATCCTCCTCTTCTTCTTGTGTCTTGGGACACTATTCGGCAGATAGCTTTACACCTACAGGAATAGGAACATTCACCGGTTTAATATCCTGCATATTGAACCTCTTCAATATAGTCTCGACATACTTCCTTTGGTTTAACTAGAGCTTCCTCTTTGCCCAATCTCTCTTAATTTCCATGCCCAAAATATAGTTTGCAGCACCAAGATCCTTCATGTCGAATTTGGAGAACAGTCGAGTCTTCAAATCTTGGATAATTTCTTTGTCATTTCCAATCAACAACATATCATCCACATACAAGACCAAATAAATAACGCGGTCACCAATTAATTTAAAATAAACACAGTGATCCTCCTTGCTTCTGGTGAAGCCAAGTCCCCGTATATAGGTATCAAATTTCTGATACCACATCCTTGGTAACTGTTTTAACCCATACAGAGACTTCTTCAACCTGCATACTAGTTCTTTCTTACCCTTCACCATAAAGCCTTCAGGTTGCTTCATGTAGATCTCCTCTTCTAGATCCACGTGAAGAAATGTTGTCTTCACATCCATCTGTTCTATCTCAAAATCAAATGCTGCAGCAACAGATAAAAGTAATCTAATAGAAGTAACCTTGGCAACAGGATAAAAAATATCACCAAAATCAATTCCCGGCACCTGGGAATAACCTTTTGCTACCAACCGAGCTTTGTATTTCTCCACCTTGCCTTCTACATTCATCTTCTTTTTAAACACCCATTTGCTCCCAATGGGCTTCCTTCCAGCCGGCAACTCCACCAGATCCCATGCCTCATTTTTGTACAAGGATGCCATTTCATCAACCATGGCCTCCTTCCAGAGTTTTCCATCCTCTGAATCTACTGCCTCCCTGACAGTTCTGGGATCATCATCAGTTATAGTTAAGGAAAAAACTGAACAGAAAGCAGATGGACTATACCTTTATGGTTGCCTTCTTTCTCGAGCTGATCTTCTCAATGCTGGAGTTTGTGGCTCTTCCTCTTCTGAATCTTCTTCTGATGTAGAGTCTGATTCATACTCCTTTAGCTCAAACTCTATATTCTCAGGTTCCTTTGGTATGATTTCATGTTTAACAACATCTTTCACCTCTCTAAACGCCACATCTCGGTTGTACACAACCTTCCTTGTTTCCGGGTTCCAAAGCTTGTAACCTTTTAAACCATCCTTGTACCCAATAAAGATGCACCTTTCAGATTTATTATCCAACTTGGTCCTTTTATCCTTTGGAAAATGTACATATGAATCACATCCAAATACCCTTAGATGTGAAAGAGAGGGTTTCTTACTAGTCCATACCTCATGTGGAGTCTTATCCTCCAACACTGATGAAGGTGATCTGTTAACCAAATAGCATGCAGTCTCCACTGCCTCTGCCCAGAATTCTTGTCCTAACCCGATACCACTGAGCATGCTTCTTGCCTTTTTCATCAGTGTTTTGTTCATTCTTTCTTCAACTCCATTTTTCTGAGGTGTGTATGGAGTAGTCTTCAGTCGTGCTATACCACACTTCTTACAGAACTCTTCAAATTCCTTCTTCCAGAACTCCCCACCATTATCTGTCCTCAGCGCCTTTATCTTCTTCTCTGTCTGGTTTTCCACTAGAGCCTTAAATTCTTTAAATTTGTCAAAAGCTTTAGATTTCTTCCTCAAGAAATATATCCATGTATTCCTTGAGAAGTCATCTATAAATGAAACATAGTACACAGACTTTCCCAGTGATGGAACTGACACAGGTCCAAACACATCACTGTGCACATGTTCTAATATCTTGTTCACCCTCTTAACACCAAAAGGAAAAATCACCTGATTCTGCTTCCCACATACACAATGTTCACAGAAATAAAAATCCAGAGAGAAATTATACATACCTTCTACCATACCATTTCTATGCAGTATCCGAAGGCCCTTCTCTCCAATATGTCCAAGCCTTTGATGCCACAACATGGTCTTTTCTCCAGAGACAGCTAGGCTTTCTGCTCCACTTTCAGGAACCACATAACTGTTACACCCATCAATAACAGTGCTACCTTGTATCTTGTACAGAGTTCTATTCTGAACTCCCCGCATTAATACCAGTGCTCCATGAACCATCTTGCAGGGATCTTTCTCGAACACTGTTTTTACACCCGCATCATCCATATTGCTTACAGAAATTAGATTTCTGGCCAATGCAAGAATATGAAGAACACCAGGAAGTGTTCTAATCCTTCCACCTTTTAGCTTCAGCTTGACCTTTCCACGTCCGACGATTCTGGCCTTCCTATCATCCCCTAGGAAGACATCACCATCATATTTCTAATACTCGCAGAACCACTCCCTATGGGGAGTGAAGTGAAAGGATGCACCTGATTCAATCAACCATGACTCATGATCTACATGTGTATTTGAAGAAGAAGCCAAATACACATCCCCACCTTCATCCAAGGTGGTTTTTTCCTCTGCCGAAGGAGCATCATCAGGTGTTGCCCTGCTGCCAGGAGCTCTTGAAAGTACGGGTCACCATATGTGCCTTCCTTTCCGCATTTCCAACATACCTTTATAAACTTTCCAGGAGATTTAGATCTCCCTCTAGATTTGGATCTCCCACTTCAAACCTTATTCTTGTTTCTATTTTTGGACCTTCCTCATATAGATAAGGTATCTCCATTCCGGCCCTCCATATTTCTCCATCTCATTTCCTCCGACAACAAGGCTGAGAGAATGTCATCAAAATTCAAGGTAGTTGTATTGCTACCTATTGCAATAACCAGACTATCCCACAAGTCTGGTAGAGAACACAACAAACTGATGCACTTATCTTCATCTGAGATTTTAATATCAATAGATGACAGCTGACTTACCACAGTATTGAAGGCGTTCATATTCTCTGTCACCGAATCTCCATCCTTCATCCTCAGGTTATACAGCTTTTTCCGCAGTAACAACTTATTCACTAGAGACTTAGATTGGTACAAAGTCACAAGTTTTTCCCACAAATTATTTGACCCAGCTTCCCCAGATACATTTAACAATACTGAATCTGAGACACACAACCGTATTGTGCTCTTAGCCTTTTAATCCAGTTTCTTCCAGTCTTCATCTCACATTGCCGTTGGTTTAGTACCTGGATCTACCGTGATCCACTGATCTTTATCCACCAGTAGATCCTCCATATTGAGCTTCCATAACTCAAAAATCTGACCATTAAATTTCTCGATCTCTATCTTTCCGCCGCTCGCCATCTTCTTTCACCGCAAGAATTGATCCCGCAGATCTCCCATTGAATAGGGTCTACCTCAGGCCCGAGCAAAAAACCCTCAGCAGCAAAGGTGTCCCCTTGAAGCTGAAACAACTCTGATACCAAATTTAGGTTTTAACCCTGAACAGAAATTATCTACACATGAATATTATAACAGAAAATAAACAATAGCAAGAGCATAAAACATAAAACAGATAAACACAGAGATTTTCCCCTGGATCCCAAAACGGGACAACCAGCTTGATTTTTCATTATATTCCTTTTATTGTTACAACACATATATATACATGCCGAAGCATACATAAACCCCAATCCATTAACCCTGGATTAGAACATAACCGTATTTCCCTTTACCGGATCTACAAAATACCAGGGGCCGAAAACCATCGTACCCCAAAACCATGTGCAAAATCATGCACAAAACATGGGTGGGTCTGCCTATGAGTGGGTCTGCACACCAAAACAATTTTCGCTGGGGTGTTGCCCCGGACCCCAACAGTGGGGGCTGCCTCCCCCCTTGTGACCCCCCTGCTGCGCCCGGCGCAACGTACAGCGTGTGGGGCTAGTCGTGGAAAAAATATAACACATACCCAACAAGTATCATTTTGGGCTCTTACGCCACTTCATAGGTAAACAACTCTTAGATATTCCATTTTTCCTTTTAAGAAGCTCAGGTAAGATGTCTGATAAAGCGCAAGCCAGAACTGAGAGTAGTAAGACATCCATATTTCATCATGGCTTAATTAAGTTGTTGGTAATGGAATAATTGAAGAAATTGAGTAGGGATTGGGCTACCTTTCTGTTTTTAGGTGTTCATGATGTGGATGTACTTACTCCAAAGAAGACACGCAAATCAAATACAAGCACTCCCAAGAAGGATAAAGATCCAATAGTTGAATCATAGGTTGGACCTGAAGAAGAAGTGCAGCCTACAACAGAACCCATGGAGGTAGAGATTGAAAAATTGCAAGAAATAGTTACACCTCAACCAACACCTACAAGAAACAAGCTCAAATATGACACAAGAGCTCATAGAATAATTACCAGGAGTCAGATAGAAGGAAAGGGTAAACTTGAAGACATTATGCAGGCTATTCACATTGAAGAGACCCCTATGGTAAAACCTGTGGATACTAAAGGAACAAAAATGAAGAAGAAGGTTCTCACTACAAAAGATATATTATTTCTCTAGTGAGGATTCATGTTTTGTCTCCAAGCCTAGAAAACCTTTTACTAGGTCATAGCTCTCAAAGGGTGTTAAGTTTGATAAGAATCATAAGGACAAAAAAAAGTGGAAATAACCCATGGTGGAAGAGATTATTGAGTCATCCCCAGCTGAAGAATAAATCACTTAGTCACAGAAAGGAAAAGAGAAAGTCCAAGAGAAATCTGAAGTGGACCTTCTTAAATATCAACCTAAAAAAGTAAGAGATGGCATCCTAGAAACCAATTTGGAGTTGGAGGATTTTAAACAAGCAAGGAAGGAGTTGTCATATTTCAAAAAATAATTCAACAAGAAAATAATTTTTTATGATGAAGTGGAAGAAAGGTCTAAGAAAATGCTTCAAATAACACTACCCTTGCATAGGATGATGAAGCACACCATGAGGAGAAATAGGTGGTTGCAAACAGAGATGAGAAAGCTGCAAAATCAAGTCAAAGAGCTAGAAATTCAAATGAAAATGGTGCAGACAGAGTTAAAGAAAAAAGGCTTGAAAATGATAGTGGTGGATGAACCTGTTGAGGATGAACCTCCTACCTCTTGAGGAGGGTAAGACATGTTTTGAGCCAATTTTGCCTTATGATGCTCCCTTTCATCATTTCACATATTTATGGACATTGTTTGGCGGTAAAAAGTGGAACTTTCAAAATATGGAAAATATCAAGCAAGTTTGTAGCGTACTCCAGGCTTAAAGTTGAGTTTTCGCTACGAACTCGCTGAAGATTAATTTATGTTATAATTTCCAAAATTTTCCATAATAGGAGTGGGTAAAGGAATTTATTTAAGTATTTTGGCCTAATGAAGACCCTCTAATGAGCAGAGAAGTCAAAATGGTTGGAAAAATTTCCAAGTGGAGAACGCTACAAACTCTTTGATACAAACTTGCCTAAAGTGGTATGTTTTTGCAGCGAGGGGAAATTTTGAAGTTTTTGAAGAATTAAATGTTTTTTGGGAGCACATCAGTCATATGGATATGTTAAAGTGTATCAGTGGAGACTCCAGTTCGTAAGAACACTCAACAAGGAAGGTGATTGGGCTACTAGCTCATCATTCTTGACACATCATCAAGCACAACAACACATCCTTAAAATCTGAGAAGCAGACCCTAGATTCCACTGTGGTTGTTTATTACTTAGTCCTGGTCATTTCCACCTCAAGAAAATTTGTCTTGTTCAATAAATATCATCATGTATGGTTCATTTAAAAGCTGTTAGTGAAGTAAATGGTGTTAGAGTCCTATTAGGTTTTAAAATCTTTGTAAACAGAAATATCTCTATATTCTCCCCTTGTAATCAGTTCCTTTTTGGATAAGTTGTATTTATAAGTTTCCAAGGTCAAGCCTAGGTGGAATACTTCAAGTAAAGGTGTCTAATTCTATAAATAGGGAGATGAGAGAATTAGAGAGGGTTGATCGATGTTATGCCATATGCTACTTTTGTAATAATTTTCTATCAGTAATATACAGTTGCAGAAAAATTCTCTCAGACCTGAGATTCTTCATGTACTCTTATGTGTGTTTGTATTATCTACTTTTTTAATGTCCATTTGGTTTAATTTATGTATAATCACTTGGAATTCATGGTTAAACATACTCCAAATTCCTTTATGTGTCTAGTTTACTATTCAAGTTATGTCTTTGATGAGACTACACATGCCTCAACTTCCATGAAAGATGTTTTCTATGTAACTGAGTTTCACTCTGACTCCATGCCCAATGGTAACAATTAATTCACATCCTTCACCTGCTAAAAACCATTCATAACACACTCAAGAGTTAGCCATCTTTTTTCTAAGCATTATTCATTCAATATTATATATTTTCTTAAGAGACCCCTCTCATGTTGGAAAGGCTAAGTTCCAACCACAAGTGGTTTGAAATAGTTACACTTAATTGACTTTTAAGCTGCCCATAGGCCTCATTTTGGTGATAAAAAGTGATGAGATCCATCATTAGACATATTTGGAGGGGTTAATAGTCACCTTTTTGCCTTCTTAGATCTCTTTTTCTTGAATTTTTATTTTTATTTGGGTTTATGATGCTAGTATAGGTGGTGATTAAGGTTAACATACTCTGAGTGCCTAATATAAGGTTGAGTGCATAAAATCATGATTTATTATAAATTTTTATAAATATTTTATCACAAAGACTTGGAGGAGACAACAAGGAGAAATTATAGGAGGATTTTCCACCCTCAAAGGCAGTCGAAGGATCCCAAATATTCTCTCTGGCAAATCGAATTCCATAAGCAACTGAAGGATCCCCAATGATTCTCTCCAGCAATTCGAATTCTAGAGGCAGCTGAGCAACTCAAAGAGGAGAGCACTCAATCTTCATTTACTTGGAGTCCAATGGACTCAATCACCAATTTTCTAGGGAGTTGTTGGTAGCTTCCCTGTAGAATAAATAGAGCAGAGCTAGAGCTAGGAAGAGTTAGTCTATCTAGTCTCGCTTCCATTCAGAATTACTGTTGCAAACTATTGAAGCTTTTTGTTTTATTCAGGGATCAAAACTTTCAGATATGTATGCATTTATTCTTTTATGAAATGAGAAGACTGATTTCATTTGATTGATTTAAGTTCAAAGGGATAGGCTCATGGGTTAGGGCCTAATCCATGTGCCTCAACTTCTTTGTTGTTACTATATTTTCTTTTCTGTCATTTAGCTAGTTTTTCCTTTGTCATTTAAGTTAGATATGCTTCTGATAAGTTTCATTGCTATTTAGTTTTCATGATGATGTATTATTAATTTCTTATGCATAGAGAAATAGAAGAAAAAATCCAAACATGTGGTCAAGACTCCCCCTAATCATCTCTGTCAATAGAGTTTGAGTAGGGCAGACCTTCCCACAAACCCAAAAACTGATTTTTGTTCGCTGTCTGATCACACATTCTTTTTTGGTTTTCCCATGCATGAATCTGTAGGTTTGTTTGCTAGAATTAATGTCAACACCCCAGAGCAACTCTATGTTACTTCCTGCTTCATTTTCCCTCTCCATCTTCTTGGCTTAAACATTGTTTTTATGCCTCAATTCCCCTCCTTTTCCTCTTGCTTAAATGTTGCGGCCACCTTCTAATTCATAAAATCACTCAGAACCATTCATCCCGCCTTATTCCTGCCTTTTTATTGGTGTCAGCTACTTTAAATTTTTAACGCTAAACACTTGAAAAACCATTGAAGCCCAACCTCCGCCTTCCTCCTCTAAATTCCCACTATCATATGTCGCACTTCGAAAATCGCAACGTTTAGCTTTCACCTTCAACACTTACCCATCGTTCCTTGCGATTGCGATATTGTAAAATCACAAATCACACTTCTCACTATTTATCCTTTCTCCCTTAACACTTACCGTTGTTCTGGCCGATTGCGATAGTATGATCTCGCCCCGCTATCGATCCCAAAGACTTCAGGGAAAAAGTTTAGGGGAAAATTTTAGCCCAAGGGAGAAATTTAAGGGTTTTTATATTTTCGAGGAGCGAATTTTTTATATAAAACCTCTTTTGTATAGTTTTATATAATTAGCCCCAAAATTATTTTAAAAATAAATAATTATTATGCTTTGCCCCCAAAAAAAAAGGGCGCATAAAACATGAAATGCTGGATTCGCCTCCACATTTAATGGTCTGGACAGTTTTGGTTTGTATTCGCCCCCGATTTACTAGGTTGGAGGGTTTTGGAAATACATTTTCCCCCAATATCTAGTATGGCTACAGGGTAAATATTTTCTGTGGATTGGAGTCGACAATGGAGTCTTCTTCTGGGTCTGGAAAAGAGGCAGCTGCTCATATCAATCTAGCAACCCCTCGGCCATAGATGGATCCACCACCGAATTGAGAAGTCAACAATGGAGTCTTCTTCTGGGTCTGGAAAAGAGGCAGCTGCTCATATCAATCTAGCAGCCACTTGGCCACAGATGGATCCGCCACTAAATTGGGCGAATGGGGCTATTGGGGTTTCGTTTTTTTGGATGTGCCTGGTCATATGGGTGGAATTTTCCAAACCCATCATGGAATGCCGCTGCTGTTGCTCTTGCCCCTGGTTGGCCCAGTTTGTCTTGGCCCATGGTTCCTAGATTCTACTTTCCTCCTCCTCCTCCTGTCAGATGGGGGCCTGGACCATGGGTTTTAGGACCCTAGGCCGCCACCATTGCTTCTAATAATCCCGCTTCTATGGATTCTAGTTCTCCTACTCTGATTCAGACATGGTGTGAATATAGGAGTAGGTTTGACGGTTAGATATTGTCCTTTATATTTTTTATATGATGTATTGCAGGTTATATCATACATTTTTTAGAGTTCTCTATGTATTCCATGTCAGCTTTCAGGGTTTCATATATGTCTGCGGTGAACTGTTACCATGAAATCAAAATCTTAACAGTATCCACATTATCTGTGTTCAAAAGAGAATTTTGGCTTCACGTCAATGTTGGCAGGCTAAAAAGTAACTACAATTTCATTACTACAATTCTCAGAAAAATAAGAAAGCTTCTGCCTTGTACTCTAAAGGAAATTAAAATAAAAAAGGACAGGATATGGTAGTAATTCAAGTAGAGTGCATAGAGCATCCACGATTTGATCTTCCAATGCATGATTAAATGACTATCATTGCAGTGCTTTGATACAACACCCTTGTGACAATAACCTTTTGTATGACAATAATCCTAAAGTCTTCATGATAGTCCTCCTTTGGGCCTAACTGAAGTATACCTGTGATGAGTAAGTTCTGAAGATCATACAGTTTCTCTAAGCACAAAGATCTTCTAGAGTTTGCTGGCATTATATTATAGTCATTAACACTCTCTTGAATGAGTGGTTTGCAGAACAAGGCCAACAACTTGAAGGGATCCTAAAAGGCATCAACAAGCCTAAACCTTGTGGAATATTGTTGATAGAAAGAAGCTTTAGAACAAAAATGCATCATCACACTTAAGGTATAATTCTCATTGACACATGCAAAACAGAGAATAGTAGGTAGGTTTCTTTAGATGCATTTAATCAATGTATGATACTGGCTGATATAACTTGACCAAAGAATTTAATTTTGTTTGAACAGAGACGTTAGAGGCACCACTGAGAGTGATGATGATAATAATCAATAAGATAGTAACTTTTACTTTAATGAATAAGAGAGCTTGATTAGTTGAGCAATAGAAATTAGATTGGCTAATTAGCATAGTGTTTTTAGGCAGTGAAGTGTAGGAGGAGTGTAGGAGTAGTGACTATGGACATTTGGAGCAGTGGTGGTGGCAACTGCAGTTGTGAATGGTGGAAATAGTTGCAGGAGCAATAATGGTGTATGGTAGCAGCCATTCACATCTTTGTCTAGCAGTTGGAACAATGCAAGTTCATGCAGCACCTTTATGTTGGCACCTTTGGGTACCCCTTGGAAGTTTGGCAGCTAGGAGTAAAAAAGTGCATGGCACATTGGAGCAGTTTCTTGTAACAATCCTTATGATCATGAAAACAGAGGTACCTTTAAGAAAGTTCATAACAAATTTTATGTCTTGACAAGCACGATAAGCATAAGACCCTGATTTTGGCATCTTGGTTGGGTAATTGGGCTCTTTGATGCATTACGTTAGTAACTTATAAAGAATGGTCTTGTGGATATGGATCCCTAAATGCGAAGGATCCCTCCTCATCATGGATTGGGGAATTTGATGCATTGGTAGCATTCATCTAGTGTTGAAGGATAATGTAGCAGTTTTGGGATAATCTCATGAGAGGATTTCTTCACCCTGGTTGAAGAAGGACCATGATGATTCTTCAGAATTTTCCTCTCTGACCTAAAGAAAGCTTCCTAGAAGTTGGTTGTTGCAGTTGCATCGTGGAAAGTCTCATCTCTCGTATGAGGAGCTCGTGATTGAAGGCTAGATGATATCCTAAAGTAAGGCCTCAGAGGGAGCTATAAAATACTTGGAAAAATGACCCAATGACTTTTCTTGCCCAATGATTATTGATAAAAGGAAGTCATGACAGTTGAGTATGATGACACTGATGATTCCTTGATATATATCTCTGTTACCTTAGAGGCTACATGATTATGATTAATGTTTTTGGTACATGAACCTATGGGTCAATAATAGGAAGGGGGTAGGTTGTAGATAGCTTGATGATCATGGCAAGTGGACGAGATATGTCATTTTGATGATGTCTACCTATCATATGATGACCCTCTCATTTATCGATGTAAAGTTAAGATGGAAGACCTATATTTGATGAGATGGAGAAGTATATATATATATATATTGTGGGAACCTTGGTGATTCTTGACAAAAACCTACCATATGCCTCGTTATAAAGATTTGAATCGATCTATGAATGAGCCTCATATATTAGATAGCTTCTTGTTGGGATATATTTGTGATTCTATTACCTATGGTCGGAGATATACTACCAATTCCATGGATATTCTGATGATGGTGTGATAGGTAGAAAGAGCAAAAGAAACCATAATTCCTATATATTATTAGAATCACCTATTTAGGGTGCACTACTAAGCTTCTTAGAGGCAAATTGGTTGTCTTTCAGAAAACTAGAAGAGCATACATGCATCAGATCTAGAGTTTTCCCATTATATCTCTTCTTATTTTTATAACATAAGTTATATTTCTCTTTGATTGATTATTTTTAGCATATTTTCTCTTTCGTCGTGACTAAGTCAAGAGTGAAAATTAAAGGAGGCACTGTGCATAGGTTAGCCATTATTAGACTTGGTCAGGTTTCCCATGAAGGGTGGTGCATGCTTTCCTTTGGGTGATTTAATGATAATCTAGGCATTCCTCATGATGCAAGAAGGGTGCATTCTCCTAGGCATATAATTGTTTTATTAGGTCCGCTTTGATCATAAACCTTTGCACTTTGCTTCTGTCATAAAATTAATACTAGGGAGTAGTTTAGTTAGGTCAGTTTTGCACCTTCTGCAAATAAAGTGATTTTCTGTAGTGGTCGTAGCAAATTTTTCTTTCATACATGGTGTGAAGAAAATAACGCGTTTGATGGTTAGATCTTGTCCTTTATATTTTTATATGATGTATTGCAAGTTATAGCATAAATTTTTGAGAGTTCTCTAAGTATTCCATGTCAGATTTCAGGGTTTCATATATGTATGCGGTGAACTGTTACCATGAACTCAAAATCTTAAGAGTATCCATATTATCCGTGTTCAAAAGAGAATTTGGCTTCACGTCAATGTTGGCAGGTTAAAAAGTATCTACAATTTCATTACTACAATTCTGAGAAAAATAAGAAAGCTTATGCCCTATAATCTAAAGGAAATTAATAGAAAAAAGGGCAGGATATGGTAGTAATTCAAGTAGAGTGCATAGAGCATCCACAATCTGATCTTCCAATGCATGATTAAATGACTATCATTGCAGTGTTTTCATACAACACCCTTGTGACAATAACCTTTTGTATGACAATAATCCTAAAGTCTCCATAATAGTCCTCCTGTGGGCCTAACTGAAGTATACCTGTGGTGAATAAGTTATGAAGATCATACAGTTTCGCTAAGCACAAAGATCTTCTAGAGTTTGCTGGCATGATATTATAGTCATTAACATTGTCTTGAATGAGTGGTTTGCAGAACAGGGCCAACAAATTGAAGGGATCCTAAAAGGCATCAACAAGACTAAACCTTGTGGTATACTTTTGATAGCAATAAGCTTCAAAACAAAAAGGCATCATCACACTTAAGGTATAATTCTCATTGACACATGCAAAACAGAGAATAGTAGCCAAGTTGCTTCAGATGCATTTGATCAATATATGATACTAGCTGATAAAACTTGACCAAAGACTTTAATTTTGTTTTAACAGAGACGTTAGAGGCACCACTGAGAGTGATGATGACAATAATCAATAAGATAGTAACTTTGACTTTAATGACTAAGAGCGCTTGATGAGTTGAGAAATAGAAATCAGATTGGCTAATCAGCATAGTGTTTTTAGGTAGTGAAGTGTAGGAGTGTAGGAGTAGTGACTATGGACATTTAGAGCAGTGGTGGTGGCAACTGCAGTTATGAATGGTGGCAATAGTTGCAGGAGAAATAATGGTGTATGGTGGCAACCATTCACATCTTTGTCTAGCAGTTATAGCAATGCAAGTTCTTGCAGCACCTTTATGTTGGCACCTTTGGGTACCCCTTGGAAGTTTGGCAGCTAGGAGTAAAAAAGTGCATGGCACATTGCAGCATTTCCTTGTAAAAATCCTTATGAGCATGAAAACATAGGTACCTTGAAGAAAGTGCATAGCAGATTTTATGTCTTGACAAGCACGATAAGCAGAAGACCTTGATTTTGGCATCTTGGTTGGGTAATTTAGCTCTTTGATGCATTACATTAGGAACTTATAAAGAATGGTCTTGTGGATATGGATGCCTGAATGCGAAGGACCCCTCCTCATCATGGATTGGGGAATTTGATGCATTGGTAGAATTCATCTAGTGTTGAAGGATAATGCAACAGTTTTGGGATAATCTCATGAGAGGATTTCTTCACCCTGGTTGAAGAAGGACCATGATGATTCTTCAGAATTTTCCTCTTTGACCTAAAGCAAGCTTCCTAGAATTTGGTTGTTGCAGTTGCATCGTGGAAAGTCTCATCTCTCGTATGAGGAGCTCATGATTGAAGGCTAGATGAGATCCTAAAGCAAGGCCTTTGAGGGAGCTATAAAATACCTGGAAAAATGACCCAATGACTTTTCTTGCCCTGATTATTGATAAGAGAAAGTCATGATAGCTGAGTATGATGACACTGATGATGCCTTGATATATATCTCTGTTACCTTAGAGGATGCATGATTATGATTAATGTTTTTGGTACATGAACCTATGGGTCAATAATAGGAAGGGGGTAAGTTGCAGATAGCTTGATGATTATGGCAAGTGGACGAGATATGTCATTTTGATGATGTCTACCTATCAGATGATGACCCTCTCATTTATCGATGTAAAGTTAAGATGGAAGACCTAGACTTGATGTACTATTTTTTGTGCTTAAATATCTGATGAGATGGAGAAGTATATATATATATATATATATATATATATATATATATATATATATATATATATATATATATATATATATATATATATATATATATATATATATATTATTAAGGATCACAGTGATTCTTGAAAAACACCTACCATATGCCTCGTTATAAAGATTTGAATCGATCTATGAATGAGCCTCATATATTAAATAGTTGCTTGTTGGGATATCTTTGTGATTCTATTACCTATGGTTGGAGATACACTGCCAATTCCATGGATATTCTGATGATGGTGTGATGGGTGGAAAGAGCACAAGAAATCATAATTCCTCTATATTATTACAATCGCCTATTTAGGGAAAACAAAACACAAGAAATACATAGTGGCTATTTATTATTTTCAAGATATTATAAAATTTCTATGAGAAATAAAGTTAAATATGTATACATTTTTGTCAACACGAGACATCATAGAAAGGTGGAAAGTGTTTTTTATTCGAAGCACATTGATGAAGCCGTTATATCTAAGCACATTGATGAAGCTGTTCTAAACTATTCTCAACGTCGCCTTTGTAAGTTAAATAATTATGTTTATAATTCTTAATAATCATCTCACTATCACTATTATGTTTAGCAACACACATGAGTATTGTTTCTCAAGGCAGTGACATAGAGGAGCATTGTTTCTTAATACTGTGATACAAAGAAGAATTATTTCTCAAGCCAATGACACAGGAGGATTTCCCGCTCTAAGAAAGGTATTCTTATGCTTCCAAACCATATTGTTAAAGAATAATTTTTTGGGGGTTTTTAGTCTCCTTTAGGACCTTAAACATTGATGTATTTTAAGTGCGAGTTGGATTGTGTGCTTATTATGTTGGTTTGGATTTGTATGCCTTGAATGTTGTGATGGAATCACCACTTCAAGATACTGAGTCTATCATCATAGAACTTGAAATTCCATGGATATGCCACTATTATGTTAACCCTTATTCACAAGAGTCTCAGGTCTGCATGTTGATTACTCTACTTATGTAAAAGTGTTGATAATGAATGTCGAATCATATAAAAATTGAGCTTATCTCATGGGTGTCGAGATAGTCATCACATGAATCTAAGTTCTGTCCTTCATACACATTCTAATACTGCCATTATAATACAATTTGAGAGAAGGTAAAGATCTTGTCCCAAGAGTTACATTCACTATAGTCACAAAGACACCACACCCATTACATCGTGAAGATATTATAGGTGTGCCAAGATTTTTATTGAGAGACCAAACATGTTTTTCACCTCTAAATGACAAATTATATGCTTAGACAGTCATTATACACTAAGACATCAAATAAATATTTAATATATTGCCACATTCATCCTAAATAACATATGTTTGTTGAGAATGTCATTTAATACGAATTCTATAATATTGTCGAGGTTGGTTGTCAATATGTCAAGGCATATATGTTTAGGTCCATTCATAAAATTTAGACATATATATCAGATCTGTTTCCAAACAACTACTGAGATAATCACCATAGGAACCTGAATTTTGTTTACTTGAATGTTGGAAATTGAGGCATCTGAATCCACAAATTTAATCTATTATTTGAATGTCAGAGGCATGAACTCATATTTACAAAATATAGGATGATATTAATTGTTTTTGAGCATAGGATCTATATCCGGAAGCAATGAAGTAGAAAAGTATGTAGGCACATACAGGATACTACAACATATTGCTTAAAATTATACTAAAGGATCCATTGGATTATATCAAATGCAATTTGTTGGTGTAAGAATTTTATTTACATAAGTCACAATGTTAAAACAATGACCAGATCTACCCATTCAACATAAATGATAAATGCACTCAACTACAAGTTTGAAAGCAGTGAAGAATTCAGAAATTTTTCCACATTTGAATGGATCTGACTTTAATGGCAAGTGTATGATAAACTCTGGTCTTTGCATCCAAGGCATCAAATTCATTTAGCATAACATGTATGATTTTCAAATTTGACGAAACACTCAATATTGTTAGGTATTAAAATTTAATGTTTGTTTATGTTCTGTGATTAGACGGTGGGGTATATTTCTGAACAAAAATCCATTTTTGGTGAGGATTTGTTGAAATCTATTCTTAGAATATTTCTGTGCAGAAAAATTCACTAGCTGATATGGAATTTTTAAGTCATCTTGGTTGAAGAGCATACTATATGCTGATGATGTTACCCAAAACAAACTCTATGTTGCTTTATTGGATACTTTATGATCTCTTTTTATTTTATGAACTTTTGGGATCCTCAGTCTGGATTTGTCAACTTCTGTTGGACACAATGAAATATGTGCCTTCCTTGGTTAAATCTCATTTTTGAGCATCAGTGTTGTGGGGCTTTCACATTTTTTGGCAATGAGTAGCTACATAATGATTCTTTGTCCTTCTAGAGAGCCTTAATCCCAATTTTTAAATTTGTATTTTGAAAAATCTATTTAGATCTTTGATGTCCAATGGTGCTTCCCTTATGCATGTAGAAGAGTCCCTGCCACTGCCCTGGTCTATCAGGATGAAAATTGCATTGGGTGCAGCAAAAGGTCTAGAATTTCTTCATGGAGGGGCTGAAAGACCAGTGATTTATCGAGATTTTAAAACATCCAATATTTTTTTGGATTCATTTTGTACCTACAACTTCAAAATTATGAGATGGCTCAGTGTTACACTTTGGATTCTCTTAATTATTTATGGAGAGATATGTACTTGGTGCAGGAATACAATGCCAAGTTGTCTGATTTTGGACTAGAAAAAGATGGACCTAAGGGAGAAAACACCCATGTTTCAACTCGAGTTATGGGAACATTTGGTTATGCTGCTCCAGAATGTGTAATGACTGGTGAGCATTTTAAGTAGTTTAAAACCTGTGGCAACAATATCTAGGTGAGGAAATTTTAAGATTGATACATATCAACAAGATTTCTAGCCTCTTTAAGGATTGTGTCTAGTAAATGGGGCAAGCAGCAAAACTGAAAAGTTTGTTCTGGGAGAATTTTTCAGGTCTCGTCCTATTGGCCTAATGTTGAATGTAGACCAACCAATGTTCAAGACCCAGGACAGTTTATATGAGGTTGAATTTTCCTTAATTTATGAAAAAAGTATCTAAACATGCATATGTATCCTAAAAGAAACTGATACATATGTAAGTTTATCTCAATGTACTCTTCATTGGATTCTCTCTTATTCTTGACTTACAGATTAGCACAGGAATTGCCTTTTTTACATTGCCTATTACTGATGTGAATTTTAATAAAATTTAGCATAGAAATTTCAGATATTTACAAAGATAAATAAGAGTAACTGAGTCATTGATTAAGGTTGGAAGTCACGACAATTTTCAAACTGAATTTTTGTTCAGTGTCTGGATGGATGCATCCAACAATAATCCTATTAAAACCTTTAGATGGAGATATTATTATAATACAAAATTTGTCTTTCTTTAGTTCATACTATCTAGGTTTTTAGCTGTACTAGTTCACACGCTACTATTTCAGACATCTTCCAGGCTTCAAAACCACTCATATTTTTTTGAGAATTTATAGTCTATAAAACATTGTTTCAGATGACTAGATACCCATACCAATAGAGAGTTATTTGAGGCAGCTTAAATTTTATATCTCATCACCCTTAAAAAAATTTGTGTCCACCCTCTTAGACCCTAAATCTATACAGTCGCCCCCTTTGAATCCCACTAAACTTGATATGAACATGAGGTATTTACACCCATTCCTTCTTACCCTACAAGGAAACCAAACTATTCTAGTCTCTATTAATATTTAAGTATAGATCAGATCTCTTACTATATCTGGGCAACTATAGTAATGGGTAGAATATTGACATCATGTAAAAGGAAACTGTTAATATAAGATGTCAATTCTGATTTGTTAAACCGTGAGTAATTTCCCTGTGACAGTATGTTGTAATCTTATGTTTGAAAAGTATTTTGAGATAGCCACAAAGCTGGAACATGATGGAGATTGTATTTGTTTTTCAGTTCTAATCAAACCTTAAGCAACACAACATTCATAGGTTAAGGCCCTCAAACTGTCCTATAAAGTGAAGCATGTGTGATTAAAATTTTTACATTGTTTAATTTGTTACTCCGTACATTTTAATTTTTACATCCTATAGATATCCTCTTGGATGATTTTTTTCATCTTTTATTTGGTTGGTAAGAGATGTTTAGGTGCATATAGGGAATATTTGAATGGAGGAAGTTGGTCCATCATAATACTAATTGAATCAAGGAGATCATGCCGAAGGAGTAATTTTTGAAATGGAATCTGATGAACAAAAGGCCAAGTATGGATACCGATAATGCCCCTTTGTTGTATCAACATATTTTTTAGCATAGTGTAAAAGAGGGACAAGACAAAACATTGTCTCAAGTAGGAAGGGGTGAGCTGAAAACTCTACAAGGATGATGGGTTGAGGAATTGGCTACTTGCATTGAACAATGCGACAAAGGAGGATGATCTATACTCTCTTTGTAGAAGACCAATTAGACTCCAGTAAACTAGGTACCCAAACCTTGGAACCATTTAGAACTCTAGGTTGGGCCAAGAGTGTGCATGAGTGACATATTAGTAGATATGTCTTGAAAAATATTTGAGAAACACTACCTCTCAAGAAGTGCCAAGGACCCATAGCCCTTGTTGATTCAGGGTTGAAGTGCATGTTGCAAACTAAAGCGAGGTATTGTGAATAGTACCCCTAGATAAGTATATGAGTTTGTTATCTCAATCTCCTCTCCTTTGAGAAAGAAATGGTGATCAGGGATAATTTTCTTCAACACATTGAAGATGATGACTTTGGTTTTTACCTAGGTTGACAGTCAACTGATGAATATCATAGAAAAGGGCCAGGGCATCGAGTTATCTTTGCAATTTGTATGGGGATGAGACTAGAAGGGCCACATCATCTGCAAACATAAAAATATAAATTAAGACATGGTGTAGAAGGAAACCATTGCCATCTTGGATGTGCTCATGCAAGGACTCCAACTTTTCAATATAGATCAAAATAGTGTACGGGAGAAGGGGAAACCTTGTTTTACCCCAATGATACTTAGGATTAAATATATTAGCTCGTGTGTTGCTGCATGTATGACCAAGGATTGACTCATATAAAATGCATAATGGTTGACAAAAGGGTTTCTGAGATGCCGATATATCTGAGTATGTGGAATAAAGCCTCTATGGGGACAAAGTCAAAAGTCTTTTTGAAAGTATGCGAAACAACAATAAACTTTCCTGGAACAATGTTGGGCTTCCTCAATTATGGCCTGGAGTGTAAAGATGTGATTAATAGTCTGGTGCTTAGGTTGGAATCCAACATTTCCTCTAGCTCTATGTTGCACCTTCTAAAGCTCCCTAAATAGTTGCAGGTGGAGGGATGTAGCATAGAGCTTCAAGAAGAAAATCACAACAAATAGGTCGAATGGACTGTAAGGTACATCAGAAACAGTAAGTAGTGGGAGCATGATTACAACTCCTATAACGGAATATCTAACTTCTGAGGTCCAAGATCTATAGGGTCAAATTATTCATCTAAGATATAAAATGTTACAAAGCTGAGAGTCCAAGAGAAGAAAGGGCCCCTCTCAAGAACTTAAGAATCAGGAGAAATATCTTGATTTAAGGTTGCCTGCAGAAAGTGATCAATGTTTGGTGGAGCTATCGCCTACTAATTAGGGAGAATAAGGAGAAATTGCTGGCCTCTAAAACTATATTTCCAGTAGGGGAATCTCTCCTACCATCTCAAGCTCAAGTGAAGAATCCCCTCATGGAGGACTAGATAAATTGGAATATCTGATGTTTTGAAAGATCTAATCTTTTGCATATAGGTTTCTCTTTGTAGAGACCTCGATCAGTGGGAAGGAGGTTGGCTTATGTGATTGTAAAAAGGTCCTGGACAAAGACATTATTGCAAGGGTCTCATGGGTGGAGGTTAGGGGTCTCCTCGAGATCTCATGAATCTTCATACTGAGGTTGCACTGCTCTCTACTTGTCAATTATTTATTTTATGTGTGAGGACTACAAAGGAGGGAGGTGATTATCTTGTTGTGGGTTGATGGGATTTATTTTAAGGCTCCTCCATTTGAGTCTGTTGTGGGTGGCAAAGTCGACAAGTTGAATTGTGCCCCGACTGGATGAATTTGCAACATCAAAGCTTGTTTATTTAGCATAACAAAAAATCTATTTTTCAAGTGATATTGTTGTTTAAGTCATATAAGGAAGCCTCTTTACACTGTTGCTAAAAACAGGAAAAAAATCATGTGCAAATCCCTTGAATTTGAAGAGGAATCATCGAAAAATCTATATGCAAAAATCATTTTGAAAATATTTTAATGCAAACTATTTATCAACATTTTGCAAATATCAACATTTTATAAATATCAATTTTTTTGCAAATATCAACAATTCGCAAATGTCAACAGACTACAGTTGCAAATATCAACAATGTATACATCCCAATTTTTTTTCCAAGTATACAACCTTAAGAAAACAACTAGTATTCTAGTTTGGTTACTAAACATAAAATTTTATGAAAGAGATGATAATTGTTGGCTTCTCTCAACCCAATGTTTGAAGGAAGAGTCCTGATTTCCAAGATCATGTCTTCTATCATTTGGTGAAATATTTATTCCTTGAATTATGGAATTTGCTTGAATTAAATTTGTTGATATCCTATGATTTGAAGCAATAGAATGAGATACTTTTCTGAGATTAAGGACCATATTTCTCAACATACTGCATTCTTCCTCCACAAAATCGATTTTCTTTTTTTATTGGATTTTTGTTCTCAATTATGGCATTTTGAGAAGTGCACTAGTGGCAGTTTTCATATAATTTTGTAGATACAGAGAAGAGGGAAGATCTCTTGCATTGAATGGATTATGTCTTCAAATAACTTCTTGGACTTCCTAGGCTTCTCTAACCCATGGATATTATAGGCAGAAAGAAACAGAGTTATCAGCCAATAGTTCTAAAGGGGTTCGAACTTCCATTCAGGACTGTGAATTCAAGATATAGGAAAAACCACACTACATTGAATACCACAAAACACTACAAGAGAGCCTAAGATCCACAAATTTTTGGAGCCAAATAAACTTGGAGGACCGAATACAGATAAAAACTAAAGACCATACCCCTAGAATAAATTTCTTGGAACACCAACAAACAATAATTCAATGAAACTATAAACAAGAAGAACAGTAAGACTGAAGCCAATATCTATGAGTATGCCAACATCTCTAAGCATGTGGAATAAAGGCTCTATGGGGATAGATTCAAAATCCTTTTTGAAAGTATATGAAACAACAATAAACTTTCTAGGAGCAATGTTGGGCTTCCTCAATTGTGGTCTAGAGTGTAAAGTTGTGATTAATAGTCTAGTGCTCAGGTTGGAATTCAGCCTTTCCTCGAGCTCTATGTTGCCTCTGCTCAAGCTCCCTAGAGAGTTGCAAGTGGGGGGATGCAACATAGATCTTCAAAAATAAAATCACCACAAATAGGTCTAATGGACTGCAAGGTACATCATAAAAAGTATTTAGTGGGAGCATGAGTGCAGCTCCTATAAAAGGCATATCTAACTTCTAAGGTCAAATACCTAAAGGGTCAAATTCTTCATCTAAGAGATAAAATGTTCCAAAGCTGAGAGTTCTAGAGAAGAAAGGGTCCCTCTCAAGAACTTGAGAATCAGGAAAAATATCTTGATTGAAGGTTTCCTGCAGAATGCGATCAATGTTTGGAGGAGCTATCACCTACTAATTAGAGAGGACTAGGAGAAACTACTGGCCTCTAAAACGTTACTACCAGTGGGTGAATATCTCCTACCATCTGAAGCTAAAGTGAATAACCCCTGATGGAGAAATTTGGATAAATTGGAAGATTTGATCTTGTGCATATAAGCTGCTCTTTGCAAGGACCTGGATCAGTGGGAAGGAGGGTGTCTTATGTGATTGTAAAAAGGGCCTGGACAGAGACACTATTGCAAGGGTCTCATGGGTGGAGGTAAGGGGTCTCCTCTAGATCTCATGAATTTGCATACTGAGGTGGCACTGCTCTCTGCCTGTAACTTATTACTTCTGTGTGTGAGCTCTACAAAGGAGGGAGGTGATCATCCTGTAGTGTGGGTTGATGGGATTTATTCGAAGGCTCCTCCATTTGAGTCTATTGTGGGTGTAAAAGTCAACAAGTCGAATTGTGCCCTGACTAGATGAATTTACAGCATCAAAGCTTCTTTATTCAACATAACAGAAAATCTATTGTTTCAAGTGATACTATTTTTGAAGTCATATAAGGAAGCCTCTGTTGCCTACATATTAGATAAAAACTTTGTACAGTGAAAAAATTTGTATTGATAGATTTTGATAATATTTGAAGTGTTTTCTTCCACTTCTAACATCCAAATCTACAATGCATATAACCTATAAAATTCTAATATAACTTCATACATTGTGGTGCTCTCTCTAAAAAAGGTTCTAAGAAATCCCTAAGCTCAGAAAGATTTCCTTCATTGAAAACTATCAAGTCTCTGCATCTGAAAGAATTTGAACATGAATAGTTTTCCTTCCCATAAAACATAACGGTCCCCAATTTTTTACCATATTCTTCATCTCATAGATATATTTGCAGAGCAGTAGGGAGTTCTAATAATTCTATAGAACCTAGATTTGCACGGCAATATTTTTGCTATATTTTTCTCTTCATGGATTTTTTGTAATGGGTCTGTTTAAATTTAAATATTATGTTGTCTTTATCATCACTAATCAAACTCATCACCACTACTACACATGGGATCATCACCAGGAGCTACATAAACATCATTTGGCTCAGAGTCCAAGGACTCCTCAAACTCCTCTCCAACCTCAATATCAGTGCTAGTAGTAGCATGAGAAACAACACTACACTTAGCAGAACTAGAAGAACACGTTTTCCAAACTGCATGAGAACTACTTCCCTCACGAGTCACCATGTTCCATGCTTGGTCTCGGTGGTTTGATTCCTTCAACTCCTGGTTCAACTACCATATCTTCATTAGAACCAAAACCTTGAACTCCACTAGACAATGATTCACCATTTTGTACTAGTGATTCGCCATTTGTACTGGTGATTCGCCATGATTTTACAAGATAATATAATATCGTGAGAGATTCGCCAAAAAAATTATATATACATATTATATTATTAATAAAATCGCCTTCAATTTTTCCTATGTATCATGGGGATTCACCCATTTATTATACATATAAATTTAGGGGGGTTCTTAAAATTTTCCCTAAGATTCCCACTTCCACGTCGCCATCGCAAATCAAACTTCGCATCCTTTAGATTTTACCCTTAATGCTTACCGCTCGTTCTTGCGATTGTGGTATTGCGAAATCGCATCCCGCGAAACTTACCATATCTCACATCACAACCTACAACTTTTCCCTTTTTCCTTTCACCGCCACGTCATCCCCATTGCACATCACATCCCACGGAACTTATCATATCGCACATCGCAGTCTGCAACTTTTTCCTTTTTCTTTTTCACCGCCACATCATCCGCATCACAAACCGCCTCCCACAAACTTTACCGCAGTGCACATTGCACTTCGCACATTTTAGTTTATTCCCGTTAAATCATTACTGCTATCCATTTAAACTTGTGAAGTTGTGATTGTGACATCGCACATCTCAACTTTTACCTCTGTCACGTCTCCGCCATCACATTTTTCGATTCTTTCTGCTCCAAAGTCATTTCTTGCGCTATAATAAGGTTTTAAACCCCCTCTTTCTACTTCTAATACTTTTTCAATTATTTCCGCTCCAAAGTCATTTCCCACATTATAATCACGTTTTCTAAGGGTTTAACCCCCTCTTTCTGCTTCCAAACCTCGTTTCATGTGTTAAGCCTCCCATTAGCCGCTTTTCATGCTTTTTCTTCCTCCAAGCTGCAAATTAACTCTCTTTAGTTAGGATTAAGTCATGGATAGTTTAGTTGCATAGATAAGAGCATGGTAGATAGAGCATAGGATAAGTAGAATGCATTTAGTTGTTTGGCCAAGTTAAGTGTAGTTTAGAATTAGTTTCTTTTCTGCCATTTATTTTCAGCAAGTTAGCTTAGTTTATTTTCAGTCATTTCCCTTTCTTCCAATTAAATTAGTTTCATTCTTGTCTTTTCTTTTCAGCACTTTAGTTTAATTTCCTTTTTGTCATTTCCTTCTGGTAATTTACTTTCTAGTTGTTCTCATAATTTAAGAAATAATACCCTTTCATAAAGCAGAAGAGGATGACATGAACATAATGCATCTACTGTGTATATAGGATTTCCACCTCAAATTTTGTACGAACCCTGGGTTGATAAAGTAAAGTAGGGCAGGCACTGGGAGTTGCAACACTCTTGGTGCAATACCATCGCTCACCACTGTTACACAGAAATTTGTCACCATCCCTGCAATTCCCCGTCCCGCACATTGGAGGGCTTATTCCGTGACCTGTGAGCAGTGACATGATTTAAAAACACTTTCATGACATTCCCCTAGACATGGACTTTCATTTCCCTAAAGACAACTCCTTGTGGAAAACCCTAAAAATAGCCTTTTTTGCATTGGCGCGGGTACACAGTTCAGCCCTCGCGCCAAGGGGGAAAATCCTCCAAAGAGGGCGCGCCAATTGGTGCTCTGTCTCAGAGTCGCACTCACACCAGGCTTAATAAAGGGTGTTTTTTAAAAATAAATGGCGGAAGATTGACTCCAACAAACTCCTAAACTGGACTCTAAATCGAGTTGGGACGTTTGGCTCCAGTTCTCCATGTAGAGGAAGTAGTTTTCCACCTCTCATGGAAGCTTCCTTGAGGATAGGGCCAATCCCATGATTGTAGGGATCCCAACTCCTCTTCCACCATATATATAAGCTTGCCATTTCCCTTTGCAAGCGAATCTCCAATAATCTCCAAGAGCCTTCATAGCCTAAAGAATGCTGCAAGAGCTTTGATAGTCCTCATAGTGCCAAATCCATAGCGAGGAGATTGAAGATCGAAGAGAGAGGCTCGTCCCCATTGCCGACAAGCTTTACTGAGATGTATTCCGCTGACGACCCGCCGAAGGAAGGTTCAGCATCAGAGCCTGGTTGTATTTTCCTTTGATGAATTAATGATAAGCGACTATTGGTTATGGTTCCACTCGTATTGTTCATTATGATCATGAGTTGTGTCTTCTCTGACTAATACATAATTGCATATATCGGGTTTTACGCTTGTGTCTGTTGTGTTTCTTGCGTGTGTAGGTGTTCGATCGTGGCAAGTGAAAGGATTGTGATCTGCTGGAGCAAGGGAACGAGAACATCATCTTCTCTACGAACAACAGCGTTGGACTTGAGGTAGGCCTTCTTTGCAAGTTGGTTTATTGTAATTGGGAACCTGCGCCTTAGCGTGATACGATTGTTGCTAGCCCCGATCTGGACTAGTAGGGATCGCCTCTGTCCGCAGAGGGGATTTACCTCTACAACAAATTGGTGACTCCACTGGGGAGTTAGCTTGTTGTTTTCTTTATAAGCTACAGACGGAGCCTGAAGTTAGCCAGATAGCCTTCGAAACGCTCTTGCTCTGCATTAGCGAAAGTAGATGAATGATGCTTCAGTCAATCTCTGGTTTAGTTTATGAACTAAACACTTGGAGTATTGTCTTGTATTTTCGGTCGATTATTGACTTTGCTTGCTTGATCAACTCTTTTGGTTGGCTCCTTTCGTGAGTTTGGCTTTTGGCTTGAGCTCCAACATCACTGGTCTGATTCTTGGATTGCTTATTTTTATTTTTTCATAGAAAACTTGACTGGCGCGCTTTATAGCATGACATTCGCACCAATTGGCACTAGTTGTCAATTTACTACTCGCGCCAATCCTGTTATGGCGCTAGTTTCAGCCTGACATTCGCGCTAGTGCTGTGGAGTGCTAGGGTTTGCTTGGTTTTGAGCCTTCTGTGACTGATCTGGGTGTTTGGTATTATTTTTTTGACTACCTGAGCATTATGGAGCCTTGTTTGACTGACTGTGACCTTCATCCTTTGGTTTTTTGCCCATTTCTATCGATTTTACATATTAGCCCTAGGGCATCTAGGTGCTATTGTGTGTCGAGCCTCCCTTGGGAGTTTGTGGTTTCTGTCGGTTCAGTCAGCTTTGTGATTGCTTCTCTGCATTCATTTGGTGGTTGTCTATCGTTTCATTGCGTTATTTGAGTGATTGGCTTCTTCTTCATTCGAATTCTGCTTTGTCTCGCTTTGAGCCTAGATTGCATGGTTCATTTGAGTCTTGGAGATTCTGCTTGAAGTGGTGAATTTGGTCTTGGTTGGGAGAAATTCTTTATTTTTTCCATTTTCAGGCATTGGCACTTGTTGTCAGTTAGCAACCCACGCCAATTGGACATTGGCGCTAGTTTTCAGTGATAAAGTCGTGCCAGTTGGTGCTAGTTGTCAGTGACAAAGTCGTGCCAATTTCAGGGCATGTGAAAATTGAGACTTTTTCCCTAAATCCTTCACCAGTGTGTCTTTCCCTTTCGTTATTTTCACTGTATGAGCATAGATTACATTGCTCATTGTTTGAAATGTCTTATTTCCATGATTGTTTTATGTAAAAGGGAATGAATGCCTTGTTTTTATCTCTTGCTTTGGAAGTCCTCTTTGTGTTTGACCTCATATGTCTTGTCGCCTTTTGAGGGATTTCGTGACAAAGTGTTTGAAACAACGATCGCATTCTTAGTGTTTGTTTACATCTCTTTTGCATTCATCCTTCATTAAGGAGATTTGTGTTCTTTTAGTTTTCGTCTCATAGTTTTCTTTTCGTTAAAATGCATTAGATCACATTGCATTGAAAAGTATTTTTTGAGATTCATCATTGAACTTAGATCACATTGTTTAATGATTGAAAGCTAACAATCGCATTGAGTGCATTCTCTTTCATTAAAAGCATGCATTAAGTAGATTCTAATTTCCTCGAAAAATGTATTGTGTGCATTCTTATCATTTAAAAAAAAAGGAAATTGTGCATAGATTACAATTGCATAGTTTTCTGAAAAGAGGATTTTTCATAGATTACATTGCATTATTCGCATCGTTGAATTTTTTAGAATAATTTTGGATAGTTAAATTCATCTAGTTTGGAAAGAATTTCGTTTACAGTGTTGTTGTTTGTTGCATCATTGTTTGAAGCTCTTCCCTTAACTAGATAGCATTCATCGAATTGAAAGATTTCTTTTATCATATAGCTGCATATAGGAGATTTTGAGACATAACACTCGCTAGGGCCTGAAAATTGAAACATAATTGAAGATAAACACTAAAATTTATTCAATTTACACTAAGGAAACATTGAAACATTAACGAAATATTTAGAGGTCTAGGCTAGAGACGTGTTCCGGCGTCTTTAAACCTAGTAGTTGTCGTTTGCCTCTTGGCTTTAGACAGCACTAGTATGGACTTGTGCCCCCCATACTGTCGCGTATATAAAGGGAGACCCCACTAGGTTGCTATGATTTATCCATAAGATTTTGCCGCTCTATACTCGTGATACACCGGACACAGCATTCGGGGAGATTGCCTGCACGTACGTTAAGTCCTTTGTTGATTTCTCTTTCATTTTGAAACCAAGGTGTATATTGAAGTTCACGGTCATTTGGTACACCCTTTGCCTAGTATTCCTGAGAAGTCATTTTGATCTTTTCTGACTCCTTAAATTTGAAAAGATCACCAAGCGCTTGTCCTTTCACGCTTGCTTCAAAACTGAAAGAGATAGAGTCACCTTTTATCCGTTTCTCGACTCTTAAAACATGAAACGGTGAAGTTTATAAGTTTCAATGTGGTAAAATAAATCACCTGCGATCACACGCCCTGTTAGAATTTGCTTGTTGGCCGTTTGATTGTGTGCCTTGGTTTTTAGCCCGTGTGCGGTTTTGAGTTGTTGATGGAAACTTTTCCGGAGTTCACCAACCAAGGAATCCCCTCCGATGGGAATCCTGGTCATTTTCCTCCTTTTGGGAATGTTGGTGCTCCTTATATGGCAACGTTGTCCCTTCCTGGGTTAACTGTTGGGTTGCCAGTTTGGTTTTTCTCAACCTCTGTGGTTCCGAATGTCTTGTCTACTGTTCAATCAGTTCCTCCACCTGAAAACAATCATGTTGATTCTAAGGTGGTCTCTCCCCTTCTTCGCCTGTTTCTGTGTCCTCCTCTTCTACTTCGCCTAGTGAAAGTCTGGATTCGAGTAACCGGGTGGCTAAGAAGAAGAAGAAGAAGACAAAGAAGAAGAAGTTCGATAAAGGAGAGGCTATCTCTGCGGCTATTGTGCCTAAGAAGTCTTCCATTGATAAACCTTCCAACCCTCCACGAAAATTAAAATTCCCTTGCATGTTGTGTATGGGAGACCATCTTCTTCGAGACTGCCCTGGCATTCCTAAGGTGCTCAAAGTATGGTCCAACGGTCGCCCACCGTTGCCTTTGACTTCTGGGAGTCAGGTTGGGGGCACATCTTCAACTAGTGCTGGTGAAACTCTTAAGAAGCAGGGTAAGCTTTCCAATCCCTGTAAGTTGTGTGAAGGGCACCATGTCATTCACCTTTGTCCATATATGGATGAAGCCAAGCGAGTTTTGGACAACTCGGCTGTTTCTGCGATGTGTCTTCCGGATGGTTACCAATATCTTTCTTTGAGTCATCCACTAGCTGATCCTACGATTGGTCAAGAATCATCCTTGTTCGATCCCGCTCCCTCGAAAAATAAAATTCAGGAATCCGTTCCCGAACAACCATTGGTCGTGGGATCGGTTGAGCTGGCCCCGTCTGTGGTGCACCAGGTATTTTCTGTTGAGAGTGGATCTCACACCCCTCAGGTTCTTCTTGGTTCTTCAGATTCCTCGGACTTGGAGAAAGATTCTCCTACCCCTATACCTCAAGAAGCTGCTCCTCTGCCTCTCGTGATGGAGGTCCTGGAGGATACTCCTCCCGCCTTCGAGATGGAGGTCGTGGAGGATGCTCCTTCTTCTATCGTAACACTAGGGGAAGACCTTCTTGGTTCGATGGTAGCCCCTCCGAGTAGTTTGGTCGCTTCCTTTGATTGGAGTCGATTTGCAGGATACCGCCTTCCGTCTTATGTGCCTTTCAAGATCACAATATAGGCTTTTGGTCTGGTCCTACCCAGCACCATTATAGACGAAGGCGCGTCTATTAGTGTTCTATCCTCAACTACTTGGCAAGCTTTCGATTCGCCCCCGCTTGTGCCTATTACGCAGAATCTGTTGGCGTTTAACAGAAGAACTAGTCAACCGTTAGGGATCCTTCCAAGGTTACCTGTTACATTGGGAGGTAAAACCGTCCATATAGACGTGATGGTTGTTCCAAGCCCCTTGGATTTCAATTTGCTCTTGGGGCGGGATTACACCTATGCCATGGGAGCACTTGTCTCCTCCCTTTTTCGTGTGGTCTGTTTTCCACATGAAGGATGGATCGTGACCATTGATCAACTTTCATTCTTTGGTCCTGATGTGGCAGCTGGCCCGCCATCATCCCTTCCTGATTTTTATCCACCCGTTGTATATGCCCCACCATAGGTCAAATATGTGGCTACCTACCCCGTGCCTGTACTCTGTGATAGTGCCATTGTGCATCAGGTGATGGGGGCATTGGGTCCTGACTTCCAGGATTTTTTCCTTCCATCGGGAGTGGAAATATTGGAAATGATGACTTCTTTTTCATTATGATCAGGTTGTCGGAGCACAGTTCGTTTTCTTGTGTCAAGCTCCTTAAAAAATGAAACAAGCTCTTCAGAGCACAGTTCATTTTCTTGTGTCAAGCTCCTTAAAAAATTAAACAAGCTGGTCGGAGCATGGTTCTTTTCCTGTGTCAAGCTCCTTAAAAAATGAAACCGGATCTGGTTGTTGGAGCATAGTTCGTTTTCTTGTGTCAAGCTCCTTAAAAAATGAAACAAGCTCTTCGGAGAAGAGTTCCTTGTCTTGTGTCAAGCTCCTTAAAAAATGAAACAAGGGTGTCTAAGGATAGTTCTTTTAATGTGTCAACCTTGTTAAAATAGTGAAACAATTTCCTGTTCAATTTGAGTCTTTGATAAGTTCTCGTAAAATCCCAGTCGAGTCTTCCTCTTGATCTCGTAACTTGAACCTTCACTCCATCTGCCTTTCATATGGACTGAAGCTTGGGGGGCATGTACCTTGAATTGAGTCACCATGTTGGGGGCATGCTTACTTTTTCAAGCATAGTTTGTTTCCATTTCAAGCTTGTGTAAAAATGAAACCTTTCCCATTTTACCTCTTGTAATTGTCATTTTATCAGCCTGTTTTGTCAGATGAGCCTTGGTTTTCTCATTCCATCGTCACTATCTGCTTGGCCGATCATATGCCTTCACTTGGTTGTTTTACCTGTTCCTGAGGAACCACTGTGATGAGTGGTCTTGTTATCCAGCCTCTTAACCTTTACTTGTTCTGAGCAGTTCCACCATTACCGGAACCAGTAGCTACCCTTTATACCACTCATTCCTCCAGGAGGAGTCATATTTCATCTCTTTTCTGACTCTCTAAACATGAAAAGATTGCCAAGTCCCTTGTCGTTTCGATCTCGTTAAAGTGGACACGAAACAACATCTACCCAGTATATGTTTACCCCTTTTTCGGGCTGGGATAGATTATTTACGAAAAAGGAATACCCTAGCCAATCGCGACTAGGAGGTTTTCTCAGACATAGTTTTCTACCTTTTCGGATATGAGGAACTATTTACGAAAAGGGACTGTTGGAGTTTAATTTTCCGCTGTCTTTTCAAACTCTCTAAATATGAAAAGATGCCGAGTTCTTCCTTTGTCAGACTCGTTAAACCCTGATGACATCGGATTCAGTCGTAATGACGATATTCGAGTTTCTCCTTCCTAGGGCTCGTGAAATGTATTAGGTTGGGTTTGTCTGAAGGACGAAATTATATGACAATCATATGGTATCCTCTTCAAGCTTGTGTAAAAATAAACAGGTACTCGCTAGAAATGGTGGGGGAAAAATAAAACCAGCATCATTGTCGTGTTGGCAGTATGTCACTCTTGAACATGGCACTTGTCTGCATTCGTGTTGGGTTGGGGACATCTCATCTCGTTTTTCACTTGCCTCCATGGATTTGGGTGATCCCTTTTGACCTTTCATCTGCTCTTTGCCTCATCATCATGGCCTTTGATCTGTTGATGTCAAATACTGCCAAACTCACTCTCGTGCCGCCATATGTTCAAGAGAAGTTGACCTCTACAGAATTTCAACCTTCCTCTGATTCTCGTCTGATCCTGATTCACAAAAGACATTATGTTCCTCTGTCTCGTGTCAATGATGTGGGAAACACTATGGCCCACCTTCGATCAAGGTCACTTCCTGTCGAATTCAGCTCATTATCCGGGAAGCTGATCTAGAGACTCCCTTCTAGTACCGTGGAACCTGCATGCCTCAATGGCAGGTTCTTCGCGTTCGACGTGAGGTTTTCATCATTGACCTCCGATCGAGTGATTCTATGGGTGTTCGACGCCAGCTCATTGATTCACATGCCGTAGATTGTACCTGTAGTACCTTGAGGGCCATTTTCATTATTGGTGGTACCTCTCGCATCTATTAACAGCTTTCATCATTGGCTGGTAATCAGGCGATGTTCTTGCATGTTCGACTTCAGCTCACTTATTTGCATGCTTGAACTTGTACTTTTTTCGGGTCAAGATGGAGCGCAAGACCCTGGGTTTTGTCTGTTGGAATCCAGGCTGCGATTTTGTGGATTATTATGATTAGTTACATGATTCCTTCACTGGATGGCTGCGACCATACCTGAGTCTATTTATCGATCCTCACTGGATGGCTGCGTCCATGCCTTGGATTTGGATTATTATATACTCTGCTATGGATGGATGCGCCCATACCACATATACCATGTATTTGAGATATCAGTTGTAATTCTCTACGCAGGTTTTCCGACGGCAGTGTTTTCAGTTGGACGCATTCTCGTAAAGCATTTCACCCCTCTCTCTCTTTCGAGCCTCATGCTTTAGGGGGCATCTGTTACACAGTAATTTGTCACCGTCCCTGCAATTCCCCGTCCCGCACATTGGAGGGCTTATTCCGTGACCTGTGAGCAGTGACATGATCTGAAAACACTTTCATGACATTCCCCTAGACATGGACTTTCATTGCCCTGAAGACAACTCCTTGTGGAAAACCCTAAAAATAGCCTTTTTTTCATTGGATCGGGTACACAGTTTAGCCCTCGCGCCAAGGGGGCAAATCCTCCAAAGAGGGCGCGCCAATTGGTGCTCTGTCTTAGAGTCACACTCATGCCAGGCTTAATAAAGGGTGTTTTTTAAAAATAAATGGCAGAAGATTGACTTTAACCAACTCTTGAATTGGTCTCTAAATTGAGTTGGGACGTTTAGCTCTAGATTTCCATGTAGAGGAAGTAGTTTGCCACCTCTCATGGAAGCTTCCTTGAGGATAGGGCCAATCCCATGATTGTAGGGATCCCAAATCCTCTTCCACCATCTATATAAGCTTTCCATTTCCCTTTGCAAGCGAATCTCCAATAATCTCTAAGAGCCTTCATAGCCTAAAGAATGCTGCAAGAGCTTTGATATTCCTCATAGTGCCAAATCCATAGCGAGGAGATTGACGATCGAAGAGAGAGGCTCGTCCCCATTCCCGACAAGCTTTACTGAGACGTATTCCGCTGACGACCCGCCGAAGGAAGGTTCAGCGTCAGAGGCTGGTTGTATTTTCCTTTGATGAATTAATGATAAGTGACTATTGGTTATGGTTCCACTCGTATTGTTCATTATGATCATGAGTTGTGTCTTCTCTGACTGATACATAATTGCATATATCAGGTTTTACGCTTGTGTTTGTTGTGTTTCTTGCATGTGCAGGTGTTTGATCGTGGCAAGCGAAAGGATTGTGATCTGTTGGAGCAAGGGAATGGGAACGTCATCTTCTCTACGAACAACAGCGTTGTACTTGAGGTAGGCCTTCTTCGCAAGTTGGTTTATTGTAATTAGGAACCTACACCTTAGCATGATACGATTGTTTCTAGACCTGATTTGGGCTAGTAGGGATTGCCTCTATCCGCAGAGGGGATTTAACTCTACAACAACCACTTTTTGGCACCATTGCCGGGGAGGTGTCTAGGTGATATTTTGATTTTTTTTGGCATTCTTTTCTGCTTTCCTTTGTTTCCATGTCATTTCAGAAATATTGAAAAAATACAAAAAAATTTGATTTTCATGCCTCGTAGGACTAGGAATACTCAAAGACAAACCTTACCTAAAACCCCCACATCACCTCCTAGCTGCCCTTCACTCTTCTTCAGTGGAAATGATGTTGAACCCCCTCTAGGAGAGCCTTTTGAATATTTTGAGGATCCTATTGGGGAAGAAGAAGAATACCTTGTTTCAACTGAGGGACCTGCTTCACCTCTCTTAACCATGGTTGGGACCCAGAGAGCCTTTCCCATAAGAGAGGCAGATGGGGAAACTAAGATGAAAAACATCAGCCCCTCATCTCTTCCACACCTCCATGGAATTACCTCTGAATACCATGAAACATTCATGTTTGAATTTTTTGTTGTATGTAGGACTTATGACTACACCTCTGACGATTAGAAGTTGAAGGTATTCCCATCCACCCTTAAGGATGCAACCTTGCGCTGGTTCATGGGTCTACCTGGGGATAGCATCACTACATGGGCACATATGGAAGAGACCTTCAGAAACAAGTAAAAATACTACTGTAGGTCCAAGGAAACTAAGGATGAGATATTTAGGATGAATCTAGGGCCTGATGAATCCCTAGAGGATTATGAAGAGAGGTTTCAATTGAACTATAAGAGAGCCAACTTTACTCTTGATCATGACTGACTCAAACTTGTACTTCTTCGAGTGATAATTGGAGAGATGATAGAAACATTGAATATTTTATCAGGAGGAGATATCTACCAACAACCCTATGAAACAATCAAACTGTCTTTCGGGACCATTCTAGGGAATTTAGGAAGAAGGGCAAAGCTAGCCAAATTACATCCAATACCCCTTCCTCTTCCACCTTCATAAAACATGGTATTAGAAACATTACAGAGGACTTCAAGAGTGACATGATTCACACATTTGCTTTGCAAATGGACACAATGCAGGTCCAAAGGAAGCAAGAGGAAGTAGAGAGATCCTTGCCATATTTTGTCCTAGATGTATCAGGAAACACCCAAGGAATGAATTTCCATTAAATTTCATAGAGGTTTTCTTAGTATATGAAGATAATCATGCCACAGACAAGTGCCCCTCCTTACTTGGACTTAAATTTGTATATCAAGGTGCGGAAACAATGCCAGAGAAACTCTGTTTCATCAACCATATAAGGCCTCAGGGCCCTCGGCCATATCAACAAGGCATGCAAGGTGCACCTCACTCTTACTATTACAACAATCAGAGTGCACCCATGCAACTTTGGTACACCCCCACTTCTCCATCCTAGTCTACACCTCCTACTTGGCCTTCCATCCCTTCATATCATCCTCAGCCAGTAAACAAACCATTTCAGCAATATGTTCCACAACAACCTTAGTGGAACAATCCATCCCAAGGGTGGAGGCCTCAACAAAATCAACTACCTGCTCTAATGCCTCCATCCCAACCTCAACCTCATCTTACTCATGTTGCTCCACCTAGGCTACCTATACCTACATAGCCCAATCCAAACCCGAACAACGGACAGGCACATCAGGCTCCCAGTGGAGAAACATCCATCCAGCTTATGTTGTGGAGATACAAGAGGTTAATCTGAGGTCGGTAAGAGTAACTCCCAGAAAACCATCCCCCATCTCCACCTGTAGAGGTTGAGGAGGAAAATGAAGAAGATAACACTCAGATCCAACAATCTCCTTTTCCTGAGCGCTTGATCCACCCTAGTCAGCACACCTCAGAGGAGATTGAACTCCTAGGAGAATTGGAAAATTTGTGTGTAAATATACCACTTCTCTAGGCCATTAATGGTGCCCCTATATATAATAGGCTCATCAAAGAATATTGCTTCAAGAATCCTGGAAGGAGGAAGAGAGATACCCCCACCATCAATGTGATAGGACAACTGTCTGACCTGATGCTAGGGAAGATAATATTTCCAAAATACCTAGACCCTGGTAGTCCAGTTGTTGATGTACATATAGATGGTGTCATAGTCCCCAACACTCTGATTGATTTAGGGGCTGCCATCAATATTGTGACCAAGGAAAATATGTTGAAACTTAATCTCCAAGGTACTTTGAGGAAAACCACAATGGTTCTGCAACTTGCATATCAGTCCACAGTAACTCTGGAAGGAATTGTTGAGGATGTTATGGTTACCATTGACTCTTGGGAGTATCCCAGAGATTTCCTGGTCCTGTAGCCAAAAACCAAGTTTAATGGTTATCCTCTCATCTTAGGGAGACCTTGGTTAGCCACTACAGACGCTTATATTAGTTTTTGGGAGGGAAACATGACTATCAAAAATAGGCCTTTATCAAAACAACTAGTGTTATATCCTCGAACCCAGCCTTCCATTGATCATGATCTCCCTATATGGTTGGATGATGAAGAAGATGAGTTATATAACACTGCCCCTATGTCTACCATATATGTTATCCTTAGAAGGGGGAAGCTTAATGAAGAAGAACTCATCGACCATGCCATTAAAAACCAGTCCTCCACTAACACTCCTCTCTAAATCCTAGTCAAAGAGTCTGAAATCCAACCTTGGATGGAAGTGCCATCAATTGAGACAACCTCTGAAACCACCAAGTCTATCGAGTTTGGCCCATCCAAATCTCTGAAAATCAACCCAAACCTCTCAAATGAAGAAGAGAAGCATTTATGCCAGCTTTTGAAAGAAAATATTGAAGAATTTACTTGGTATTATAAGGACATGAAAGGGGTGCATCCTTCAGTATGCAGAAATCACATTTACATCAAAGAAGAATGCAAGCCTGTGAGACAACCCCAAAGAAGAATGAACCCAGCTCTGAAGGAAGTAGTCAAAGAAGAGCCGCAGAAACTACTGGATGCAGGGTTCATATATCCTATATCCAATAGTGAGTGGGTATCTCCTCTTTTCCTAGTCCCAAAGAAGAATGGGAAGTGGAAAATTAGTGTTGATTATCGATAACTTAACAAAGCCACCAAGAAAGACCATTTCCCTTTGCCCTTTATAGACCAAGTCTTGGATGGCCTTGCAGGGAGAAGTTATTTTCCTTCTTAAATGGGTTCAGTGGGTACAATTAGATTCAAATCATCCTTGAAGACTAGGATAAGACTACTTTCACCTGCCCTTGGGGTACCTTTTCTTATAGAGTCCCACCCTTTGGGTTATGCAATGTCCCTGCCACCTTCCAGAGATTTTTCCTAAGCATATTTTCTGAGTTAGTACATGACTCTTTTGAAAGCTACATGGATGATTTCACACCATATGGGGATGACTTCCAGGAAGCTCTCTCCAATTTCGGTAAATTACTAAGAAGGCGCATCGAGATGCATCTCTCCTTGAGCCCAGAAAAGTGTGAATTCCTGAAGAAAGTAGGGGTTTTATTAGCACATTCCATATCCCAAGTAGGAATACACTTAGACCCGAACAAAATCACTATCATCAAAAGGGTACCTACTCCTCAAAATCAGAAAGATGTCAGGAGTTTCTTAGGCTTAGTTGGTTACTATAGAAGGTTCATCAAAGATTTCAGCAAGATGGCTTTGTAATTATTTTGGTTATTGGCCAAAGTTTTTGAGTTTATTTGATCCGGTCCTTATCAAGAGGCTTTTGAGCTCATTAAGAAAAATTTGACTACTGCCCCATCATCCGAGGTCCAAATTTGACTCTGCCTTTCCACATCCACACTGATGCATCTGACAAAGCTGTAGGGGCAGCATTAGGACAATTAGACGAAAAAATCCCTTATGCCATTTATTTCACCAGCAAGAATTTGTCCAAATCCGAGTTGAATTATACTGTTACTAAGAAGGAGATGTTGGCCATTTTCCATGCATTGAAAAAATTCAAGCACTATGTCATTGGATATCAGACCTTTGTTCACACTAAACATGCAACCATCAAGTATTTAATGAAAAAACCAGATGTTAATGCTAGAATAATTAGATGGTTGTTACTTTTGTAGCAATTTGATTTGATTATTGTTGATAAACCTGGAAAGGAAAATGTTGTTGCATATTTTTTTTCCACGTTAGTTCTCCATGCAAGTGAAGAAGGAATGGTGGATGACCAGTTGTTAGATGAAAACCTCTTTTCCATATCATCACTCCCACCATGGTTTGCTGATATAGCCAACTACTTGGTTGTTGGAAGACTCCCTCCTAATCTTTCATTCAGGGAGAAGAGAAGAATCATAAAAAAGAACACCCATTTCACATGGATTGGGGGGAATCTCTTCAAGCTAGGCCCTGATAAAATCCTAGGAAGATGTGTGAGGGAGGAAGAATTTTTTGATATCCTCTCTGAATTTCATGACAGCCCATGTGGACGCCACTTTGCTACAAAGAGAATTGCTTACAAATTTTTGCAAGCAGGTTACTATTAGCCTACCCTTCACCAAGATTCCATAAGATACACCAGCAGGTGTGACCAGTGCCAAAGGATGGGGAAACCGACACAAAGGGATGAAATGAATTTACACCCTCAGGTGGCTCTCAATCCATTTGACAAGTTGGGCATGGAATTTTTTGGACCCATCGATCCACCATCTGGACAAAAGAAGTATATCATAGTCTGCACTGATTACCTAAAAAAGTGGGTTGAAGCAAAAGCAGTGAAGGTAGCAACCAAAGGAAAAGTAGTAGAATTTCTGAGGGAGAAATTTTTTTACAAATTTGGATATCCCAAAGAAATAGTCACTGATCAGGGATCAAAATTCATCTCTCACCACATTAAATCTTTCAAGGAAGCACAAGATTAAGCATAGAACTTCTATTGCCTATCACCCTCAGGAGAATGGCCAAGTAGAAGTAACTAACAAAGCTTTAGAGAGCATCCTTACCAAGGTTGTGAGCAGCAGTAGAAAATATTGGGCAAATAGATTGGTAGAAGCTACTTGGGCCTACAACACCACTTGGAAGACAACAACATGATTCACTCCTTATGAACTAGTCTATGGTAAGAAAGCTCTACTTCCAGTTGATTTTGAATTCAATACTTTAAGAGTGGCAGCTGAATTAAATCTAGATCTAATAGATTCCCAAAAGAGAGGTTGTTGCAACTAAATGGATTGGATGAGTTTAGAATGCAAGAACTTCTTCACACAGAGGTAGTTCACCTACAAAGGAAGGTATGGCATGACAATTAAATCAAAGAAAATACCTTCCAAGAAGGAGATTGGGCACTGTTGTATGATTCAAGGTTTAAAGACTTCAAAGGCAAGCAGATTACAAGATGGTTGGGGCCTTACACAGTGGAGAAATTATTTGATAATGGCCCAGTTCAAATCAGGACCATAGATGAGGAAGGGATCCCCTTGCTTGTCAATGGTCACAGACTTAAAATTTACAAGAAGCCTTTGTTAAGGGAAGAATTCATCAATTCAATAAGCAGAGAGGTGTATGTGATGGGAAACACCATAGTTTCTCACACCTCTGGGAAAAAAAAAGGAGCTTGTGGGTTGAAAACCTCGATGGAGGCAACACATTTTCTCACAAAAAAACGGGGGGGGGGGGGGGGAATAAAGATCCATGGGTGAAAAACTCTCTGAGGTGCCCAAGGCAAGTTTGTGGGTTGAAAACCTCCATGGCCCACTTTCTTTCGAAAAAATAAAAAGAGAAAAAGAAAAAAACCAAAAGAATGCATCTACATCATTGTGTTTGTTGTTTTGCAGGTTGTTAATGGTTTCTGGAAAACACAGTGAAGAATTCATCTTCTTTTCCCTTCTTCTATCTTGTCACCCATCCCATCATTCACTCAATTCATCTTAATAACTTCCTCCATCACCTCCATACACCACTCTCCTCCATTCCCGAGCACAATGTAGCAACAGAAGAAACACACAAAGAGACTACTACAAACATCAAGAAGTTACCTCAAAAACAAAGTTGTTCATGGACTTCCAAGAAGAAAAACAAGGGAAGTTGCATAACAAACTACTAGAGAATGAGAATGTCACCCATGGAATCTCAAGAACCTCACACGACATCCACAGCAGAGAGAAATAACAGACAAAGATTAGCAGCTCATTCAGGAAGCTGCTCTAGCAAGCTGCTCACTCAGAGAACATGAATATGGTGAAGAACGCAACATCTAAAAATGCTTGTCTCAAATCTCCAGCTCCTGCAACTGCCTTGGAAAAAATAGGTAAAATCAGGTATAAGCTCTCACCCCTTGCTACGCATTCATAATAGCCATAAATAATTCATTTGCAGACTTAGAGTTTGAGGGGCCGAAAGGTGTCCAGTTAACTCGGCCACCACCGTGAGGTATGTCTAGAATAAAACTGGGAGTACACGACACCTGGGAATGCAAAAGAAAAAAAATTAATCAGTGGAGTAGAGGAGAACGATGGGAGGAAAACGTGCAGTCCATCCTGAATTAACAGGGAGGAGGAACCAATTGTCTATGATAGAACTGGAGCTGAGTGGAGTTATATTGGCACTCTTAATTTAGCTGCATCATCTAATAAAAGGAGATGTCATCTCATCCAAACCAGTGAATTGACAATTTTTAAAGGGAGAGGACTGATGGAAGCACGCAACTCTTGAAATAGAAGAAGAAGAAGAACCATCAGAAACGAGAAGAACCAGAAGAAGAAGAGAGAGAGACAAAGGGCCAAAGAAAAACAAAAGATATGGCCATAGAATTCATAGAGATAGAATAAAGTGGGCGAGACACATACTCACAACCCAATGTCACATCCCCTCACTACAAAAAGATAACTACCACCATGGCTCCTCAGAGCACAAAAATAAAAAGGTAGACCTCTAGGTATTCCAGAGCTAACAAGCATCAGAGAAAGCCAGAAACTTCTCCCCTAAGCCCGATCATCATTGAAGAATCACCAAGGGGGGAGGAAAGAATCGAAGAAATATCCCTGAAGGAGCAGTTGTAGAAGGCACAAGCAGAGAACGTAGTGCTAAAGTAGAAATTGCAGCAAAAATTGGAGCAAGTAGCCACCTTGTTGGACTTATGCATAGAATCCCTTCAGCACAGATTCCACTTGGACTCATCTGTTGTATACCTCAAATAACAATGGCTTATATTTCAAATCAACACTCTAGACTCCCATGGATCACTCCCTTTCCAATATTGTAGCCAATTCCTGAAGTTTTACAAGCAAGCCAACATAGTTGATCAGGAAAGGATGGAAGAGTTTTATATACATAACTTTGTGCTGACAAATATGGATATTTGGGACCCCAATCCTACAATGGGGGATATGCAGTTAATGGCTCTAGAATCTTGGATGGTGAATGAGGACAATAGAGCCTAAGAGATATGGAAGGTCGTGGGAAGAAGAAATAGAGAACCCTTATATCTCAGACCAGAAGTGTTCAGTCCAAGAGGAGTAATCCTTAACCATCAAGAGATTGAAAATAACCCTGCACTGGTTGAAAGCTACCTTCAGACTCAAAACCAAGTGATAGGCCACTTTGATGATGCTTCTAGGAATATAGAAGAGGAGTGCATTATGGCCAGCCAGAGGAGATGGAACAACCTCCCACATAGCCTCAAGAACAGGGAGTATCATACTCCAGAAAGACTGAGGGGTGCATTGGAAAGGGAATATTATACAAGAGGGCCATGTAGGCCAAAAATATCTAATGGTTGGGACTAAAGGTCAGCCCAACTTTGTTGTTGGGGTTGACTGATGAAGAGGACATAGATTCACAAGTTATAGAATGGGGAAGTGCAAAAAAGAATGATGGATTTTACCCCCTTGGGGAAAATCCCACACTTCTTCCTCAGCAAATCATGGGGACTTTCAAAGCTTTGAAGGAAATGGAGAAGGATAAGTTGCTTAGAGGATGAGAAACCATTCAGTACAAGGGTGATGATGAGCTCCATCATTAGACATATTTGGAGGGGTTAATAGTCACCTTTTTGCCTTCTTAGATCTCTTTTCCTTGCATTTTTATTATTATTTGGGTTTATGATGCTAGTATAGGTGGTGATTAAGGCTAAAATACTCTGAGTGCCTAATATAAGGTTGAGTGTAGAAAATCATGATTTATTAAGAATTTTTATAAAGATTTTATCACAAAGACTTGGAGAAGACAAAAAGGAGAAATTATAGGAGGATTCTCCACCCTCAAATGTAGCCTAAGGATCCCAAATATTCTCTCCAGCAATTCGAATTCAACAAGCAGCGGAAGGATCCCCAAGGATTCTCTCCAACAATTCGAATTCCAGAGGCAGCTGAGCAACTCAAAGAGGAGAGGACTCAATCTTGGTTTACTTGGAGTCCAGTGGAATCAATCACCATTTTTATAGGGAGCTATTTGTAGCTGCCCTGTAGAATAAATAGAGTAGAGCTAGAGGTAGGAAGAGTTATGTTGGCTCCCTATGATTTGCAAGATTGGCAAGAAAAAACATTGCAGGGGCCACATCAGAACCACTTTGGAATCCTAGGACCTAGCCTTCCTAGATTCAGAGAAGGATATCTCTATATAAGTGCTTTCATATCTTTATGCCTTTGTTTATGATATTAGGCTAGTTATGAAGTTTTAAGGACTTGTTTGTTTTGGTTGAATTAATTTATGGATTGACATATATGTGGTGTGATTAATTGAAGGCATGTTTCAGCTGAATAGATAGGCCATGAGAAAAAATTAATCCTTTGGGAAATGGAGTCATAAAAGGATTTAATTGTTCATCAAATCTGCAAGGGTTTTCATAGGGAAAGCTAACTATATCAAGTGGATCTCTTATATTAGGTTGTGATATGAAACAATAATAAGTTGTGAAGGTAGCAAAGCTATAGTTAGTTAAGAATCTTCTAGCTCTACTTAAGCAAGAAAATCCTTTTAGGTAACTGTTTAAGGCAAACCAAACGACAGGGCATACCATAGACTTCTTTGGCCAGACTTTAATAAGAAAACCTTTAAGACTACAAATCCAGAAATCCTAAGACTACTTTCAGACAAAGAAAACATATAAGATAACAATGAGAGTAGCTAAAGAGAAATCTAAACCTATATTCTTTAACTAAACACACAAAATACCTTTAAAGAAACATTTTGAGGCAGACCAGAGGACAGGGCATACCATAGACTTCCCTGGTTTAGACTCTACTAAGTATACTTCAAAGAAAGGCCTTAAAAACAATATTTCAAGCTACACCAAAGGATAGGGCTCACCATAGACTTCTTTGGTTTGACTGTATTAAATCATTTCTAAGTCAACAAGCTAGATGGAACTGGAGAGCAATTAAGAATTCTCCAATCAGACTTTGCAGAAGAAAACATTAAGATAAAGAAGGAAGACCTATATAGGGTGCCAAGTCAACATATCCTACTCTAAAATTTCTATTCTTTTATCAGAGAAATATGGACAAAATGGAAAAAATGAGAAAAATAATGAAAAATGAGGAAAACGTCACCATTAACATAGCTCAAGAATCCTGTGAACGTGCTTGTATTATTGATGATCAAAACAGTTACATTACTCCATGTACAATAGCTCTCTACAACTTAGAGCTTTCTCAAATCCAGCCTAGAGGTGCTCAACTAGCTCAACGGTAGAAATTATTAAAATAACCACCAACTAACCAACACTAAAAATGAAACTCACATGCAGTATTTATCTGCAAAATGAGGAGGTGATGCTAAGCCAGGGTTGAGATGTCATTTATTACAGAGTTAATGATTTTTGACCTTTAAGACCATGCAAGGCCCAAGGCAAAAATATCTGAAGGTGTTTCTCTGAAATAATAACTCCTAACTTAACTTCTGAGTTAAATTCTGTGAAATGTTTGACTTTAAGGCTTTTTCAATAACTTTACAATAACTGTTGGTAGATGAAAAATATCTGACTGTGTGTAATAATTGTTTGATACTTTGTTGAAAGAAAACATACTGCAGGTGGAAAAAATATCCTTTGAAGAAGTAACTGCTTGTAGGTTTAGTCATTCAAATGTGTTTCCGGGCTTAATCTGCCTCTCTTTTATCTTTAAACTCTGTTTTAGGCCTTTAAACTCTGATTTATCCTTTCACTGCTCGTTTCACTGTCTTTTTCTTTATTCTGCTTTATAACTTAATTATTTTGATTAACCTTTATTCCTTTATTCTTTTCCTCTATCTGTCTTCATTTCCTTTAATCTTTGCCTTATTGGCTTACCCTTTGATTTTATCCTTTGATTAATGATTAGCCTTTTAATCTTCATTTGCTTTATCACAGTCCTTTGACTGTTTTTCTTCTCACTGTGCCTTTTGTCTTTCTGTGTTTTCTGCGTAGGGGGGCATTCTTTTGTGGTTGGAGGATTTAATAACACCCTTGATCATGATTCACGGGGTTTTAAATTTGATTTTTTACACCTCTGGTCCCTTAAAATTTAAAATGAACCTCTGGATCGTCACCCAGACATTTATTTGGGCATTTTGGACCATTGAAATGCCTTTATGCATTTCTTCCATTAAACTTGCACACACAACAAATAATTAGTTTTAAAACTTGCGGGGAGGGTTTTACTGCATTTTTCTGGGGTTTTCGGGCTGTCATAGGGTGGAGAATGGTATTGTGGAGAATGGTATTATGGGCTTGGTTCCATAGGCGGAACCGGAGGGAGATTTTGAGAATGGTATGGAGGACGGAAGTTTTTGAATCTTGGCGCGGAGGAAAAGCAGTTTTCGCATGATTAGGGAGGCAGTAATGGTATTCGGGGCGGGCATGCGATTCCACAGAGCGCTTGATGTGTGGCGGAGGAATACCTCCTATTTCGCGTGGTCAGAGATTATTTATCGTGGACGCAATTATATTTGCGATACGAGCGATCAACCGTTGGATCTTGTGGGATGAGATCAATGGTGGTCGCAAGCGTTAGGAGCAGTGGGTAAGTTCAATGGGTGGAGCTCAGGGACAGGTGGAGGAGTATGAGTGGGTGTGGGTTTCAAAACAGAAAGCGGGGCCTGGGGTCTTTATAAACCAAGAAAATGTGCCTTTTATGGGTAAAGGTAAATTTTATGAAGGGGTTTATACAATAGGTGGGGTTAGGGTCATGTGAGCGCAAGGGAGTGAGGGTTTAAGGTGAGGGGGCTTAAAACCTTAAATGGTTGGGTTTAAAAACAAAAATTCGGGTTTATATATATAGAAGACAGAGTTTTATTTATAAAGTTAGGGTCCCGATAGTTTATATTTAGACTTAAAACAATGTAAAAAGGTGTTTTTTACATAGTTTTAGTGTATATAAGGGAAAGTAATGAAGGGAGGGTATTATGAAGGGTTTTTAAAGGGGAAAATGGGTTTCATTGGGGAAAAATGAGAGATTGAAACTGGTGATGGGTATGAAGGGTAAAAATGAGAGAGACAAGCCCAAAATAAGTCTTTTAAGTGCAGTAAGGTAACTTGAGAAAGCAGAGATGAAATTCAGTGAAAATGGTTTTATAGGGATAATGAAGGTAGAGATATTTCTAAATATAGTTGTGTTGAAGCCTCGAAAATAATTGCTTCAAACATTGGGGGATAACCACCCGGTCAGGACCTTAGGACAACTCCTTTTCCGTTTGGTGTGGTGGCTCCGATTGGATTGATAGGACCAGTTGCCTAATAATTTAAATGGGTTGGTAATGGAATGATTGGGTGAAGGGAAAATGGGACTAAATTACTGAAATAAACTATCTAATCTAATCTAAAACTGATAAAATAATTCTAAAACTAACCCGGGTATCAAATGTGAATACAACTTTCAATTGTTTCAACTAACCAATAACCATGAAAATGTATTATAGCTTAATTGAAATATGCAATAACAAATAAAGATAACTTTGTTTAAGAAATTAAATAGAGTTATAATAACATATTGCATTCATCATTCATATATCATTTGCATATACTGTAAAAGATAAATATTTCTACACACTCAGAAATGATATGTATAAATAAATATTGTGAAACAAGTACATATAAATGATAGAAAAATTAAAAGAAATATCTCATAACATAAGAAAACTAGCAGTGAATAGATAGAAATACCATATCCATCTTGATACTTTCCGATGCAATTCGATATCCAAATCCAACAACTTCAATGTAAAATAGACTCCAAGATACATAAATGAAATTCTTAAAGGAAATTTTGCATAGAACCACCAAATGTGATCCTTTATAAAAATATAAGAGTCAATGGAGTACAGAAATGTAATCTCCAAGTCAAAATATTACAAATTCAGGACCCCTTTCTAAATGCATGAAAGGGATTTAAATAGGTACTTAATAAAACAAAATAACTAAAACTATTCCTACAATCTATCTAATCAAAAATCTAGAAACAGAAATGTGATGTTGAAGTGAACTGATTCATTGATTATCTGTTGCGTTTGATATGCCCAGATGGCAGATTTTGAGCATTTCCTTCACTTCTTCTGGATGACTATGCTTTGAGTGTAACTTCCCTATGTATGTGGCATCAGAGAATTCAGGAATAATGTAATCGATGGAATTTGAAAGAAATTTAATCGTTGTTCGTTGACTATGAGGCTTGATAAGGTAGGTCCACATCATATCCCACGATATTCCTTGCAGTTGGCTAATTTGCTGATTCTTATTGATTATTTCTTGTTTCCATCTATAATCAGTTTCTTTTACCCCAAGTAACTTTCCTGGGGTACAATTTGAAATCAAATTGATTGCATACAGGATATTATTCACTAGCTGTGTTACATTGTTCATCATACTTTTAGCTCTGGATGTAGCTCCTTCCGCTTTGATTAAACGTTGTTCCCATTCTGCAAAAATAATTTCCTTATGTCTCTCCACAATCCTGGGAAGGTTTGCTTTTCTTCCTGACTCTGAATCTTTCCATAAAAGAAATTCAGAAATTTTTTCATCAACTTCATCAAATTCAAGTTTAAGAGTGACTCCTTCATCTACTAAAGAAGATGTAATTTCACACAAGGATTCTGCTTCTGCAACCTTTAGACAAAATTCATTTAATTGCTGAGACAATAACTTTTTTTGTCTCCAGGGCTTCATTTTTTAACTGATCCAAATTAGGATAGTTCTTAAACTTATCCAATCTGGATTGAAACATCTTCTCTTGCTCAATCTTTGAAGTCTTCTAATTTTGTATAAGAGATTGTAATTTTGCTACCTCTTGGTTTAGCTGTTGTTGCTTTTCTAAGGTCTGTTGATCAATAATTTTCTTTTCAACAACAAGCTTCTCTTTTAGCTGTTTGGATTTGAGCTCTTCATCCTGCAATTTCCGTTCTAACTGAATAATTTTCTGTTGGTTCTCTGTAGCCTATTCTTCTAACATAGCTATTTGCAAATCTGTTCGTTTCATTAATTGTGTAACTTCAGAGTCCTTGTCTATAGTTGCAGCACTATAGGCACCTGCGTATTGAGATAATTTAGTGATATCCTCAGATGGATTCACCTCAGCATTTTTATAAAAAATATTCATAAACTCCACCTATGATGTTGAAAGTGCATCCTGATCAGTTCTCCTCCTTTTCCTTTGTTTTCTCACAACAGCCTTATGCTTAGGACTGTAAAATACATCTAGAGGAGGGATTTCTTCTATTTTCAACATAATTTCACTTGTGGGATTTTCAGGAATAACTTCTATATCCTGGTCTTCCAGAACATTAACTTGGGGATTATTCTGTTGTCCTATTTGCTGGGAAAATTGTTCATATTTTCTCAGCAAATGAGAAGAAACTATAAGTTCAGCATATTCAACCACCTTTTTAGCAGCTTCCTCTCTTCCAAGTTGAGAATCTAGATTATTATTTATATATCCTTTTGGTGCCTGTTCAGTAGCCTTACTGTTTGTGCCTCCTTTATCAAAATGCGTGTTGGTATCATTACCAGTGCTTTCTTTTCCTGTCTGGGTTGAAGACTGTTGATTAATATGAACATCAAGTTTAGCAGTCGTTTCCTTCTTCTCAGTATCAACTTTTCTGCTAATTCCTTTTTTTTGTATAACAGGATTAGTTCCTGTTACTTCTTTCTGTGTCTGTATGATGACCTTGCTGGCAGATGTTTCTGTTACTGTTTTGCCAGATGTATCTTCTTTTTCCTTTTGTTGTGACTCAGCTTCCTGCATAGGAACTCTTAATTGATCCAGAGGAACTTTGAGTAATCTCTGGCTTCTAAACAACATAAAATTATTCAACTTTTCAACTTGGAATTTGGACTTGGCCAAATAAAAAACTTGGGAAATATTATCTACAGAAACAAATAAATCATCAAAAATATCTGGTTCATGTTCGAATTGAGCAATTGAAATAGTAGTAGTAAAATCAAATGCCACCTTCCTTGGGTCATATTGTCTCCCTGGGATTGTTGAAAGTTTAAGATTGTTTAGATTACCAAATTCTTTTTTAGCATGAACAAAATTACTGAGAGTGTAATCTCCACATTTAAAAGGAAAATTAGGCCACATTAGCTTCTTTTTGTTCTTCAAATTCCTGGACATGCCTTCTACTCTTAGCTGATATGCAATTTCCTGGGCTAACAGTTTATCTGGAACATGCAAAGGAAGAATGTGTGGTTCTACAATACTTCCGAAAACTCTTATATATGTGAATATTTCTTCTCCGAACCAATCCCCAATCGAGGATAAATGAACTTTAGCCTTCTCAGAAAACCTAAGAGGGAATCGGCCAAAAATTGTTTGATAAATCGGGATAAGAAAACCGTGACAAACTCTGTAAACATGGCTTTTGAAATGCCCCTTCCACAAGAACTTGTGATATATATGAATAGGAACAAGATCTGTAGGGGTCCATTTCCATCCTAATATGGGAGATTCAGAATTGAAACACAAGGCGTCTAGAATATAAGCACAAAAATAAAAATGAGTAGTATTTCTTGAGTTTTTGCCTTTCCTATACTCTTTGACATTTCTGTATCCGGAAGTGTTTCCCTCACTCTGCGAATGAAAGGATTGGGTTTTATTTGATTCTGCAAAGGGAAAAAATAGTTCAATCGTGGTAAAAACTCAAATGGGGAGAACAACTGTATAACAATCTATTCATTGATTTTTATTTATTATCTCCGTGTTTATAACATAAATGCCCTCTAAAGAGTCACACTCACGTATTTAAAACAAAATCATTTTCCATTATTCGTTTGATTCTTTATTCAATATCATACGTACAATCGGGAGTTGGCATTTTTGAAATAAGTGTTAAAAATATTACCTTTTGAATCATTGCGATGCGATGAATAAATAGTGTATGAGCATTAAGTAATAATCGCATCGCGAATCTTCAATGGTACACAAAATAACATAATATGATTTATGCCGATTTTCGATTGCGATGATCGCATCGAGGATTTTCAAAAGGAGTAGATCGTTAATGAGTTTCTTCGATTTCCGATTACGATGAGGTGGGGTCCGCCACGTCGGAGTCTTTTAATCAAACAAATATAACGTTTGTTTCTCCGCAATGCAATTGCGATGAAGCACATCGCATCGGGGTTTTGCAATTGACCACATAGAATTTGTTTAAAGTTTTTGCGAAGAGAAATTGCAATGAACTGCGTCACATCGAAGTATTTCAAATCAGATGTGATCACTTAAAGGTTTTTCGATTTGCGATTGCGATATGACTCATCGCATCGGAGTTTTATTATAAAAATTCCATGAAAGGTCATTCTCTGAAATGCGTTTGCGATGAATCACATTGCATCAGAAGTAAGAAAAACAAATATGAAAACTTAAAACTTATCCGATTTGCGATTGCGATTGAGTTCCATCGCATCAGAGTTTTACAAAGTGAATATAAAACTTAAATATCTCTCCGATTTCCGATTTGTGATTACTGTACAGATTAAATATATAAAAACTTTATGTAATATTTTGATATGATAAAAGTTTTATATCTCATCAGATCGGAAAGTTTTTCAATGTTGTATTTGTTTATACACATTTGTTAATAAAGATATGCAATATGTATTTTTATCAATGAACTTCTTATTCCTAATTTAAAAATTATCGGATTGTTTCTAAATCTTTAATTTCTATCTAGAAAGCAAGATAAAAAGGGGACCTATTTCTAAGTGAAATGTATTCTAGAAATTTAGAAATGGGGAGGGTTGTTGTACAATACAACAATTGGCGATTCCCTGGAAGAAACAATTATCTCTGAAAAATAAAATGAACACTATATTTATAGTAAGTAAAAATTTCCAAAGATAATGAAAACTATCTTAGGATAATTCAAAATAAAATCTAACTATGAAAAAGAATAAAAATCACCTACAATTTCTTTCTAATTCCTTAAGAATAAAAACATTTTTGGGTTATCTCAAGCTTTGATTGGTTGATAATAATGAAGTAAGTGGAATTCTTCAAGTTTAGCTTTTGTAATATACTCTATTTTCATAGGCATTGCCTCTGCTGCCAGCAAACGTTCATAGTCTTGACAAGGTTACCTTTTAACCATCAACTATTCATTATCCCATCCAACTAAGATTATGACTCTTTAAAAATAAATTCATAAGACATATTATCTCATGTTTTTTATCTTTTATTTATTTTTTAAATTTAAGAGCCATTGTTCTAGTTTGGTAGCCAGTTAGTAACAATGTCATTCACTAGTTGTAATTAAACTGAACAAGCTGGCTCGTGATGAGACCCGTTGTCTTACTTTTATAAGCCATTACCCTGTTTTGGTATGCAGTATTGGTGATGTCAGTTTTATTACTTCTTATGATCATGGTAATTTGGCTTGTGATAAGACTTTTTATCTCCTAAATTTTTTCATATAATTTCTTGGAATTACATTCTAAAAAATCACAACCAAAATGGATGGGGTGAAATAGTTGTATCCTTAAGAGTAAATGGATGACAATTTTCAGAGTTTTTTGTTTGCTAAAGCTTGAAAAAGTCTTTAATTTTTAAAGATAACCTTTCTCTGCTTAATAAACTTATAATGATTTACATTTTCCTCAAAGTTTCAAAAGATCATGCAAATGTTTTGAACAAATTTTCAAAGTTCAACACTTTATTTAAAACTATCAAAAATTGTAATCATTTCCCTAAAAATATTTATTTACACAAAATAAATATTTATAGCATTATTTCTAAGACAATTTTCTAATAGTAAAAAGTCAATTAGAGACTATTAACAACCTTTATTCAAAACAAACAAAAATTGCAGAAAAGAATATGTACAAATAAGAAGGGGTTACCTCCTTATGAAAAGAATTTTTTTAAGACAAGCCCATTTACAGGAAGAATTTCTCTCTTTCCTGTTAAATCTTGGAGTATAAATGTATATGACCCTATCTTTCCTGCAATTTGAAATGGTCCAATCCAAATTTTCTGAAATTTGGTATGCTTACCTTTTTCTTCATGTGCTTTATCCCATTTTAGAACAAGATCACCAATTGACAAAAGTTTTGAGCCGGTGGAACTTGAATCAAAAGAAGATTTTACAAGCTGTTGATGTTTTTCATGAATATCTTTTTCTTTTTCTCTATCTTCTTCTAATTTAAGGATTTGATCAAATCTCAACTGAATGGATGAGGAAGGATTTTCTTAAATGAATTTCACTAGGGATAATGATGGAAGAGCTAGATTTGATGGTATCACAACTTCTTTTCCATAAACTAAATTGAAAGGTGAAGTTCATATAGAAGCTTTAAGAGTAATACGATCAGCCCATAATGCAAATATTAAAGACTTGTGCCAATTCTTTTGATTTTGATCAATGGTCCTTTTAATGATTTTGATGAGATTTTTGTTAGTAGATTCAGCTAAAGCATTACCTTGTGGATAATAATTTGCTGAATATTTCAATTTAAAACCTCTTTTAATTGCGAATTCCATTATACTATTACCAGAAAAATAAGATGCATTATCGAAGATCGGAGCGTTAGGTACACCAAACCTGGTAATGATGAATTGATCGATGAAATCAATAATTTCATCAGAATTGGGTACCTTTAGAGGGATTGCTTCTACCCACTTTTTGAAGTAGTTTGTTGTTGTGAGAATGTATTTGTGTTGTCTAGAAGAATGTGGTACTATCTTACTAATGATATCAAGCCCCCATTGCTCAAATGGTTGCTCAATGTTTACTGGCTATAAAGGAAAAGTTGGCTTCCTTTGTCTTCCACTAGCAGTTTGACAAATTTTGCACTTCCTCACATAATCATGTGTATCTTTGAAAAGGGTAGGCCAATAATATCTAGCATGGATGATTTTGTGAGTTGTGGTATCACCTCCAAAATGACCGCTTGCTGGTCCATCATGTAATTCCTGCAATACCTTTTTTGCTTCAGTATTTTCAAGACATCTTAATAGGATTGAATCATAATTCTTTCTGAATAACACATCATCAATTATTTCATATTTATTAGCCTTAAATCTTAAAGCACGTTTATTCTTATAGTTGAGATTAAAAGGAGCATACCCATTTTTCAAGTAAAATATCAAATCAGCATACTGAGATTCAAAATCTGTAACACTTATCTGACTTACTTGAACAACATTTTCTGGATCTTGATTTTCTGGTATGTTATGAGCTCCTGCTAATAATATGCAAAAACCTTGACCTCTGTTGTTGTTCCTAGAGACAGCCTAGAGTTGTGATAGACCAGTGCCTAGGACATCTTATATTAGCAAGGAGCATATGGTATAACTAAGGAAGTTATCAGTAAAAATCTCACATGCTATTTCTTGTAAAACAAGGAAAATAAGTCTAAATGGGACTAAGACCTTCATAAATCGACACAGAGGAAAGAATATTGCAGAGGCAACATGCAAAACTCCAGTATAAAAGAAACAGACAATTCAGAGACATCTTACTACAAAAAGGGCCAATTCAGAAATACCTCACAGAAATAAGTTATCAGAAGGTGTATGTAGTGAATGAAATATTGAGGAGACATTAGTTAACATTGAACTGATATCCAGATACACAATACCACCATGCATGGGCTTACCAATCTAAGAATCCATACATGACAATAGCGTTTTAAAAACACCCTCCCAAAGCAACTAATATAGCAGAAATACGATTTAGACGAATAATGGAACAGAATATCATGCATGAGCCATATTTAAAGCGCTTGACTAATCCAAGCATGGGTATCAACTAGGATAAATCCATACCAAAAATCAGTGAGCCACTCGCATTCCAAAACATGATACAAGAAAGATGGATGAAATGAAATGATCTATTAAAATAACACATAAGAGAGAAAGTTACACACTGTGAAATTCCAAAGACCAGAATCCTGTTTAACAGATGGAACTCCTCCTCACTGAGAACCTATGGGCTCTGAACCTTCATACAAGAGTTCAACAAAAATGTATACAAAACTCCTTTCACTGCATAATTTTCTGATAAAATTTGGAACCCTCAATAATCTGTTCTTCGGGGGTTTTATGGAGAAAAAGAAAACTTAATAAATGAAGTAGGTGATGAACCATCAATTTGCTTCATAAAGACAAGATGGCAGAAATGTGCACGCCCATATTGCTCGATGAATTTGTGGTGTTGTACGTTCTCTGTAGCCTGATTTCTAAAATAAATGCACTGGGTGAAAGTCTCTTCAGGGACACGGTATAGAGATAAAACCATATGAACATTCTGTCCTCTCCTGAAAGAAAATCCTGTTGAAATGAAACCTGAAGGGTATTTTTTTTAGTGCAAGGTACCCTCTGCCTTCTAACCTTGAATTAAGGCCTGAAACCTTCAATGTTGATCGTCAAATTCCTCTGATTTCCCACTGATACTCTCTACCGCAACATTAATATTTCCGATTGCAAAATCTATGTTTTGAATGATTCTGGAGGGTTTGATAGATTTTACCCCTGCTTCTTTAATGAAAGCCATGTCGTAACAGCTTCCTAAGCCCTGCTCCATAAATGTAACTATTAGAAGATATTTCTTTTCCTGCGTCCTCTGCTTTTGTAATGGAGGCTGTGAATTATGGCAACTTTCCGCCGATGTAACCCTGCAAAATCCACAAACTCGTTAAAGAAAACCATGCACGGTAAGATGAACATAGTGGGAATAATGGTGAGACAGCGCGGCATGGTGGAGAGGTCGAGAAATGTAGGACGATGATAGGAAATGCAGCGTGACGGTGGGAGGTGGCAATAGAGAGGGTTGGCGGAGTGTAGCAGATGAGAAACTTTGAATTTGACCTTTAGAATGATATATAAGGAAGGCGAAAGAGAATGCGTTGAATGGCACGTGGAATGGTGACGTGGAGGAGGACCGGGTCAATGGCGTGGCATGGGTTTAAATGAGGGTCGTCCGATCTTGGCGGAGATTGACGGTGGAGGACGCGTAGGAGGGCGACGGATAGTGGGCCAGGGGTCGAATATGCTGTGATTAAATTTCGTGTAGCTTCGAAGAGCGACAACCGTTGGATGAAGACCCCCATATCGGATGGCTGTCATGAATATCACGCTGTGACTTTGACCAAACAATAATGCGCGATGGAGAGTGGTTTTGGAGCCGTACGTGGAGACACGCGGCGAGCGATTTATGGAATCGCTCTGATTTGAGGAATACCGCCCGCCGCTTGAAAGGTGGTGCGATATAAACCACCGGTTTTTGCAATGGGAGAGGGCATGGGGACCACCAGGACAGGCAGGCTGTGGGCTGTTGATTTCACAGTTTGATCAGACGGTAGTCAGGCGGGGTATTGGCGTGACGGAGGTGAACAAACGACGTCCGATCTGTACAGATCGACGGCTCAGAATGCACCCGATATTCATTTGATAAGCGCCTTTCGGTCTGGCGCATGGTCTAGCGCCTGGGTCATGCAGAGGGAAAGACAGGGGGGCTAAGGCCGGAGGGGCTAAGGCCTAATATATTTTCAAATGTGGGTTTTTGGCCTTTTATGCAATTTTGAGACTGGGGAGAAAGAAACAATAAGCAGAAAATGGATTTTTAGGCCAAATAGAGGGGTTTCGAATGGTTTAAGCGAAATTACTGGTTAGGATTTTGACAAAATGTTGACATGGTCAATATTGGCTCCACCTGGGGATGGCACGTTCATCCCTAGATGTGTCGAGAACTTAGCAGACTGCTAGATCATCTTTTATGCAAACTCTGTTCTTCAGTACTTCCACTTTTCATTTCATGATTCATCATAACACTCACGTTATTCAAAAAAAGATGAAACCAAAACTAATATACAATATGATACATCAGGCTCTCTCGGCCTGCATCAGAATTGGAAGTAGGGTTTAAGAAACTGACCATTTACAGGAGCGTCAAGCAAGTCTCCCTGTAAATTCTCCAGCTTGAAAGTGTTATTACCTCCCTGTTCCACAATTTTGAAGGGGTCGAACCAAAGTGGATCGAATTTACCATGTTTTCCTTTTTCAGCCCTTCGGATGTCCCATCTGAGCACTAGATCACCAATTTGCAGATTCTGGTCCTTAGCATGCTGATCAAAAAGGTATTTCATCTTCTCCTGATACTCTGTCAGTATTTGATTTACCTGATTGCGTGTTTCTTCTAATTCCACCAACTGATTTATTCGCCTGGTCATATCATCAGGCTCTTCCTGACTTTACTGCATGAATCGAGCTACTGGTAGGGCTAATTGAATAGGAAATACTGCTGCCCTCCCATATACCAATTCATATGGGGATTTTCCAGTTGCTCTCTTGCTGGTAACTCTATTGGCCCACAGAGAAAATTTTAACTGGGAATCCCAATTTTTCTGGTTTTCATTTATAGTCTTCTTCAATGCTCTTACTAGGGTTTTATTGGAGGACTCTACCAAGCCATTTCCCTGTGGATAATAGACTATAGAGTGACTTAGTGTGATATTATATTGCTGGCAGAAACTCATAAATTTCGTAGACTTGAAAGCCTGTGCATTATCAGTCACTATTCTGGCAGGACAACCAAACCTGGATATGATGTTTTCCTCCATGAACTTTATGATCATAGTAACTGTGGCGTTCCTCGCGGGTATGGCTTCCACCCATTTTGAGAAATAATAAGTGGAATTTAATATCCATTTATGTTGACCACTTGATGGAGGATGTATGTCACCTATAAAATCTATTCCCCATTGGCGAAATGGTTCATCCACCTGCACAGGAATCATGGGCAGAGGTGCCAACTTCTGCCTTTCAGCAAATTTTTGACACTTCTCACTGCTCTAACCCTGGCAAAAAAATCTCCAAAAATCTTGGCCTAATAAAAACCAGCCTTCAGGATTTTGTGAGCAGTGGCCCTCCAGCTGTAGTGACCCCCACAGATTCCTTCATGTAATACTCTCTACCTCATCCTCTGTGAGACACAGGAGTAAGATGCCTGAGGGAACTTGCCAGTATAGCTGGCCATTGGCGACTATATACTTCTGTGATTTTAATCTTAGTGTTCTGTACTTAGCTTTATCACAGCTTGGTGGGTAGCTGAGTGTGAGGAGATATTCTACTATCTCTTTGTACCATTGACTGGTGAGGTACTTTATATGTGTTTCTGGAGTAGCTACTCCAATTCCCTGTCGTTCTTCTTTCTCTTCAGATTCCTCACCTGTTATAATGGACAAATTTATGCCCAGATCTTGATAGTTTGATTCAGATACCATTTTAGCAAGCCCTTGTCCTTTGATCAGTCTAGTAGGGCAGATGTCTAAGTCATACTCCTGTATCTTGGCAATCCAATTCCCCCTTTTTCCTTCACTATCCCCTTGAATAAGAATATCCTTTACAATAGCTGCAGACACAAATGCAGTGATATGGGATTGTAAGATATATACGCAGAATGCTTTGAGGGATTTTACTAGGGCGTACGCTTGCTTTTCCAATAAATTGTACTTTAATTCTGCATCACGGAGCACCTGACTGAAGAAATATATGGGCTGCTCATACCCTTCCTCATTTTTCTGCAATAAAACTCCTACTATTGTATGAGGTGATGCAAAAGAAAAAATCATGAAAGGTTTGTCATAATCTGGTCCAGCTAGCACAGGGGCTTCTGCAAAAGCATTTTTTATTGTGGTAAATGGCTCTCGTGATTCCTGGGACCATTTAACTTCATTATCCTTCTTCAGCATGTCAGTTATATGTCTAACTATTTCAGCATAGTTAGGAATAAACCTTCTCAGGAAATTGATGCGCCCTAGGAATACTTGTACCTATTTCTTATTTTTGGGAAAAGCAATACCATTTATAACTTCTACCCTCTTAGGATCTATCTTCACCCCATCTTTAGTCACAATGTGTCCCAAAAGTTTACCCTCTTCTAAAGCAAATAAATACTTTTGAGGATTAAGGGAAAGACCATACCTTCTGCATTTCTCAAAAGTTCTACGTAGATGCTCAATGTGCTCAGTATCATTCTTGGAAAATACAGTGATATCATCGAGGTAGACCACCAGGAATTTATCCTGCTCCCCAACAAAAGCAATGTCCATGGCCCTCTGAAAAGTGGCCCCTGCATTAATCAATCCAAAAGGCATCCTGGCATACATAAATGTACCGCAAGGTGTGGTAAAAGCAGTCTTCTTTTGGTCCTCTGGAAGTACAGCCACTTGATTATAACCAGAGAACCCATCCATCATTGACATTCTGGAAGCTCCAACTACCCTCTACAAGATGAGATCCATCTTAGGCAGTGGATAATTGTCCTTTAAGGATGCTCTGTTTAAATTTTTGAAATCCACACACAGCCTTATTTTTCCATTCTTCTTCCGGACAGGGACTAGGTTTGCCACCCATTCAGAGTACCTCAATGGTACAATTATTTTTTCCTTTAACAGTTTCTTAATTTCCTTCTCAATGGAAGGAAGCAACAGGGGATTTATTTGTCTGAGCTTTTCCTTATGAGGCTTTGCATCTCCCTTCAGTGGAATTTTGTGCTGCATAATACTGATGTCAAAAGTTTTCAAGTCCTGATAGTAACATGCAAACACATCTTTGTAAGACTGAAATAATTTATGATATAGCTTTTTATATTCTCCAGGGATCTTCCTAGACAGTTTTACAATTTTGGGGTCAGCCTCAGTACCAAGATTCAAGTCCTCTACCTGATTTTCTTCTACCACTTTGCTTGGCTGCAGTGGGACATCATTCTTGTCAAATAATCTTTCTAGAGGCATCAGCCCTCTAGGTATAATTTTCCCTTTAACTACAACACCTTATTACCTACCACTTTCTCCTCCCACTTTCTTTCTGAAGTATCTTTGGACTCAACCTCTTCTTCATCGGCATCAATCTCCATATTGGAGAACTCTCCCACTTTTTCCAGGAATCTCTTCATCCGTTCTTTATCTTTAAATACCTACCAGTGTTTGATGTTATCTGGGTTTGATGGTCGATAACGCACCTCAACTTCGTATCTTAAAAGAGGGTTCTGAGCTGTTCGAAATGTACTAGCAACTACAGCAAGGGAATCAGCCATCCTATTCTGTTCTTGGGGCATGAACTGGATATTGAATGCCAAGAAGAAATTTTCTACCATGTCCCAAACTTCATTCCTATAAGCCCTTAGCCTAGGATGTTTGGTCTGACATTGATTTCTGACTTGTCTGACCACCAGTTCTGAATCTCCCAGAACTTTTAAGCTTTGTATGTTCATATTCCTGGTTATCTGCAATCCTATCAGAAGTGCTTCATATTCAGCCACATTATTAGTGGCTTCATATTCTAGCTTGAAGGACAAGGGAACCCACCTTCCTGTAGGAGAAATCAATAATATTCCAGCTCCATTACCTTCTTTTGAATTTGCTCCATCAAAATGAAGTGTCCAGATCCCTGCTTCATGGCTCTCTGCGGGCTGTTCAGTCTTGATCTGACAGAAGGATGGTTCATGAGCATAATCTTGATCTTCTTCCAGCATCAAGCATGAAAAATCTCCTTCCTTACTATAGACTGGTGAATTTACAGAGTTGTTAGCCTTAGTCATCATCTTGACAAATCTAGTCTCCCTGTACAACCTCCTCTCTTGGCCACCAAAAACTGGGATAGTGGCATATGTTAAATCCATCTTGAGTGATACACCGATTTTTGTTCCCCAGGACCTTGATAGCAACATACCAAAACGAGCTGGGATGTCAGCCACCACGATGTCCATTACCACACTTTTAGCTGGGATTTGGGCCAAATTAACCACCAAATCCTTGATCATCCCCAAGCATTTAACTCTTTTGGAGTCAAATGAATAAAGGTACTTGTATGGACGGGTGATTTTTAATCCTAGTTGTTCCATGACTGACAGAGGTATAAGATTATGGGATGCTCCATAATCCAACAGAAAATTATGTAATAGCAGGTCATGAATTACTAGAGACACATAAAAGGGAGGAGTAGAAGCATCTAATTCCTCAACATGTGGACCAAAGACAACCATGGGTCTTTCTTCTTGAAGTTTGAGGCTATTTGGAGTGAGTGTTGCTTCTGGAGGGAGCATGAATGAGGTGACTTGGGATTGATATGCAGGTTGTTTCAAAAACTCGGTCAAGGGCACTGGGATTTTGACTTTTTCAAGTTCCTTTTGCAGAATGAAAACAGGAGAAGACTTTTCTATTACAACTTATTTTGACTCTTTATTTTTAGCTGGGGGTTTGATTTCTTTTGACACAGACTTGGTATTAGAGGGACTAACTGCTTTTGAAGAGGAAGGAATTTGATCATTAGACTGCAAAGGTTTGTTTAGAGAGCCCTTACCTTTGTCTGTGACTTTCTGCATTGTTGATTCCTTCTGAGCAGGTGCTTCCTTCTGGGGAGGTTCCTCTTCTTGATCTTGAGTACGAGTCCTCTTCCTAGAAGATCTGAGATCATATCTTCTATTGAAATGTGCTTGCATGAAATCAGTAAATTGTTTACAATAATGATCAATTTCTTCTTCTTCTGTGTCTCTGGTCTTTTCTTCTTCTTGCAATGGGCACTCAGCTCCTTCACTTCCTTGTAAAGGGCATTCTTCTCCATCACTATTTGAAAAGGCAATATTTGCATCCTCTAGTCCATAGGTAGTTTCTTCAGCAGAATCATCTACTGGCCCTTCCAGGTACAATGGGTGTGGTACCTGATCCTATTGCTCCTTTGCTTCCGTTGGAAATATTTGCAGGGGTGGTTTCCTATACTGAGGATTGTAACCTCTGTTTGAAAATTTGTGGAAATTCTTGAAAGCTAAAGTCTTGGCCTCCAATACAAGCTTGACCACCTTTTTAATCAATTTGGTCATTTCTTCCGTTCTGTATGTGTCTCTGTCCTGGTTAGAGGTAGATACCTCTTCTTTGCCCCTTCTTCTGGTATCTTGTTTAGATATTCCTTTTGATTTACAAGTGGAGGCAAAGTTTGCTTCCAACTCTAGTGCATCTGCCTGAGCATCATCCAGAGTAGTAGTCTTTCTTTATCTGAGAGAGAAACCAAATTCTGAATCAAAGGCTGCTACAAAAACAAATTTAGCAGCAGTTTGATGAGGTTTCATGTCAGCAGGAAGGCTCAAATACAATTTATTAAATCTCTTGATAAATTCTGACACCCTTTCATTATGTCTTTTCTTGAGTGTATTAAACGCAGTAAGAAATTGTCCATGATCTTTCTTTTCCCCCCATTTTCTGAGAAAAGTATCTTCCATATTATCCCAAGTGGTAATAGAACGAACTGCCAAAGTCTTAAACCATTTTCGAGCTTCACCATCAAGAGATTGCACAAATAGTCTTAAGACCACATCTAAATGTTCAAAATTAAAGTTCTCTGCAAAAGAGCATAAAGTCTCAAGATGTTTTTGAGCATCAATCTCATTTTCCCCATTGAATCTGGGCAAGATCTTCAGATAATCTTGGGCAATATCATTCAAAACTTGGGGTAATGCCAGAGGAGCATATTTATTTAGTAAGAAGCCTGGGAAATTTTCCATTGGAGGGGGTGGAGGCAGTGCAATAGTTTGATGAGTAAGAGGAGGAGGAGGAGGTGGAAGTGGAGTATGAATAACAATAGGGATATACTCGACTGCAACCTGAGGGGTTGAGGGGAACAAAGGTCTGTTAACAGCAGATACTTCGGTGACTTCCTTGACCTCTTCGACCTCAGGAGTAGGATGAAGACTGTATTTAAATTGGAAACCTCCTTGGGGTGGACTATCTGAATAGTAATTGGTATCTCTAACAATGGATTCGGGAATTTGCAATTGAGAATCTTGAGAGGAGGAGGATGGAAAGTCTTCTTGAGAGAATTCGGGAATCTCAGAATGGACTGATTTTCTTTCCTTCCAATTTCTTCTATGTATGATCTTTTCAGGGTCAGACATTGAAGGTGTCTTTGGCTTAGACGTATCTGACCTCAGGTGTGGCTTACGAAGAGCCAGGACTGCAAAGATATTTATCAAATGAACAAATGTGGAGTCGCCAAGGTGAGGGATCTAAAACTCTCAACTCTCCATACTCACCTGCTTGAAGAGTGAATTAGATTTTGTCGAGGCCCAGGGATTTTAAAATTTCTCAACTTCGTTCCCCGGCAACGGTGCCAAAAAGATGTTGTCGTTCCTAGAGACAGCCTAGAGTTGTGATAGACCAGTGCCTAGGACATCTTATATTAGCAAGGAGCATATAGTATAACTGAGGAAGTTATCAGTAAAAATATCTCATGCTATTTCTTGTAAAACAAGGAAAATAAGTCTGAATGGGACCAAGACCTTCAGAAACCGACACAGAGGAAAGAATATTGCAGAGGCAACATGCAAAACTCCAGTATAAAACAAACAGACAATTCAGAGACAACTTACTGAAAAAAGGGCCAATTCAGAAATACCTCACAGAAATAAGTTATCAGAAGGTGTATGTACTGAATGAAATATTGAGGAGATATTAGTTAACATTGAGCTGATATCCAGATACACAATACCACTATGCATGGGCTTACCAATATAAGAATCCATACATGACAATAGCGTTTTAAAAACACCCTCCCAAAGCAAATAATATAGCAGAAATACGGTTTAGATGAATAATGGAATAGAATATCATGCATGAGCCATATTTAAAGCGCTTGACTAATCCAAGCATGGGTATCAACTAGGATAAATCCATACCAAAAATCAGTGAGCCACTCGCATTCCAAAACATGATACAAGAAATATGGATGAAATGAAATGATCTATTAAAATAACACATAAGAGAGAAAGTTACACATTGTGAAATACCAAAGACCAGAATCCTCTTTAACAGATGGAACTCCTCCTCATTGAGACCCTATGGGCTCTGAACCTTCATACAAGAGTTCAACAAAAATGTATACAAAACTCCTTTCACTGCATAATTTTCTGATAAAATCTGGAACCCTCAATAATCTGTTCTTCGGGGGTTTTATGGAGAAAAATAAAACTTAATAAATGAAGTAGTTGATGAACCATCAATTTGCTTCATAAAGACAAGATGGCGGAAACGTGCACGCCCATACTGCTCGATGACTTTGTGGTGTTGTATGTTCTCTGTAGCCTGCTTTCTGAAATAAATGCACTGGGTGAAAGTCTCTTCAGGGACACGGTATAGAGATAAAACCATATGAACATTCTCTCCTCTCCTGAAATAAAATCCTGCTGAAATGAAACCTGAAGGGTATTGTTTCCTATGCATGGTACCCTCTGTCTTCTAACCTTGAATTAAGGCCTGAAACCTTCAATGCTGATCGTCGAATTCCTCTGATTTCCCACTGATACTCTCTGCCGCAACATTAATATTTCCGATTGCAAAATATATGTTTTGAATGATTCTGGAGGGTTTGATAGATTTTACCCCTGCTTCTTTAATGAAATTCATGTCATAACATCTTCCTAAGCCCTGCTCCATAAATTTAACTATTATAAGATAGTTCTTTTACTGCGTCCTCTGCTTTTGTAATGGAGGTTGTGAATTATGGCAACTTTCCGCCGATGTAACCTTGCAAAATCCACAAACTCGTTAAACAAAACCATGCACGGTAAGATGAACACAGTGGGAATAATGGTGAGACAGCGTGGCATGGTGGAGACGTCGAGAAATGTAGGACGATGATAGGAAATGCAGCGTGACGGTGGGAGGTGGCAATGGAGAGGGTTGGCGGAGCGTAGCAGATGAGAAACTTTGAATTTGACCTTTAGAATGATATATAAGGAAGGCAAAAGAGAATGCATTGAATGGCACGTGGAATGGTGACATGGAGGAGGACTGGGTCAATGGCATGGCGTGGGTTTAAATGAGGGTTGTCCGATCTTGGCGGAGATCAACGGTGGAGGACGCGTAGGAAGGCGATGGATAGTGGGCTAGGGGTCGAATATGCTGTGATTAAATTCCGTGTAGCTTCGAAGAGCGACAACCGTTGGATGAAGACCCCCAGATCGGATGGTTGTCATGAATATCGCGCCGTGACTTTGACCGAACAATAATGCACGATGGAGAGCGGTTTTGGAGCCGTACGTGGAGACACGCGGCGAGCGATGTATGGAATCACTTTGATTTGAGGAATACCACCTGCCGCTTGAAAGGTGGTGCGATATAAACCACTAGTTTTTTCAATGGGAGCGGGCATGGGGACCACTAGGACAGGTAGGCTGCGGCCTGTTGATTTCACAGTTTGATCGGATGGTAGTCAAGTGGGGTATGGGCGTGACGGAGGTGAACAAATGTCGTCTGATCTGTACAGATCGACGGCTCAGAATGCACCCGATATTCATTTGATAAGCGCCTTTCGGTCTGGCGCATGGTCTAGCGCCTAGGTCATGCGGAGGGAAATACAGGGGGGCTAATGCCGGAGGGGCTAAGGCCTAATATATTTTCAAATGTGGGTTTTTGGCCTTTTATGCAATTTTGAGACTGGGGAGAAAGAAACGATAAGTGGAAAATGGATTTTTAGGCCAAACAGAGGGGTTTCGAATGGTTTAAGCGAAATTACTAGTCAGAATTTTGACAGAATGCTGACATGGTCAACAACCTCTACCAATATTTTCTGGTTTAATATCAATATCGTATTCTTGCAAGGCTGTCACCCAATTAGCCCTTTTTTCTCCTACTTCTCTTTGAATTAATAATTGTCTCACTGCAGAGAATGGGACAATAAATTTTGTGTGTGTTTTTAAGAGAAAAGGCCTAAAATGTTTGATTGACTTAAATACAACGAAGGCTTGTTTTTATACATCGGAATAATTCAGCTCAGCTCCTTTCAGGTTCGAGCTGAAGAAAGAAATTGGTCCTTCAATTTGTTGATCATTGAGCTGTGTCAAAATAATAGCATAGGATGTTTAGGTTGCCAAAGTATACAGAATAAAATATTTAGAAAAATTGGGAGTATTCAATGCAGGTGCATTAATGATTGCCTTCTTGATTGCATCAAAGGCTTCTTTTTCTTTATACCCCCATTTGAATACTGAATTTTTCTTAATCATATTCTGCATAGGTAAAACAATTTGAGAAAAATCTGTAATGAATCTTTTTACAAAATTAATCTGTCCTAAAAATGATTGCATGGACTTTTTATTATGAGGTAAAGAAATATCAGAAATTTCTTTAACTCTGTCAGGATCGATATATATACCATCTTTTGACACAACAAACCCTAAGAGTTTTCCTTCATCGAGAGAAAAAAAAGATTTCTTTGGGTTCAAGGAAATACCAAACCTTCTACATATTTCAAATATTTGTTTCAGATCATGTAGATGATTGGATATCTTCTTTGAATAAACTATTATGTCATCAAGATAAATGAAAATTGATCTATTAATCATACCCTTAAATCCTATGTCCATGGCTCTTTGGAAAGTAGCTCCTGCATTTACTAAACCAAAAGGCATTTTCTAATAAGCATAGGTTCCCCATTTGGTTCTGAAAGTGGTTTTCAACCTATCATCTGGATGTACTAAAATTTGATTATAGCCTAAAAATCCATCAAGGAAGGACATGAGTTCAGAACCAGCTACCTTTTGGAGAATTTGCTCCATGTTTGGTAATGGGAAATTGTCCTTTTGACATGCCTTGTTTAAATTTCTGAAATCAATACAGATTCTTCCTGACAGGTACCATGTTGGAAACCCAATTGGAATGCCTTACAGGAAAAATGATTTTGGCTTTCAAAAGTTTTTTGAGTTCTATTTTGATTTTATCCTCAAGATTTGGATGAATCTTTCTTAGCTTCTGTTGAACAGGCTTAACATCAGATAGCATTGGAATTGTGTGTTGAATCACAGAAGTGTCATAAGTCTTTAAGTCCTCATAATTCCAAGCGAAGACATTTTAATATTTACTCAGAAGTTTGATAAAAGCAGATCTTTCTTCTGGAGTTAAATTGAGTCCTAGATTAACATTCTGAGGTTTAGAATCAGAGCCACGATTCACTAATTCAAACTTAAAAGTGGAACTTTGAAGTTTAGCATTAGTAACTTTCTTGAATCTGTCTTTAATATCATACAGATCCTCAATTTTAACAAAAGATTTAGGAATTGGATTTTCATTATTTCTTGAAGTAATTTGCAGATCATGATCATCTTCATCAATAATTGGCTCATCATATGATTTCTCAAAAGTTAAGAAATTCAAAATGTCTTGATCATGGTAGAATACTCTCCAGTTAGTAATATTATCGGGAACATATGGTCAAAAAATCAATTCTACTGAAAATCTATCAGGACTGAAATCTTCAACAGGGAGAATTTTGGATGCAACATTAGCTAACAGGTCAGCTAATGTGTTTTGATTTCTAGGAATAGAAGAGATATTAAATGCTATAAATTGAGTGGTAAGGTCCTGTACTAGGGTTTGATAATGTTTGAGATGTCCTGAAACACAAGGGATGGTATTCCTTACTTGTCTTATGACAATTTCAGAATCTCCATATACTTTCAAGTATTTTACATTTAACCCTATGGCCTTATAAAGCCCTTGAATCAAGGCTTCATATTCAGCGGTATTATTAGTGTACTCAAATTCTAATCTACATGATAGCATGGTTTTTTCTCCTTCTGGATCAATTAGGATGCATCATGCTCCTACTCCATCACTAGATTTTGATCTATCAAAATATAATGACCAAAATAAAGTTCTATCTATAGGTTTATCTACAAGTGAATCAGAAATATTAACAATTCTAAAAGAATCAGATTGCGAAAAATTTTCAATTTGAGAAACAAAAGTATTTACAGAAAAGTGTGATTGTGGTGCAGTAAAATTCCCAAGAAATGACTCAGCAGAATAACCTCCAAGAATATTGTTGTTGAAAGCTACAGGTTCGTTTAGTTGTTCAAATTTAGTTATAGTGTGCGTCATATGTTTTTCTCGCTCGATTTTGATTTGATTTGGTTTCCCTTTGTAGGGAAGACACATATGTGAAAAATCAGTTGCGATATAACCATTAAGTTTTGCAGACCAGTCCCTGCTTAAGACTAACCCATATAATTCAAGAATATCTGCAATTAGAATATCAATTCTTTGGACAATCCTAGGATTGGAAGCTAGTCTAATGGTAACTAAATTGATTTCTCCTACAACTTGAACTTTAGAACGATCCAATTGTACAATGTGAACTGCAGACTTATGTGGTTCGATATTCAATTTAGCACAAACTCAAGTAGGCATTATATTAGAGGATGCTCCAGAATCAATTAAACAATTATGAAAATTCTTATTGTAGATTTCATAAGTCAACAAAAATGGAGGTGTCTGAGAATTTGATCTTTCTCCAATAAGAACAGTGTCTATGGCATCTACTTTTTTTGGTGGCTTACCAGTTCCTTTGGCTGCTTTCGCAACTACACCACTTGGTAGAGGAGCAATAGGTGTAGCATTTAACTCTTTCAATAGCAGCTTTTGTTGATGTTTAATTTTGCTAATTTCATGTAATGAGATGTTCACTCTAGTCTTTTTCATGTCCTCAACAATGTTATAATCCATCGGGTTTGATACCACCAGAGTCTTAGATGATGATGTGGGAGGATTGGAAGATGATGGCTGATTCTGAGTGGGTAAGGAAGAAGCTCTCTTTGCAGGAGTCTTGTCTTTGGTACTCGGAGTAGTAGTTTTCTTCTTTGGAACATGTTGAACAGGTTCCGATGTAGATTTTCTCCTTGTACTTACAGGCATAGCCTCTTGTTCTATTTCATTGTCTGAATTAGGGAGAATGAAATCCCACATTCCATGTAGTTCAGCTATTTCTTCCCTTTCATCTTCTTCATCCGACACTGGAGGAGTATCTTCCTCTTCTTCGTCTTTTGATTCTGCATTGGAGATTTCATTGGGAGATTTTGATTCAGCTTGATTTCTCTTGAAATTTCTGAATGGTCTCTTTGTAGAAGTCTCTGCTACTTGCTTTTTTATCTCAACCATCTCATTAGACATGGTTTTAAGAAATTTTTGTAAACCCTCCATGTCATATGGATCTCTTGGTGTCTTTTTCTTGGAATCATCTTTAAAAGTGACTTTATTTTATTTTCTTTCCTCGATAGCATTTTTCTTATCTAGAGAAATCATTCGTTTTTCAACTGAAATAACTTCTTTCATATTCTCAGCTAAAGTCAGTTTTGCAGCTCTATCTACAAAAATTTCTATGTTTGAGGGCAAAGAATTAATATACCATTCACTTCTAACCTGCTCACTAGGTTTAGATGTTGTAGGGATCTTATTCAAGAGTTTATTGAATCGAGAGTTAAAATATTTGATGGGTTCTTTCAGTTGAGTATTTAAATTGGAGAGATCGTTAATTAGGGTAGCTATTGATCTATCATCTCCATATTTAGTTAAAAATTTCTCTTCGAACATATCCCAACTTGTAATCGAATCTGAAGGTAAGGAAAAGTACCAGGATCCTGTTGTCCCTTGCAAAGTATAAGGGAATAACCTGACTACAACATCTTCATGCTCTACCGTGTTTAAATTTATAGCAAGCATAAAATTATTGATGTGTTCTTCCGCTTGTATACCTGTATCTAGACTAAACTTTGGCAGCCATTTTTCAGGATGATCAGGTATATCATGCAAAGGTGCAACCATATTTACAGCTCCCGGTCTAGTCCATGGTCTCTGTGCCATTGTTGTGATGATGGTAGAAGAACTAGAAGTGACAACTAGTGTATGAGTAGTAACAGTTGAAGTACTGGAAGAGATAATCAGTGTTTGAACATATGTTGTTTGAGCAGATGATGATGATGAGACTACTGCACTTTTCTGATTTGGAGCTTGGGAAACAGACGATTGAATTTGCAATGAAGAACTAGTATCACATTCTGTTTCTGATGGAGTTTTTATTGTTTTGACTCTACTAGGTAAAGGAAATTATTTTGGGTAAATTCCAAGTTTTTCACTCTGTGACCTAGTGAGAGGTTTGGAAGAAAAAAACTGCGAGGTGACACTACCTTCAGAGATCTCTGATTCTTCTAATGATAATGAGAATCCTTGAAGTTTATGAACTAAAGCTTCAACTTCAGGAGATTCATGAGGCAGATTATCTGATTTATTTGAGACTTTGGTAGTGGCTGTTTGAATACTTTTATCAATTTCTTCTCTAGTTATTTGAGATGTGGAATAAATTGAAGGTGATGAGGGTGTTGTGCTCTTAAAATGGCTTGCGGATTTGGATTTATCTGCCATTCATAGCTTTGGCCCTCCTTCTAATGCCAAAAATGTTGAAGCCTCGAAAATCGCTGCTTCAAACATTGGGGGATAACCACTCGGTCAGGACCTTAGGACAACTCCTTTTTCGTTTGGTGTGGTGGCTCCAACTGGATTGATAGGACCAGTTTCCTAATAATTTAAATGGGTTGGTAATGGAATGATTGGGTGAAGGGAAAATGGGACTAAATGACTGAAATAAACTATGTAATCTAATCTAAAACTGATAAAATAATTCTAAAACTAACCCGGGTATCAAATGTGAATACAACCTTCAATTGTTTCAACTAACCAATAACCATGAAAATTTATTATAGCTTAATTGAAATATGCAGTAAAAAATAAAGATAACTATGTTTAAGAAATTAAACAGAGTTATAATAACATATTGCATTCATCATTCATATATCATTTGCATATACTGTAAAAGATAAATATTTCTACACACTTAGAAATGATATTTATAAAGAAATATTGTGAAACAAGTACATATAAATGATAACAAATTTAAAAGAAATATCTCATAACATAAGAAAACTAGAAGTGAATAGATAGAAATACCATATCCATCTTGATACTTTCTGATGCAATTCGATATCCAAATCCAGCAACTTCAATGTAAAATAGACTCCAAGATACAAAAATGCAATTCTTAAAGGCAATTTTGCATAGAACCACCAAATGTGATCCTTTATAAAAATATAAGAGTCAATGGAGTACAGAAATGTAATCTCCAAATCAAAATATTACAAATTCAGGACCCCTTTCTAAATGCATGAAACGGATTTAAATAGGTACTTAATAAAACAAAATAACTAAAACTATTCCTACAATCTATCTAATCAAATATCTAGAAACAAAAATGTGATCTTGAAGTGAACTGATTCATTGATTATCTGTTGCATTTGATATGCCCAGATCGCAGATTTTGAGCATTTCCTTCACTTCTTCTGGATGACTAAGCTTTGAGTGTAACTGCCCTGTGTATGTGGCATCAGAGAATTCAGGAATAAGGCAATCGATGGAATTTGAAAGAAATTTAATCGTTGTTTTCTGACTATGAGGCTTGATAAGGTAGGTCCACATCATATCCCACGATATTCCTTGCAGTTGGCTGATTTGCTGATTCTTATTGATTATTTCTTGTTTCCATCTGTAATCAGTTTCTTTTACCCCAGGTAACTTTCCTCGGGTACAATCTGAAATCAAATAGATTGCATACAGGCTATTATTCACTAGCTGTGTTACAATGTTCATCATACTTTTAGCTATGGATGTAGCTCCTTCCGCTTTCATTAAACAATGTTCCCATTCTGCAAAAATAATTTCCTTATGTCTCTCTAAAATCCTGGGAAGGTTTTCTTTTCTTCCTGACTCTGAATCTTGCCATAGAAGAAATTCAGAAATTTTTTCATCAGCTTCATCAAATTCAAGTTTAAGACTGACTCCTTCATCTACTAAAGAAGATGTGATTTCACACAAGGATTCTGCTTCTGCAACCTTTAGACAAAATTCATTTAATTGCTGAGACAATAACTTGTTTGTCTAGAGGGCTTCAATTTTGAACTAATCCAAATTAGGATAGTTCCTAAACTTATCCAATCTGGATTGAAACATCTTCTCTTGCTAAATCTTTGAAGTCTTCTCATTTTGTAGAAGAGATTGTAATTTTTCTACCTCTTGGTTTAGCTGTTGTTGCTTTTCTAAGGTCTATTGATCAATCTTTTTCTTTTCAACAACAAGCTGCTCTTCTAGCTATTTGGATTTGAGCTCTTCATCCTGCAATTGCCATTCTAACTGAATAATTTTATGTTGGTTCTCTGTAGCTTATTCTTCTAACATAGCTATTTGCAAATCCTTTTGTTTCATTAATTGTGTAACTTCAGAGGCCTTTTCTATAGTTGCAACACTATAGGCACTTGCGTATTGAGATAATTTAGTGAGATCCTCTGATGGATTCACCTTAGCATTTTTATAAACAATATTCATAAACTCCACCTGTGATGTTGAAAGTGCATCCTGATCAGTTCTCCTCCTTTTCCTTTGTTTTCTCACAACAACCTTATGCTTAGGACTGTAAAATACATCCAAAGGAGGGATTTCTTCTATTTTCAACATAATTTCACCTATGGGATTTTCAGGAATAACTTCTATATCTTGGTCTTCCAGAACATTAACTTGGGGATTATTCTGTTGTCCTATTTGCTGGGAAAATTGTTCATATTGGATCAGCAAATGAGGAGAAACTATAAGTTCAGCAGATTCAACTACCCTTTTAGCAGCTTCACCTCTTCCAAGTTGAGAATCTGGATTATTGTTTATATCTCCTTTTGGTGCCTGTTTAGTAGCCTTACTGTTTGTGCCTCCTTTCTCAGAATGCACGTTGGTATCAGTACCAGTGCTTTCTTTTCCTATCTCGGCTGAAGACTGCTGATTAATATGAACATCAAGTTTAGCAGTCGTTTCCTTCTTCTCAGTATCAACTTTGCTACTAATACCTTTTTTTTGTATAACAGGATTAGTTCCTGTTACTTCTTTCTATGTTTTTATGATGACCTTGCTGGTAGATGTTTCTGTTACTGTTTTTCCAGATGTATCTTCTTTTTCCTTTTGTTGTGACTCAGCTTAGTGCATAGGAACTCTTAATTGATCCAGAGGAAATTTGAGTAATCTATAGCTTCTAAACAACATAAAATTATTCAACTCTTCAGCCTGGAATTTGGACTTGGCCAAATCAAAAACTTGGGACAAATTATCTACAGAAACAAATAAATCATCGAAAATATCTGGTTCATGTTCGAACTGAGCAATTGAAACAGCAGTAGTAAAATCAAATGCCACCTTCCTTGGGTCATATTGTCTCCCTGAGATTGTGAAAGTTTTAGATTGGTTAGCTTACCAACTTATTTTTTAACATGAACAAAATTACTGAGAGTGTAATCTCCACATTTAAAAGGAAAAGTAGGCCACACTAGCTTCTTGTTGTTCTTCAAAGTCCTGGACATGCCTTCTACTGTCAGCTGATATGAAATTTCCTAGGCTAACAGTTTATCTGGAACATACAAAGGAAGAATGTGTGGTTCTAAAATACTTCCTAAAACTCTGATATATGTGAATCTTTCTTCTTCGAACCAATCCCCAATCAAGGATAAATCAACTTTAGCCTTCTCAAAAAACCTAGGAGGGAATTGGCCAAAAATAGTTTGATAAATCGGGATAAGAAAACTGTGACAAACTCTGTAAACATGGCTTTTGAAATGCCCATTCCACAAGAACTTGTGATATATATGAATAGGAACATGATATTTAGGGGTCCATTTCCATCCTAATATGGGAAATTCAGAATTGAAACACAGGGCGTCTAGAATATAAGCACAAAAATAAAAATAAGTAGTATTTCCTGAGTTTTTGTATTTCCTATACTCTTTGACATTTATGTATCCGGAAACATTCCCTCACTCTGCGAATGAAAGGATTGGGTTTTATTTGATTCTGCAAAGGGAAAAAATAGTTCAATCGTGTTAAAAAATCAAATGGGGAGAACAACTGTATAACAATCTATTCATTGATTTTTATTTATTATCTTTGTGTTTATAACGTAAATGCCCTCTAAAGAGTCACACTCACGTATTTAAAACAAAATCATTTTCCATTATTCGTTTGATTCTTTATTCAATATCGTACGTACAATCAGGAGTTGGTATTTTTGAAATAAGTGTTAAAAATATTACCTTTTGAATCCTTGCGATGTGATGAATAAATAGTGTATGAGCATTAAGTAATAATCGCATCGCGAATCTTCAACGGTACACAAAATAACATAATATGATTTATGCTGATTTCCGAGTGTGATGATCACATCAGGAATTTTCAAATGGAGTTGATCGTTAATGTGTTTCTCCAATTTCCGATTGCGATGAGGTGGGGTCCGCCATGTCGGAGTCTTTTAATAAAACAAATATAACGTTTGTTTCTCCACAATGCAATTGCGATGAAGCACATTGCATCGGGGTTTTGCAATTGACCACATAGAATTTTTTTAAAGTTTTTGCGAAGAGCGATTGCGATGAACTGCATCGCATCGGAGTTTTATTATAACAAGTCCATGAAAGGTCATTCTCCGAAATGTGATTGTGATGAATCACATCGCATCGGAAGTATGCAAAAAAAATATGAAAACTTAAAACTTATCTGATTTGCGATTGCGATTGAGTTCCATCGCATCAGAGTTTTACAAAGTGAATATAAAACTTAAAGATCTCTCCGATTTCCGATTTGTGATTACTGTACAGATTAAATATATAAAAAATTTATGTAATATTTTGATATGATAAAAGTTTTATATCTCATAGGATTGGAAAGTTTTTCAATGTTGTATTTGTTTATACACATTTATTAATAAAGATATGCAATATGTCCTTTTATCAATGAAATTCTTAATCCTAATTTAAAAATGATTGGATTGTTTCTAAATCTTTAATTTCTATCTAGAAAGCAAGATAAAAAGGGGACCTATTTCTAAGTGAAATTTATTCTAGAAATTTAGAAATGGGGAGGGTTGTTGCACAGTACAACAAGTTGATAGGCCAATAATGCTATCTTTAGCTTCTTGTAGAAAATCAAAAGTCATCTAGTGAACTCTATAGAATACAGGAGGATAACAAGTTAGTCTATCCAAGTCTTGGATCCATTCATAATTATTGTTGTGAACTATTGAAGCTTTTTTTTTTATTCAGAATTTCAAAGATGTATGCAGTTATTCTTTTATGAAATGAGAATACTAATTTCATTTGATCGATTTAAGTTCAGAGGGATAGGCTCGTGGGTTAGGGCCCAATCCATGTGCCTCAAATTCTCTGTTGTTACTATCTTTTCCATTCTATCATTTAGCTAGTTTTGCCTCTGTCATTTAAGTTAGATCTGCTTCCGATAATTTCCACTGCTATTTAGTTTTCATGCTGTTGTAGTTTTAATTTCTTATGCATAGTGAAATAGAGGAAAAACTCCAAACATGTGGTCAAGACTCCCCCTACTCATCTCTGTCAATAGAGTTCGAGTAGGGCAGACCTTCCCATATACCCAAAAATTGCTTTATGTTCGTTGTTTGATCATGCATTCTTTTCTGGTTTTCTTGTGCATGAAACTGTAGGTTTATTTTCCGGAATTAATGTCAACACCCCAGAGCAGCTTCATGTCACTTCTTGCTTCATTTTCCCTCCCCATCTTCACGGATTAAAAATTTCTTTTACGCCTCCATTCCCCTCCTTTTCCTCTTGTTTAAATGTTGTGCCCACCTTCTGATTCATAAAAACACTCGAACCCATTTAGCCTGCCTTATTCTTGCCTTTTTATTGGTATCGGCTACTTTACATTTTTAATGCTAAACGCTTGAAAACCATTGAAACCCGACCTTTGCCTTCCTCCTAGAAATTCCTGCTACTGTACGTCGCACTTCGCAAATGGAAATGTCTAGCTTTTACCTTCAACACTTACTGCTCGTTCCTTGCAATTGTGATATTGTGAAATCGCAAATCGTACTTTGCACCATTTATCCTTTCTCCCTTAACACTTACCGTCATTATGGCTGATTGCAATACTGCGATCTTGCCCCTCTATCGGTCCCACCACCACTTCACCATTTCAAATCACACTTCGCATCCTTTCGATTTTACCCACTACAAGAAAAAAGCACATTGGTGAGGGGCGAAAATGGTCACCATAAGCTCATTGGTGAGGGTCAAAAGAGCCTTCGTCACCAAAAACTGAACGTCACCAAAGGTGGCGTTGCCAAAAGTATAGGTGTTGTGGTGACATTCAAGGTCCGTCACCAATAATGATTTATAGTGATGAATAGTGACTGTCACCATTTCATATGAGAAATGGTGACGGAAAATAGCTTCCATCACCAAAAAATTGAACGTCACCAAAGGTGGCATCGCCAAAAGTATAGGTGTTGTGGTGACATTCAAGGTCTGTCACCAATAATGATTTATAGTGACGGATAGTGACTGTCACCATTTCATATGAGAAATGGTAATGGACAATAGCTTCCGTCACCAAAAAATTGAACGTCACCAAAGGTGGTGTCGCCAAAATTATGTGTTATGGAGACATTCAAGGTCCGTCACGAATATTGATTATAATGATGGATAGTGACCATCACCATTTCATATGAACAAAAACAATTTTTTGTGATGGACCTTTCATGGCCGTCACTATTGGTGCATATATATAGCGACGTTCATTGACTGTCACCATAAGCGCATTGGTGACATCAAGGTCCATCACGAATAATGACTATAATGAAAAACAGTGACCCTCACCATTTCATATAAACAAAAACGATTTATGGTGACAGACCTTTAATAGTCGCCACTATTGATGCGTATATATGGTGCCGTTTGTTGACCATCACCATTTCATATTTTGGTGAGGGTCGAAAAATGTCACTATAAGCTCATTGGTGATGGTCAAAAGAGCATCCGTCACCAAAAACTGATCTTTGTCATTCCCTATATATGAATATCAGGGCACGATGGAATCGAACCACCAACCTCCTGCTTGTAAAGCAGGTGCTCTTCCATTGAGCTAGCACCCTTTAAAGAATTAGACTTTAAACTAGCAATTTCCCCTAAAGGTGCAAAGATACACCAAAGAATAGAAAATCTAGGAAGATCAAAAGTTGCTAGAAATAATATGTTCAATATACATAATAAAAAGACAAGAAGAATAACTTTTGAATAATATAACAAAGCATGTACTACATAGGAGAATAACTGGAAAGCACAACTAGAAATTTGAATCACAACATAACAATATAAAAGAACATGCAACAGGAAAAGAACAACTCCACAATTTGAGAAATATGAGCAATCCATGGGCATGTTCTTATATATTGATATAGATAATGAAATATAAATCTAGATTTATGAAATTCAAGTATCACACAAGAATGTCTTGAACAAATATGAATATGTAAAATAGTATTTTTTTCATTTTGATTTACCTTGCAAACCTCGAGAAAAAACTTCCACATAAACAGGCACTAAAAATAACAACATGGACCTCAAGAGCAATTGTGCAGGGGATAAAATATGAAGTTAAAGCACTAGAGAAGTATTCAAAGCAAATTATGAAAAGTGTATCTAGAAATTACTGAGAACCCTCTGAAGTAAACCACACATTTATCATCATGACTAGTACACTTGCAAAAAAAGATCAGAATAAATTATGAACTATTCCACCAAAAAATAGTGAATTTTTCCACTAAAATACAGTTTCAAATTAATCACTAGCATGAAGCTAACTTCTCTGCAAAAATAGGGAAGTTTCAAGACAATGTATAATAGCTTGCATGGCAATCGTGTTGATAAAACCTTCCAAGGAATAAGACCATAGCAGTCAACAGGAGTGCCATCATACTTAATACTATCAAAGAGTGGTCAATAGCAAAAGTGAATTGACGGACCTTCATAACTTGCATTGGTTCCTTATCCTTCATCCAACCATAAAATATTAGACCAAGGTTAACATTTTGAAGGAAAATTAAGAAAAGCCACATGATCTTGTGAAATAATATTTTTATCACTACCATTAACTATAATGCAACAATTTTGCACAAACAAAGCATCCTTGTCTAAAGTGAAGTAGTAAGTCATGATTAAGACTAATTGTGGGCTCAGAATTGTTTTTCCATTTTTTTTTGAATTGTTAGAATTATCGTACTTAGTAGCAGAGGCATTCCCACCATGGATTGGGAAGTCCACAACAACCACTTTTGTAACTGGGATTGTTGACTATAATCATTTTAACCTTATCCTTCCTTTTGCTCAGCCACTGAAATATGTGTTGAGAACTCTTTGCTTAAGACATCCCTCATTAGAACGGGTAGACCATTAGTGATAATAACAATATTCTCGTAACATTTCCACTATCATTACAATTTCTGTTGGGCTAAAACTTAGACTTATGGGTATCTTTGTCATGCCCTGTAAACAAATGAAGATGACAAGGGGAAGGATCAGAAGAAGAGGGATTAGAAAACATCCAATGAGAGGAGCTTAAATCATTGTCAATGATGCTCCATCTTTAGGGATCACTTCTGTAACTTGTTTTCAATATTCAAGGCAAGCCAGAAAGCCTTGCTCTAATGAACTGAGTGCATGCAAAGTCCATCTTGTGTTGAATATCAAATAAGAGACACTTGATAAAATTGAAACATTAATCCCCGGCGATGAATTTTCCAATATACTAATGAACAATCAATACCATCAACTGTCAGAGAGGCAACCACCGCTAAGTAGCTCCTTCCTAAGAAGTACAATACAAGAAAAATGAAGGCAATTTTGAATGGGTTACCAAATTCTGTGAAGGCCAATTTTGAAAAATTTTCATCAGCAAAAGTCATATGGGACAAACTTCATGATCTTCACTCAAAAGGAGCGTTGACAATGATCTCTAGTCAAAACGATGATGGAAAACAAGAAAGAAGTCCAAAATCCATCAAGGAAGTTGAAGATAAGAGAGATGAAAACAAGGCTAAAGAAGACATAGAAGATGATGAGAACAAAGAAGACTTTGAAGAAGATCTCCTAAATAAACTTATGGCTTCCATGGAAGAGATTAACAGGTTGAAAAAGGAAAATGGGGAACTTAAGAAGAAAGCGCCAGTTGGTGACCAAAACAAGACAAGGAAGGAAGTTGACCTTGTCAAGCTTCAAGTTCAAGAAAGAGATGAAGAGCTCACTAAAATTAAGGATGAATTTCATCAAAACAAAAGAAAGCATCATGAAGAAGTCATATCTATGACAAATCAATTGCATAAGGCAAAAAAAAAGGGAAGAAACTTTGTCAAGCCACCTTGAATAAAGACTTAAGAGCTTGAACAATCTTGAAGCAGAGATTGGTCAATACAAGGAAGAGGTCTCGTCTCTTAGATCTCAAATAGAAGAAGCAAGGAAACAAGCACAAGGAGCCAAGAAGGTGATGGAAACTTTTTCATTCATAGAAGGACAAGTTGATGAAGTAGAAAATGAGAGAAACACCATGATATGCCAACTAGAAGAAAAGGATGAAGAAATATTCAAACTAAAATCAGACATCAATCTTTTCAAGGCCGAAACATGTGAAGCTACAAGAATAAAAGAATAAATGGAGAGCAGTCTAGCAAAGAAGAATGAATAATTCTTCATAATGAAATCAAATATCATCTCCCTTAAAAATGAAGCACACGAAGCAACAAGGATGATGGAATAAATGAAGAAGCAACTAGTTATGAAAGATGAAGATTGTGAAAAGTTGAAAGGAGAAATTGTCTCTCTTAAAAAGGAAGTTGACTTGTTGAATAAGAACTTGAAAAGCTCTCAAACCCTAGATGACATTCTAAGTCATCAAAGGTCCTCCCTTGATAAATCAGGGCTTGGCTATGCAAATAAATCCTCAAGCAAGGATGATAATGCTTCAAAAAACAAGGATGTGAGGAAGCCAGGAAGAAATGATACTCCCAGTTCCAGCAAAGGTAAGAGTCAAGATGACATTAAAATAAACCCTACTCCAAGGAGACTTACAGATGGTGTCAAGAATACAAAAGGCAATGAATATCATCAAAGAATTCAAAAATAAAAGGACTTCAGAAGTACTTCAAGGAACTCTTCATCTCCCAGGTACCAAATTATATTTCTTGGATGTTGTTATTCTTGTACAAACTTTGGGCACATGGAAAAATATTGTAGGGCATATCACAAAGACAAATATAATGGTCCCTATCAATCTCCTATAAGCAATTTTGTAAGAATTCATGATTTCTTATTCATGAACAAGATAGAGTGCTTAAATTGCCATAGCATTGGACATATGGCACGTGATTGTAACTTGACTTAGATTCCTAAACAAGCTAAAACCATGACAAACAAGCCAAAGAAGAAAGTTACACAAGTATGGAGAAGGAAGAAAGTTGAATCCAGAAGTCTCTTGAACACTACAACGAACAACTCATGTTGTTGACTTGATGAATTCATCCTTGATATTCCAAGTGTTTGAAGATGATACTATGCCAAAAAGGAGACCATGCATACTATTAGGGGGGGCTGGTAACTCATGACTATTCTTGCAAAAACAATCTGTGAAGAGTCTTATGAAATCGTTGATGGATCACAAATGGACAATATATAAATATCATCTCCATTAAAGAAACATAATTTTTTATGCACCCAATCTACCATTGTTGAATATGTCTTCCACTTGATCACAAGGATGCAATCTTTCTTGTTGAAGGAAAAAAGAAGAGCTAGCGGAGGTTATGTAGACAGGGGGAGTCAATTGACTATTTACATGAATATATGCAAAGGCTTACAGGGAGAAAGTTAATTGAAGAGCGTATCTACCTTTTAATAATTATTAATGATGAAGAAAATATGATAAAAGAAGTAGCTTGATTGTGGGAGCACTTGGGCAACCCATTTGCCATTGATGTCAAAAGGGGAGAGAATGTTGAAGGGCAAGAATATTGCCATCAATGACAAAGGGGGATATTTTTGGTCTATGGTTGTCATTAATGTCAATGGAATGATGTCCTTGTTGAAGATAATTAAAACCATAAATCTATACTAATACATATTTTGTTGCACAAACCGTAAATCCTAAACACATAAAACCTTAAAAGCCCTATCTTATAAAATACTAAATTCTAAACCTTCCTCTAAAATCCCTAAAACCCTAACCATAAATTTACACTACCATACATTACCTTATGCTACCATACATTTACACTACCAAACATTACCTTATGCTATGATACACACTACCATACATATTTAATAAACATAATCCTTGGTTCCAAATATGTTTTGAAACAACATAAAAATTCCTTACTAACAACAATGAACTAACTTTGATTAATGGCAGACAAACATGGCATACATATTCCCTATGACCATACATGGATACATAACGCTGGCAGCATAGTTTAATACATCACTCATGTGATACAACACTTGCATGGCAGACAATGTCTTATATGATCCATGTAGATAGATGTAATGCATACATCACATGGCAGACAAATATTGTTTTTAAATAATATACTAAAGATATGTCGGCTACTAAAAATATGACTGCCGGCTCCCAAACATATGTATATATATAAATGATGCGTTGAATTCAATATGGAAACAACAACCTCAGTGGTCTCCACATACCCCTATAGTCGTTAAACAACATCAGAAAAATGCGTACGCAGAGGGTAAATAAGCGAGGAGCACAACTCGGGAAAAAGCAAGGTGGTGGAAGTTCGATTTTTGAAACAAAGACATCTGACAGTTTCAGACCACAGAAACCCACAATCTCTTTATTAAATAAACGTTTCAGCAGAATGAAAATCTTCTAACTTGTTTCAAGAACATACTCGTAATAATGTTGTTGTAATTTGACAACTAGATTTGGACGTAGATTCTGTTCAGTGATAAGTGATTTTGTTGTGGGTTTATCCATTTAAGATTCATTCAAAAATTGTCTTCTCATTAATCATTGGTCTCGACATTGTGCCATACCCTTGCAATGCGATGTATATATGTGACATCGATCCTCTGCAACGTATGCATATATGAGATTGAGGCATAAGCTCACATTTGGAGTAATACGGCCTCTTCCTTGGACGTGTGGTGGCATAATTCACACTTGTATGGAGCTCGAATCCTCTTGAAGTGCATAACTCAGATCCAAAAAGAATAAAAAGAGCTCGAACCTATTGGACAAGAAGCTCGGAGTACAACAATCTCGTGGAGGCTCATAGAAACGTGGATTTGCCACTTGTTTGCTGACTTGTGGTTACACTTCCCTCAGATCTGCAAGCTTGGGTGTGTCCTTGTGGAAGCACGCACCTACAGTTCTATTTGGTTAGTCCTTCAAACAGTGATAAAACTTGACAAGCCTTGAACTATTCAAATAGTCCGCAAGATAAAAGGATCATTGGGAGGTTGGAGAAAAATGGGGGGAGAGAACACTTCATCAGAACAGGAATCGTCATTTTGGGGGGTGAGGAAGGAATTTTGGAAGGAGAGGTTTTCGTATTTGAACAAGTATAAGCAGATCCTTGGTGGGGACAAACCTCTGCCCAAGTGGACCAATGCGGATGTGGAGGATTTCATCCAATCGGATCTTGTCTATGGCCCTCAGCTGAAGCTCATGCGAGTATGTTAATTGTTGAGTGAATATGTCCAAGTATAATTGATATATAAAAATACAATATAATTAAATTTTTTATATGCTTACAATATCTAGGCAACAACAAGACTCATTAATGCCTAAATTTAACATAAGCATTCATGAGCAAGAAAAGGTGATTGAGTAAGAAGTTCAACTACAATGCATGATGGATTTTTGTTAAAATTGGCAACCAAGGTCGGCCTCCCTTATAAGTTGGCTCAAGAAGCTCAAAAGTCGCGTCCTTTCGACTCCACCGATTAGTATATAAAGGGGTGATTTCTCCCTTATTTGACACATTGAAGGGCTCATCTTCTCCTCTGAAATAGGACGACATATAAGGCTGGACACAGGTGGCAGGGTCGAAGTTATTATCAGACCCATCTCTGTTTAGGGCTCGGTTTTCAAGAAATTTGAATTATGTACCACTTATGGGATCCAAGAATCGTATACATCTGTGGGTGACCGATATTATGTTTCCCTTCTGATAAAGAATTCAAATTTATTGAAAGCCCTCCTAGGGCCTTGTTGGGTGCCTCATAGTGAAGTTACAAAAGGAGTTAGTCCCTATCAAACTCATGGCATTTGTATCTTTCAAAGGCATGCCTTAATGCTTATGCATCCAAGAAAAGAAGTCGAGGTTCCTACTTCAGGCATATCCTTGATCAAGTCAAACAAAGGTACAAAAGCAGTCATTTTGTTTTAAAATATGCTTTGCAGACTTATGTATTTGCAGGCTCATGTAGTACCATAGCATCTCAGTTCTAAGAATATATATATGGTTTAAAAGAGCCGACCTGTGGAGATACCTAAAATGATTATCACCCTTAGAGTCATAATCCCAGTATGATGTGACTCAATTTATTCATTATCTCAGCAGTAACGTTTTTTTTTTGGCTGTTTGATCCAAGTATCTGGAGCTTATCCCTCATGGCCAATTCTAGAATCTAAGGTTGGTCAATAATGTCCTGATTAAATACAAATGCTCTAAGTCATATCTGTGGACATATTGTTTCTCATTTATGCAATATTACCTTGATGCAATTTTACCAGCTCTCCAGGTTTGTGACATAATGCATGGAGGATGGAAGGTTTGTTTGGGCGGCGTATCTCTGTTTTGGGTGCAGATTTTGTGTTGGATAAGAGCCACAGTTGGAGGATAGGAAGTCTGTGCAAGGCAACGTATCTTTAGTTGATTTTTCTGTGCGTTTTTGTGAGGTTTATCTCTGCTACAGACCGCAAGAAGAAAGCCACTACAGCAGCCTGTTGTTAAGTTTTTTGGAGGGTTTGAAAGCATGGTCAAACCCTCCTCTGCTTTCATGAGTTTGGGGTTGTTTATCTTGCCACTCATTCAGGATTGTTGAAGGGAAGGGATTGCAGAGGAGGAGCCTCAAAGCTCTATATCATAGATTATATTATGGTACATCATTGTAATGGAAAATAAAGTTTAATCAAGCAGCCCTAACCAGTGACCCAGATTACCGACATCAGTCCTTGAAGCTATCTGTGTTAATACCCTAACTAGTATTCATAATAGCAGTTTCATTGAGCCTAAGAGCTTAGAGGTCAGATATTCTATTTGGAAAGTCAGTATTGACTTTAAATCATTGTACTCTCTCTCTCTCTGTTGAAAATTAGATTATGAATAATAAGAACTGATCAAGGGTTTTTTTCGTCTTGGGGTTTTTCCTTGGCTTGAGCCATATTCATGTGTCCTCTTGTCTTGGCTTATCCTCTGCATTATTTTCTTATGTTCTTTTATCAGTTACAGTCATCATGATTTTAATTGATGTGGTTGCTATGGATTGATAATTGGGTTATATATAAAAATTGATGTGACTGTCCTATGCTAAGAACATGTTAAGCTAAATTTAACATGGTATTAGAGCTAGGTTGAGGACAAGCCCAAGAAAGAGGGAAAGCAATCACTAGAAATGTTTTCAAATCTTCATGGCCTCTTTCGCCCTCAAAGGATCAGATAGTATGAAATTATGATATAAATCTGGTGCATCACAGTGACCAGCCCACATTTTTGTGGATAAATAGTGAAATTCCTTTTTGAAGATCATACAAGACCTAGTTCAAATATCATGATTAGAAGAGTCCAGTTCTAGGCACATAATATGAGGTCTGAGATTTCCAATCCAGTGATCCACCTCAGAATTCGGTGAACTTGAATGGCTAATCAAACTCTTGACAAATTCAACAAAGAGACCCATCATTTAAGGAGTTTTTCAAGCAATTTGAATTATGTACCACCTATGGGATCCAAGAATCGTATACATCTGTGGGTGACCAATCTTATGTTGCCCTTCTGATAAAGAATTCAAATTGATTGAAAGCCCTCCTAAGGCCTTATTGGGTGCCTCATAGTGAAGTTACAAAAGGAGTTGAGTCCCTCTCAAACTCATGGCATTTGTATCTTTCAAAGGCATGCCTTAATGCTTCTGCATCCAAGAAAAGAAGCTGAGGTTCCTACTTCAGGCATATCCTTTATCAAGTCAAACAAAGGTACAAAAGCAGTCATTTTGTTTTAAAATATGCTTTGCAGACTTATGTATTTGCAGACTCATGTAGTACCATAGCATCTTAGTTCTAAGAACATATATATGGTTTAAAAGAGCCCACCTGTGGAGATACCTAAAATGATTATCACTCTTAGAGTCATAATCCCATTATGATGTGACTCAAATTTTGGACACTTTTATTTATTCATTATCTCAGCAGTAAAGTTTTTTTTTGGCTAGTTGATCCAAGTATCTGGAGCTTATTCCTCATGGCCAATTCTAGAATCTAAGGTTGGTCGATAATGTCCTGATTAAATACAAATGCTCTAAGTCATATCTGTGGACATATTGTTTCTCATTTCTGCAATATTACCTTGATGCAATTTTACCAGCTCTCCAGGTCTGTGACATAATGGATGGAGGATGGAAGGTTTGTCTGGGCAACGTATCTCTGTTTTGGGTGCAGATTTTGTGTTGGATAAGAGCCACAGTTGAAGGATAGGAAGTCTGTGCAAGGAAACGTATCTTTAGTTGATTTTTCTGTGCGCTTTTGTGAGGTTTATCTCTGTTATAGATCACAGGAAGAAAGCCACTACAGCAGCCTGTTTTTAAGTTGTTTGGAGGGTTTGAAAGCATGGTGAAACCCTCCTATGCTTTCATGACTTTGGGGTTGTTTATCTTGCCACTTATTCAGGATTTTTGAAGGGAAGGGATTGTTGAGGAGGAGCCTCAAACCTCTATATCAGAGATTAGATTATGGTACATCACTGTAATGGAAAAGAAATTTGAATCAAGCAGCCCTAACCAGTGACCTAGATTGCCGACATCATTCCTTGAAGCTATCTGTGGTCATACCCTAACCAGTATTCATAATAGCAGTTTCATTGAGCCTAAGAGCTTAGAGGTCAGATCTTCTATTTGGAAAGTCAGTATAGAATTTAAATCATTGTACTCTCTCTCTCTCTCTCTGTTGAACATTAGATTATGAATAATAAGAACTGATCAAGGGTTTTTTCCGTCTTGAGGTTTTTCCCTGGCTTGAGCCATATTCATGTGTCCTCTTGTCTTGGCTTATCCTCTGCATTATTTTCTTATTTTCTTTTATCAGTTACAATCATCATGATTTTAATTGATGTGGTTGCTATGGATTGATAATTGGGCTATATATAAAAATTGATGTGACTGTCCTATGCTAAGAACATGTTAAGCTAAATTTAACATGGTATTAGAGCTAGGCTGAGGACAAGCCCAAGAAAGAGGGAAAGAAAGAACTAGAAATGTTGTCAAATCTTCATGGCCTCTTTCGCCATCAAAGGATCAGATAGTATGAAATTATGATATAAATTTGGTGCATCACAGTGACCAGCCCAAAGTTTTGTGGATAAAGAGCGAAATTCCTTTTTGAAGATCATACAAGACCTGGTTCAAATATCATGATTAGAAGAGTCCAGTTCTGGGCACATAATATGAGGTCTGAGATTTCCAATCCACTGATCCACCTCAGAATTTGGTGATCTTGAATGGCTAATCAAACTCTTGACAAATTCAACAAAGGGACCCATCATTTAAGGATTTTTTCAAGAAATTTGAATTATGTACCACCTATGGGATCCAAGCATCGTATACATCTGTGGGTGACCGATATTATGTTTCCCTTCTGATAAAGAATTAAAATTGATTGAAAGACCTCCTAAGGCCTTGTTGGGTGCCTCATAGTGAAGTTATGAAAGGAGTTGAGTTCCTCTCAAACTCATGGCATTTGTATCTTTCAAAGGCATGCCTTAATTCTTATGCATCCAAGAAAAGAAGTCGAGGTTCCTACTTCAGGCATATCCTTGATCAAGTCAAACAAAGGTACAAAAGCAGTCATTTTGTTTTAAAATATGCTTTGCAGACTCATGTAGTACCATAGCATCTCAGTTCTAAGAATATATATATGGTTTAAAAGAGCTAACCTGTGGAGATACCTAAAATGATTATCACTCTTAGAGTCATAATCCCAGTATGATGTGACTCAATTTTTGGACACTTTTATTTATTCATTATCTCAGCAGTAAAGTTTTTTTTTTGGTTGGTTGATCCAAGTATCTGGAGCTTATTCCTCATGGCCAATTCTAGAATCTAATTTTGGTCGATAATGTCCTGATTAAATACAAATGCTCTAAGTCATATCTGTTGACATATTGTTTCTCATTTTTGCAATATTACCTTGATGCAATTTTACCAGCTCTCCTCTATTAGATTGTTCATAAGAGGCTTTTACAAGGACCATTCCATGAGTTTAAAGATTGACTGAATGCGAATGATGGCTTAATAGCATCTAAGTCAATTTTGTACATTCCTTCATCCACATAAGGGTGTTTAAAGATTCAACTTCAACTTAGGTAGAGGTATCAAAATGAAGTCATAAAACCTGAAGCAATGTTAAAGACACATCCTCGCTTTTCTAGTTACTTCAGATGATGTATAATGTTTGAATGAGGTAAGGATGGCTTCAGACTTACAGTCCAGAAATAATGGTGCTTTGGAAAGTCCCTGATATATGGTAAATCTAAGTTGATCTCAGCCATCTATCTCTTTGCTCTTTTCAAAATCAATCAAAGAAAGAGGCAGTCTAGAAGACCCAGGATTAATGATTATTACAAGCGAAAGCATCTGATTCCATAATCAATCCTTCTAACATAACATTTATGACCTTTATATAGGTCTATATATTATCTTCACATGGCCTTGTTGGATAACTATGCATATTATCTTGGCATAGCTAAGATGGTACAGTTTTTTAATTTCAGTTTGGCTATGGATTGCATAAATTCATCTCTCCCTCTGTTTGGATAGGGATCCTGACCTCTGATTTCAGTGTATCTATGAACCTCAGTCTTTGTTCTATATATGGCCATGAACATTGCTCTTATGACTTGGCATAATTATGATATTCTGCTGCGCTTGATATCAAAGTGGTTGTAGTATCTCAGTGGCAGCTTATTGGCATCACAGTGGTATGGTTGATCTTTGGCTTATTTATCTTTGCTTACAATAACATGGTTGACCTCTCATTTATGTAAGATGGCTTCAAATTTGTGTGTATGAAAGATCAGTTACTTCTCTTATTACCTAAATCTACCTCAGGCTGAAGAAAGGCAGAGTCTAGGGTAACATCAAACCACGCTCAGTCTGGTAGCTAGCCCTACCAGATCATGAGAGGGCTCTCTCCGGGTCAATCTCAGCAAAGATAATAAATAAGGCTTGAGATGACTTGAAATAAAAGCTGATTTTAGGCTAGTTATATAAGTAAAATATTTTGATTTGATTTTTGGGGTTTTTGTTGGAATCAAAGGGAAAGGCAGTTTTGGGTCCGGGGATGACTCAGGCCTAGTTTTTGCAGAGTTCTAAATGCGGCAAGGAAGGTAATTGTTTTGATGCTTTGGATTGAATGAATGAATAGCTCAGACTGGTGAGGAGCTGAAGAGGGCAAGAGGCTTTCAATAATCCTCTTCAAATAGATGAAAACATGGAAAATCAAACAAAACTCAAGGCAGAGCAAAGCAATCTAATGAATTCCACCTTTATCACTCATTTGTTTAATTTAAGAAGAAAATAGGAAGGGAAATGGTACACATGAAACATCAATAAAATTACAATCATAGAGAGAATAACACCATCAAAAAATAGAGCCACATGGATCCCAAAGAGTGTTGCAAACCCTGGTCTATTCCTTTGCCAAAATTGCAGAGATGAAATGTACAATGAAGTGCCAAGCAATCCCAAGTGTCCAACCCTGAAAATGACTGAAGAATTACAAGATATAGACAAGCCTAACTCATCCCCATGCCTCTAGGGGTCGAGCTCACCATTCTAGGAGCTGTTTCAACCATATCTAAACTAAGAACTGGAAAATAGGCAATGAAACAACTTGCCTCTATAAGATAGGAAACTGATTCATTCACTTACATTTCACTTTTTGGTGAATGAATCTACTAGGATGAGTAAAAATGTGCTAAAATTACATCAAATTCATAAAATTACATCAATTTACATCAAGAGTTACATGAAAAATTCAAACTAACCAAAAATAGGTGAAAATCTGAGCTGCTGAGTGAAAAATAGGCCAAATTTCCCAATGCGCCGCGCCTGAAATCTCTATGGGTAGTGCCACTTTGAGGCTTATTTTGAGGGCCTCCCCGAAGTCAAAATTGAGTGCAGGATAGCTCGTTGGAAAGATATTCCTGTCCAATTTCCAACCCAAGTGGAATTTCTGAATTTGGTTGCCATTTTCCCCTCCAAAAATCAAATCTCCCAACACTTCTTTTTGTGTGTCCAAAAAGTGGTAGAAAGGCCATTTTTAGGGTGTTTTTTACCCTTCAGGCAACCCAAAACTTGTCAAAATCCTTAGGTAATGGGTAGGCATGCACAAATTTTGATGAAAAATCCAGAAATAAAATTTTTTCCTCAAAAGGAGCTTCCAATTATAAGTGCGTGCCAAGTGGCGCTACGCGTCGGGCAGGAAAATCTGTTTTAAGGCCAAAAATTTCAAAATTGACAAAAATTTTCCCAAATTTCTTGAAATTTGGCCTGAATTTCCATCATCAAGTGCTATGCTGGGCTAAAGAAGATTCAGCCAAAATTTGGAGTCTATCATGCCTTTTACGACGCTTTAGTGCCTTCTTTAGTCTTGCTTTCAGGATCTTGATCCTCGCTTTGCAAACATGATTTCGCGCCCAATAATGGTTCTTCATGTGCCTGAGCATGTTATTTTCCTTTTTTTCCTTCACCAACATCTTCTCCAAATGAGTATTGACCCTTTTGAGCCAAGTCTCTTGATCAGCCTCAATCTCCCGCTCAATGGATGTCATCTCGGTTTGGCTTATTTGGGCAGCTTGCCGGTTCTCACGGATGTTTTGCAACTCCATGATTGTATGATTATCCTCCAACTATTTTTTTCACTACTCCAAGTAGTTTATAATCCATTGGGCTCTCTGCAACTTGACAGTCAAGGTATCTATCTCCGCCTTCTGCTCCTGAATAGTCTCTCTCAACTTTGAGCTTGGGGAGCTCAAATCCTCATCAATAAGTATGAAATCAGTATCCTGGCCTCCTGAAGGCCCCTCATCATGCATAGGCCTTTTACCTCTATCCTGTACCTGTACCTGCGTTTCTGATGATGGCAACGAGACCCCTTCCACCCCAGGTGGAGATAGTACTCGCCGGGCTGCTGCAAATAATCCTCTAGTGCCTCTCTGATAAGTGACATATGTCGGCACACTGATAGGCTCTATCTCGTGACCTTCAGGCTGATGTGAAGGTTCACCTGGCTCATGAACAACCTCTGGAGGAACCTGAGGAGCTGTAAAGAAATCATTAGTAATGAAGTCTTCCCATGTAATACCCTGCAAGCCAAGCTGATGCAACACTACAATTTTAATAAGTGCATAGTGATAAATATTGTTGTACTGCTGCTCGGGAGTTTTCCTCTGCACAAGAGTGGTCATTCTCTCGATATTCCGGCACATGAAATAAGGGATGTTCACCATCCTCACTCTGGTGAAATGCATCAATAACCAGATGTGGTAGGCATAGAGGCGTGAAAACCGTCCCTCACAACTGAAATATCCGATAATGAGTTTCATCAAAGGTGCATAGGATTCCTTCAGGAACCGGAATGGGAACACCCTGCTGAGTTGCCTCACAAAGCTAGGCCTGATGTATGGTTCATAATGCACTCTTTCCACCTGTTGTATTTTGTTCCACTGTTCACCCACATTCAGTATTCTGGTTGCTTGAGAGATGGTTTCCGATGTCAAAGTGAAATTTACACCAGAAAGAGTTACCTGACCATCATGTAAATGCAACACAAACAAACGAGCCAACTCCTGATGATAATGGGTCCTAGAAATCATTTCACAATATTGAAAACATGACTGTTGTTGGAAACATCTCATGGCAAGCGGGCAAGCCTGCAATTCAGCCAATGAGGTGGGCTCCTCTCTCACATGTCTGCCACCTTTACGAGGCCTTTTGGGTGCATGTAGCTCAGTAGTGGAATCACTATCTCAGTCATATGATGTATCAGTGTCTGTCTCCATGGTGTCCAAGGTCTATGCAAGGTGTATGTTGGTTTGTATGAGATGAAAATGAGAATTTGGTGCTTTTGTTTTAGTGCCAAATGTATGGTAGCATGGGAGGGACTGTGGGGAAATAGGGCAGTGGGGATAATGGGGTTTAATCAAGTGATAAATGAAGTGTAGGGACAACCAATTGACTGTTTGGGAAACTTGGGGTTTGGGAATTTTTTACAAGTGAGATGGGAAAGGGAGAATGAGAGTGAGATGAAATGACTTGGGATAGGGAAATGGGGCTTAGGAGTGAATTACTTTTAGAGATGTAAGAGGATGGTGTAGTGATGAGATAACAGTGATGGGAGATGGGAAAAACAAGGTGGGGAATTGAGTAATTTGGCACAAAATTATTTTTTATAACACCAACTTCAAAACCCTAAGGAAGTAATTCTCAATAAGATGATAGGGTTTAATTTTTGGCATTAAAACTCTCATATTCAAACTCAAACAACACCAAACATTGGTTAATGGAAATTACAAGATCACTTGAACTTACTTGGAGCAAGGAGATCGAATCGATTTGATGATTGAGAGAGATGGCGAAATTTTTTTTTGTTTCGGCCCAGTGTGCCGCGTATCAAACCCAGTGCGTCGTGCCCTTCCTATGCGCCGCGCTGGAACAATTTAACAAATAGGGGCACGACTCTATGCGCCGCGCTCAGCCTATGTGTCACGATAGTTGCCCAGTGCGTCACGCCAGTCAATTTCACCACTGTTTGGCCTCCAAACGCTGGCTTTGCTCCTCTACGATTTCTCTTGGCTCAATGATGTCTTTGGTTTGCAAATTTAGTTTTGGATTTGGAAATATCTTATATATACCAAATATTTTAATCTTTGATTTGAAAAACCCACTTTACAATGTTTCAAAACTTTGGCACTTTTCAAATGAACTCTGTTTTTCTTGCTTTTTGATTTTTTGGACTAATGATGAGCTTTTGTCTCTTTTGCAGGGAGTGGTTGGCATGGAGATTTGGAAAAGGCGACCAGGGTTGCGCCTGAAGTACTTTACAACTGAAAAAACTTTGAAAAATACATTGCATTTATTACAAAAGATGAAATAGACGATTTTTCTTCAAAACAGAGTTTTGAAGAAAAATCATTATCAAGCATTATGATGATGAATTTTTTTTTTTCACTGAGACCTTATTTGAGGCTTCCTCATGTTCCTGCTGGCATTATTAGACATTCTAAAGACCAAACCCTAGACCTAATGAGACTAAAAACCCTAAAATGACTCTTCGCCAATATTGAGACCAAATGTGACTGTAAATGATTTTGATGAACAAACACGGACCAGCAGGTACATGACATGAGGGATATGAGTGACAAGACCCTTCCGTCAGATGATCCATGCTCCTAATGGAATGAAGCTGACTGAACTGAATGAGACACCTAAAATGAAATGCAACAACAGAAATTTGATCTCTGACGGAGGGATGAAGATACTGACTCTAACAACTTCATTGACACAACAGATGCATGATTGGCATCAATCTGTATTGCATCATTACTTTCAATCAGCACATCAAGCATGAAAGGTCATCGGTAACATAATCATTAACAATGGATCTTGTTCACAAACGAAGTTGTGAACAAGATGTGTAAGTTCCAAACAGTCTGATAGGACATAAAATAATATCCTTGTACTGGTACGGGGGCAGGGGATTAGGATTAGGGCACTCATTCCTGAAAGTGCCTGAGGGGCTGTGTCTTCTAAATTCTTCTCCTAGCACTTGAAGAGAACATGGAATTCTGAGTGGATTTGTCCTTTTGAGATTCTAGTGGAAAATTTTTAGAGATGAGATGAATATCAAGGAGTATTTTCAACACAATTTCCTCCATGTGACGCCTTTGTTGAGTTTGTTAAAGAAGTAGTTCCAAAGAAGGGTTAAAATTACAGAAGGTTTTGTCTTTGTTGACAGCTAGTTGGATACGGAAAATCAGATTAGATTGAAAGGGAATGTTTCTGTTTGATAATCTTATAGCTATAAGGTGGTTTTTAATGGGCTTAGGGGATTGGTAAAAAAAATTCTCTATCAAAATTGATTTTGAGAAACCTTAATCCTTGATTTTGAAAAGAAATAAAAAATAAAATCATCTAAAAAAGTGTTGATTTGAAATAGGTTACATTGTAACCCGTCGTCTAACTCGTTTAACTGGTGGTTTGGCTCTCCGGAAGATCACCACATAGTCTACTGTGTCAGTAAATCCAGAAACCCAAAATCCAAAAAGTGGAATTTATCGGTTATGATATATACACTAGAAATAACAAATATTTCAGCAAAGGCATTCCGAGTTTGGACAAATTACAAGTTTGGACAAATGTAAAGAAGAAAAATCGTCATCAACAATTTAACTAATGGTAATAAGAAGTCAAGCTCATAATCTAGTATTTTGTTTTTGTTTTTTCGGTTATGTAATTAATTTGTGCTAATTTATGCATATCAAAGTTTTTGGAATGTAGTTTCTGTAGCCTAGTTCTTACGCACTGTTCAGCAATGAATCTATTGACTGCAGAGGAAATCCTTGTATAAAATAATATTCCCTTAAGGGGACAAAAGTCTATTCCTTGAAATTATGAAACCAAACTAGATACGAATAAATACACAGGAAATGGACGCATAGATAAAGAAGTTTCTTCAAAAATATTAAACAGGTTGTTAATGCTCGAAACTTACATAGATCAAGACCCTTTCTGCTGTAGATGGAAGCAGAAATTACTGCACGCGTAGAGAGAGACGAAATTGTTTCCATGTTGACTGGTAGCTTTCCCTCGAGCCTGATAGAATAAGACCCACAACAAAGCCCTAATCACTAAGCCAGCGGGAGATGTGTTTTGGGCAGGAGATGTGTTATTTTAATTTGATGTCTAAAATTTAAACGAAAAATGAATACTCCATCCTTCTATTTTTCCAAACATTATTTTTAATATTATGCTCTCCAAATATTATTTTTAATATCATATTTATTGTTGTTTTGATGGATGGTGAGGGTAGTTCTTGATTTTTTGTAATGTTAACAATTGTTTAAAAGGAAGTTTCAAAAATCAATTCAATTTCATTCTAATAAATTTATTTTAAAAACATTGATGATGAACCACATAGAAAGGTATCGACTTTAAAAAATATGTGATTTATCTAGAAGATTTTTTAAATAAATAAATTAATTAATTATTAAAATAAAATTGAGACAAAATAGCAAATTTAGGAGAGGTTTTTTCCACCCATGGTTTTGCTCATGGTATTCCACCGTGCCAACAAGGGGGAATTAATCTGATCGTAGGTCCCAACTAGACCTGCTCTCATTTGGAATGGCTAATCCCACAGGTTTTAAGGATTGTTATAAGGGTTAGGGGAATAATGAGTTAGTGGTTAAGGGATTAAGGATTAGGGGCTTACGGGTTAGGGGAATAAGGGCTTAGGAGTTAGAGGTTTAGGGTTTAGGGGTTAGGGGAATAATGAGTTAGTGGGAAAGGCGTTAGGGATTGGGGGCTTAGGGGTTAAGGGATTATGGATTGGGAGCTTAGGGGTTAGGGGATTTAGGCGCATTTAGGGGTTAAGGGAATAATGGGTTATTGGTTAAGGGATTATGGATTCGGGTTGGGGGAAATGATTTAGTGGTTAAACCGTTAGGGATTTGGGGGTTAGGGGATTTAAGTGCATTTAGGGGTTAGGGGAATAATGAGTTAGTGGTTAAGGGATTAGGGATTGGGGGCTTAGGGGTTAGGTGATTTAGGCACAATTAGGGGTTAGGTGAATAATGATTTAGTGGTTAAGGGATTAGGGATTAGGGGCTTAGGGGTTAGGGGATTTGGAAATTAAAGATTTGAGGGGTTAGGGGTGAGGGGTTAATGGGTTATGGGTTAAGCATTAACAGTTTAGGTGTTTAGGGGTTAAGGGGTTAAGGGGTTAGGGGTTTAGGTGTTAGTGGTTTAGCGGTTTAAGGGTACAACAAAGATAATGATTATAGGGTACAACAACACTATAAGGTTTATAGGTTGATTGATATTGACACTGATAGGGTAAGCTTCAATAGTGAAGATGTTTTTGATGAGGAGGTTGGACCTTTCCAAACTTCCCCTAAGTTTTGAATTACTTAGAAGCTGGAAGGGGTTGAGGATTCAGGTGTCAAGCTTCAGGTAGCTGCACTTGAAGGGGGGTGGAAGATTTTGAGCATGATGAGTCTCCTAGACTAGTAATTTATGATCTAGATATAGGTGGTCCAGGTCATGGTGACAATACTGACTTCTGAACATTCTATAGAAGATCCACAAAGTTTGCAGAGCTTGTCAGGAAAGGAAGCTACATTGAATACCATTTTATGAAGGACGAGCTTGGAGAGCATAGAGGGTCCTTCAATTGGTACTTTCAGACATATGTGGACCAATGAACATGACATCAACCACTGGTGCTAGGTACTTCCTTCTTTTTGTTGATTATTTCAGTAGAAAATGTGGGTATGTTTTCTATAATTAAAATATGATGTGTTTAATGAATTTCAAAAGTTCAAAGAATTAATGAAGTAGAAGGTCACATAGAACCATGGTTTGGAAGAAATTCCAAGTAATTCATCTTAAAGTTTTGGTTCTACTGCCTACACTTGGATTCTAGCTAAGAAGATAACCAAATTAGATCCAAAGAGCAAAGCTAATGATTATATGGTACAACAACAGTATAAGGTTTATAGGTTGATTTATATTGACACTGATAGGGTAAGCTTCAATAGTGAAGTTGTTGTTGATGAGGAGGTTGGACCCTTCCAAACTTCTCCTAAGTTTTGAATTACTTAGAAGCCAAGTGCCAATGGGTGTCAGGGAGTGTTATACATTTTATGAAGTGGCAGGGCATGTCGAAAAGTGCTAAGTTGAGAGTGCCAATGCATGTTGAGGAGTGTTAAGGAGTACTAGGAAAACACAAGGGAAGAATAGGTAAAAATACATGGAAGTGAATGAATATGAGGGTATGTAGGGAGTGGCAATGAGTGATAGTTGTCATGCCAAGGAGGGAGTGAGAAGTTATTCTAAGAAATCACACACCTTATTGACCACTCAATTCTTACCATTCTCACACCATAAAAAAAAAAACATAAAAATGCCATTCTTAAAATCTATTGTGTAGTTTCCTAATGTCATTCAAGTAGAACCCCTCAATTACTTATGTCAGTAATGGTGAGATCATTTTTTAATTCTCTTAAAGGAACTCTTTTTAGACATGCACCCCATCAAACATAAATCATCGAGTCAAAAAGAATGGAAATGAATGAATAAGAGAGTGTGTTGGGGGTGTTAGCGAGTGTCAAGCATGGAAAGGGGGGGTGACAAGGCATACTAGGAAATGCTATGGCATTTCAATAAGTGTAAGGGTGTGCTAATATGTTCCAGATAGTGTCAAGGCATGCCAGGCATGCCAAGACATGCCATGTGTTAAGGAGGGAGTGTTAGCAAGTTCTAGGTGTGCTAAGAACGGAGTGACAAGGTATGTTAGGCAATTCCAATGCATGATAGAGTGCTAGGAAAGCATGCCAAGTTGTGCCAAGTTCCAGGGTGTGCCAATGTGTGCCAAGGTGTTTTAGGGAGTGCTAGAGAAACACAGGGTAGCACTATGTCACAATGCATGGAAATGAATGAATAATAGTGCGTGACAAGGAGTTTCAATGATTTCAATGTGTGATAAAGAGGAGTTACAAGGCATGCTTGGAAGTGATAAGGAATGATAGAGTGCTAGGTTGGGATGCATCCAATATGTGCCAACGCGTGCAAGGAAGTGCTAACTAGGAGTGCCTAGGAAACATCAGGGAAAACTACATCAAAATGCATGGAAATGAACAAATAAGAGTTTGTGATTGGAAGTGTCAGTGACTTCCAGCTGTGCTAAGGAGGGATTGACAACGTATGCTAGGCAGTGTTAAGGCATGCTAGAGGCCAAGGCAACATGCCAAGATGTCCGAGGTGTTAGGGTGTACCAACACGTGCCAAGGAGTGTTAAGGAATGATATGGAAACACAAGGGAGCACTTGGTAAAAATGCATGAAAATGAATGAATATGAGTTTGTGACTAGGATTTTCAATGACCTCTAGGTGTGCTAAGGAGAGAGTGAAAAGGTATGCTAGGTAGTGCCAATGAATGCTAGAGTGCTAGGGTGGCATGCCAAGATGTGTCAAGTGTTAGGGTGTGCTAATGCATGCTAGGGAGTGTTAAGGAGTGTCAAGTAAACACAAGGAAGCACTATATCAAAATGCATGGAAATGAACGAATAAGAGTGTGTGATATGGAGTGTTAATGAGTTCTAGGTGTGTTAAGGAGGAAGTTACAAGGTTATATGCTAGGCAATGCCAAGGTGTGTTAAACTACCAAGGTGTGTCAGGAAGTGCTACGGTGTGTTAGGGAGTGTAAAATCATGTCAAGGAATGTAGGGGATGCTAACACATGCCACACAATTCCAAGGCATTTAGGACATATCAGGTGTTATGGCATGTCAAGATGTAAACTATGTTTCTTAGTTTTTTTACGACCACAGTTGTATGTGATGAGCCTTGTCTTGGTAACTTGTTAAGTGGTATCAATTGAGATTGGACATGAGTAGTATAATATGAGTTACATGTAGTTCTTAGGTGAACAAGGCATATGTTGAATTTCCATGACACATGAGAATTTGGGTTTGGTATTAGAATCTTTGATGCAAACACACTCAAGTGACACAACACATCAACTTTTCACAATGAAATCTACACACATCAGGGAATCAAGTAGTGCACATGAAAATTTGTAACTTTTTCAAACCTTTATTCGTTAAATTACAAATTGTAATAGGATAAGCTAGAGCTCTCGTACCATGGATGATGGCCCTTTACAGTCACACTGATACAAGGAATATGGCCCTTTACAGTCACACTGATACAAGGAATACAACTAGGGCCTGGTGTTAGTCCTTTGACAACCAATATACCTTGAACAAGACAACACTTGACCCAATTTTTTATGGTGGACACACATATCCCTTTCAATCCACGTGTCTTAAACACATTTGGGAGGACCTCTTTCCTCCCATTATGAAACTCCTCATTCTGCCTCTATCAATGAACTAAATTCCTTTATGTTACTGAACTCGGCTCAAAAAAAAATTCCCTCTATCTACCTCTTTTTTCCTTTAAGGTCTACAAAACTTAAAGTTTTCGATTAGTTGTTCACAACTCTATTGTGAACAACTCTTTGGTATACACACTTTTCCCATACTGTTGCTTCAAGATGACAAGTCTAGGGATATGAAGGTTTGCCTTCTTCTCAAAGACACAATACTCTATAATACAGCGAAATGGGGCTAGTTGGCTAGCCCATTTGACTGCTACTTTAGTCCTTCAAATTCTGCACGTCCTTACGCCCAACACACCTACCCTTCTACCAGTCTTGTTTTCCTTCACAAGTATAGGACTTAGAGCTCTTCTTTGACAGTCACCTAACAACCCTCCAATTGTACTTGGACTGCCATCAATTTTCCCAACCACAGTAAATTGTTTTACTGATCTAGTTACCACAACACTGCCCTCATCTAGGGCTCTTCAAATATGCCACCTAATAATGATTTGAGTCCTCTCAAAATCACTATTCTTGTGTGCCAATTTTTTGTTGTCCAATCTATGAAAAAATCTAAACTACTCATCTTATCATCCTTCTAACAATTTGTAGATGACTGAACTAGGGTCACAAATCATCCATTAATAGTCCATTCACTAACTGTTTATAGGCTTCTTCATATCTCTGTCCAACAATCCATGGACATTCCAACAAAATCAACTCCTCTTCATGTCAATACATTCCTCATATGGCACATTTATTCTGCTCCATCTTCTACTCAGGTTCCACCTTCCTTTGGATTTGCTATCTCCGCACATACTTATGCAAACCATCTTCCAAATTTGTGGTATTTATTGCAAAGATAAACCTCTCTCTAAGGGTCACAACCCCTCTTCTTCTATGCAAATTTTTTACAGTATCAATGACATACCTTATGGGTTGAACATGCTAGGAAACCTCCCTAAATAGGGAATTATACCCTGACTGTCAAAGAGCATCAAATGAATCAATTTTCCTTATAGTTCAGTGGAAAGGAGAAAAATTTTTGCTGGTAAGGTGTGATGAGGATCAAAATTCATTTATGCCCTTGTTCCATTTCATTTCATTCACCCTCTTTGCCCCCCTCACTTCCTCCATATTCTCCCATGCTTTGAAACCCATTCCCTGCCATGCTTCTCTTCCATTTCATCTTCCATTTTGAAATATATGTTACCTTACTTTTCTTTTGCCTTTCGTGATCAAAGTGGGGCCCTCATCACATTTCGTAGACTTTATGTATTTGGCATTGGAGCTAAACTTTAAATAATGTGATCGCTAATTTGCAATATCGCATCGCATTGTTTTACCTTGTGAGCGCCTGCAATCTATTTTATTTATTTTGCGATGCGATAAGTCGGCCGCACCTCAGCAGCTCCGCCCCATTACATAGCCATTGAAATAAATTGTTATATCATATAAAACTTCATAACACTGACCGCTTAAAAACCTTCCGCCAATTCATAACACTCTGCCAAATGCCAGTGGGCCCTTCTTCCCCGCACTTTGCAAATTTAAGGAGTTAACCCCACAGCTTATAAATAAAACTTAAGAATTGTGATGTACGCCTACGATCTGGTCCCACTTCTTCCCTGCCACATCACTCATCTCCTCCCCCACTCATCGCACTTCGCAGATTTTAGAGTTTACATATTCCACGCTTATAACTAAACGCTACGAATTGCGATGTGCACTGCAGTCCCATCCCACTTACCCTCCACGTCATTTACCCTCCATGTCATCACCCCATCGCATCGTATCGTTGATCATATTCTTTATAAACTAATTAATTGTAAAGGTTGCGAAGTGCGCGGATGCAATGCCACTTCATAACTAAATTCTACATAATTTCAGGTCTGGGTGAACGAGTTGTAACTATGTTTTGTGTGTATAAGGTCAATTAGGGACTACGAGGTTTATAGCTCATTTCATGAATAAATAGGCCAAACTACCCGGAAATAAGCAAATTTTTTCCACCTCATCGCTCCATCGTCATCTTTAAATCCAACGGCCTACGTTTCATTCTGACCCCCCTTTACAATCCTTACTTTATCCTTGAAGGGGGGGTCCGGAACGAATGGTTTTCAAGAAAGGGACCCCCTTATGTGTCAATATCTCATGAATTCACACCCCCCCCCCTTTATATTACCACTTACCACTTCATAAGGGTCCGAAATACCACTTTTCTCCTGCAAAACCGTTTTCCCCAAAAGAAAAACCATTTTTTAGCCAGTTTTACTAGTCCGTTTTCGAGAGAGATTCCGGGCATATGGGAACGAATTTTGACAAAAAGAGAGAATTTTTTATTCAGCACAGGCTGAAGAAAAAATTCCTCTCCCAGATTTTTCACAGGTGCCTTCAGTTGGGATAATCAAAAGCCATCTCTCAACCCTATTTTTTGGATTTCCGTTTTGTCTGTGTTGGTCATGATTTTGCGGCGACTGTTGTAGAGCGCTGGAGATGAATTTTGAAAATCCGAGACAGGTTTTTGACCGGAACGAGGCAAAGAACAATAAAATATCTCATATTTTTTATAGGTGTCACCATTGGGGACAAAAAAATTTCTGATTTGACCTCTATTTTCAGCAATTTTGCCCATTTTTCACGGCATGACAAACATCCCAAGATTTTCAGGAATTTGTTTTTTAATGATGGTTCTTAGATGTGAACAAGGATAATATATTTTAGAAAATATTTTCCATAAAAATAGTGCTAGACAATATGAAATTAGGACAACAAAGCAATCAGTGCCGCACTGGAGTTAATGATCTAGCCAAGGCAGTGCAAGAAAGGTTGGGACAGACATCAATTTTGCCTCACTTTGTCTTTTTGGAATTTTAAAATCCCAATTGCGTTCACCTTATACTTCAAGAAGGGTCATCGAAGTTAATACAACCAACGGTGGCTAACAAATTCACCTCATCATAGCCTTGCATGGCCATACTTGTCCATTTTCTGCTTAAATTGTGATCAATGAAAGTTTTCCAGGGTAGATTAGGGAAAACCAACTTAGTTGTTAGTTAAATACCACCAGAATTATCATTATAAAAGTTTGGATATTTTAGCACCTGTATTGTAAGAAATACTATTGAAGCACTTTAATTTTTGGAGCTGGACATCAATAATCAAAGATCGTTTACAGGATTCTTGAGTTGTGTCAACATGGTGATGTGTTTCATCTTTGTTTAAATGCTTCCATTGTTTTCTATGCTGTGTATCTTCTCATCTAATTGTAAACCATTGCAGATATTGCTAACATGTGCCAGATAGTTCGAAGGCATGTAAAATATGCTAAGATGTTTCAAGTGTTAAGGCATGCCAATATCTGCAATGGTGTGACAATACATGCCAGGGACTATTAAGGAAACAAAAAGGAGAAACAAGTTAAAATACAAGGAAATGAGCACATCATAGGTTTAACAAGTCATCAATTTACATTTTCCAAGAGGGGCATGCTATGCACACCAACACTAGGTGGAAATGAGTGTCAAGTGCCAAGTTTTAGTGCATTCTAAGTGCCAAATAATCCTCTGTTACTTCTCTTCTACTTTCCAATAACTGATCTCAAATAACTTTAATATTAAACCATGCCAAAGCGTATTGAGGCATCTTAATGAATGCTATACATGATAATGATCATGGCCTCTTTAGGACTACATGTCTCTTTGCCCCCTTATCAAATGAGCTCCTTCTCACTTGATGTTATTTCCTTCATCCTAAGGACTCCTTAAATAGTTTTTCCTAGACCTCTTACGAACCCTCTAGAAATTACGGGTTTTATCCAGTTAGACATTAGGAAATATTAATTTTCATTTTTAATTTTATTTTAGATTTTAAAGTCTGTCTTGGGTCCAAAACCCCTTTTCTTTGCTTCTATTGCCACAAAGCCTTTTGTGACCAAACTCACACAAAGCCATCTCACTAGGCTTGTGGAGGACCTCCCAAGCTACACAATTCAACAATATAGTCTAGTTGTAGTAACTATAACTTGGTCAAGCACTTGTAGTCAAGCGAGGGCTTGGTTGGGTTCCCAAGTCGAAAATTAAGTAAGGGTAGTTGTGAGGGCATGATATATAGGGAGGGTCAGGGCATGCACAGGAATGAAAAGGCATGCTAACACATGTCGGACAATGTCAATGCATGTTGAACTAGAGTTTTAGGGAGTTTTGGGGCATATCAAGGGATAAATAGGTCAAAATGCATGGAAAGGAACAAATAAGAGTGTGTGCAAGGGAGTGTTAGCGAATTCAAATGTGCTAAGAACGAAGTGTGTTAGGAGAAGTTTAGAATAGGATTTACAGGAGGCAAGCTTACGGTTGTTATAAGGGGTTCGACATAGCAATTTTAGACAAAGGGAGATCACTTTGTGCTAGGCACAAAATTGTTTTTCCTTTAGTTACTTTTTTATATGAGATGTGGCACACTTTGGATACATGCTCATGTTTTAAACTATTTTAGATAATTGCATATTGTACATTGTTGTGTATAAGTTTTGGGGCACTCAGCTTGTGTCAGCTTATATCTTGTGTGCCTTGTGAATCTTGTGGTTCTTGCAAACTCTCAGTTAATGTTCTATTGTTTATATGAACTAAACATACATGTGAAATATTTCCTGTGTAAGCTATGTTGCTTAGTTGTTTTATAGCCATGGCTAGATCATGTGATCCTTGTCTTTGTAAATAGTTAAGTGGGACAAGTTGAGATTGGACATGAGTGGCATAAGATGAGTTATAGGTAGTTCTTAGGTGAACAAAGCACAATCTACTTGTAGTAGGTGAAATTTGTCAAGTTGTTGGGCTTGAAGTAGGCCAACGTTTTCACATGAACTATAGTAGCCAAGGACTTGATTGGGTTCCCAAGTATTGAAAAAATGTAAAGGCTTGTTGTGAGGACATGAGTGCCAAGGCATGCTAGGGAATGCTAAGATGTTCCAGATAGTGTGAAGGCATGTCAAACATGATAATATGTGCCAAGTGATAAGGCATGCCAAGATGTGCAAGGGTGTGTCAATGCGTGCGAGGGACTATCAAGGCAACAAAAGGGAGAAACAAGTTAAACTACAAGGAATTGAACACATAAGAGGGTTAATTAGTCATCAATTTACCTTTTCTAAAAGGGATATGCTAGGCACACCAACATGAATATGCGTCAATAGGTGCCAAGTGCAAAGTCTTAGTGCATTCTAAGTGCCAACTCTTGCTTTGTTGCTTCTCATATACTTTCCAAAAATTGATCTAAAATAAATTTAATATTAAACCGTGCCAAATCATACCAAGGCATCTCAACGTGTTCCATACATTTTAAGACTATCCAAGCACCAACACGTGCCAAGCGCCAATATGTGTCAGGGACTGTTATGCATGCTATGAAGTGGAATGGCATGTTGAAGATTGCTAAGGTGTGCTAGAGAGTGCTAATGCATGTTTAGGAGTGTTAAGGAGTAATAAGACAGAACATTAAGGGAGCACTAGGTCAAAATTCATGGAAGTTAATGAATATGAGGAATGTGTGCCAGGGACTAGTGTTAATGAGTGCTAGCTATCATGCCAAGGAGGGAGAGACAAGGTATGCTAAGCATTGGTAAGGCATGCTAGGGAATATCAAGGCATGTAAAGAAGTGCCAAAGTGTGCTAGGGAGTTCTAGGGTGTGCTAATTATATGTTCCAAATAGTTCCAAGATATGCCAATACATGTCAGGTGCTAAGGATGGGCAGGGTGCCGGGTATGTCAATATCTATCAAGAAGTGTCAAGGCAAAAAAAGGCAGAACCAATCCAAAATGTAAGGAAATGAACACATAAGAGGGTCAATAAGTCAGGACTTTATCTTTTTCAAAAGGGACATGCTAGTCACACTAATAATAGGTCCCAATACATGCCAAGGTCATTGTATGCCAAGTGCTAATGTATGTCAATGTGTTCAACCAAGGTGTTCCAGGGCATGTTTGGGACTACATGCATACTAACGCATGCTAGGAGAGTTCCATGTTGTGCTAGCGCATGCCACCATGTGCTTTGGCATCAGTTTCATGACAAGATGTTCTAGGTACAAAGATGTTCCAAGACATGCGATGTGCTAAGAAATGTTAGTGTGTGACAAAGCATTAATTTAAGCTGTGTCTGGATTGTTGAGGAGTGTTAGGTCTTTCTCATTAATAGAATTGGTAGAGCTTGATTATGTATTAAATAATATATTTCATATACACTCTATTGGAACTTTATCTAAAGGGAATTTTATAGATAATAAACTTAATAGATATGAATCATGTGTTGACTCATAGGAAAACTCTATTCAACTAGTGATTACTTGAGGGAAATGATACACACTAATTACTTCCTAAAAAATTGACTGATTATAACCAATATGGCCTTGGAAATATCATAAAAAATACTCCACAATAATGGCCTTAAATCGTTTGCTTTTGAAAAAAAATATATTAAGAGGCATATAGCATCATCAAAAAATCATTGGAATAATCAATGGTGATGAACATTTTTTGACCGTCACCAAAAGTAACAAAAAGAGCATTGGTGAGGGTCATTAAAAATTCGTCACTAGAAGTGTCACCAAAGAGAGAATTAGTGATGGGCCTTTAACGACCCTCACCAAAAGTTTCATTGAAAATGGCTTTGGTGAAGAACCTTAAAGGAACATCACTATATACACTTACAGTGACGTTTTTTTAAGGACCGTCACCATATGTGACATTGCTGACGGACCTTAAAGGTCTGTCACAAGCATGATCCTCACCAATGTCCTTTTTTCTTGTAGTGACCCTTGATTCTTACCGCTTGTTCTTGCGATTGCGGTATTGCGAAATCACATCCCGCAGAACTTACCATATCGCACATCGCAGCTTGCAACTTTTCCCTTTTTCCTTTCACCGCCATGTCATCCCCATCACACATCGCATCCCGCAACTTTTTCCTTTTTCTTTTTCACTGCCACGTCATCCCCATCGAAAATCGCCTCCCACAACCTTTACCACAACACACATCGCACTTCGCACATTTTAGTTTATTCTCATTAAATTCTTACTGCTATCCATTTAAACTTGTGAAGTTGTGATTGTGACATTGCACATCACAAATTTTACCTCCATCATGTCTCCGTCATCACATTTTTTTATTATTTCCGTTCCAAAGCCATTTCTTGTGCTATAATAATATTTTATAAGTTTTTAAATCCCCTCTTTCTACTTCTAAGCCTTTTTCAATTCTTTCTGCTCCAAAGTCATTTCTCAAGTTATAATCAAGTTTTCTAAGGTTTTAAACCCCTCTCTCCTCTTCCAAACCTTGTTTCATGTGTTAAACCTCCCATTAGCCCCTTTTAGCCCTTTTTCTTCCTCCAAGGTTCAAATCAACTTTTTTTAGTTAGAATTAAGTCATGGATAGTTTAGTTGCATGGATAATAACATGGTAGATAGATCATAGGATAATTAGAATTCATTTAGATGTTTGGACAAGTTAAGCGTGGTTTAGAATTATTTTCCTTTCTAACATTTATTTTCAACAAGTTATCTTAGTTTCTTTTCCATCGTTTCCCTTTCTGCCAATTAAATTAGTTCAATTCTTGTCATTTATTTTCAACGCTTTATTTTAATTTCCTTTTTGTAATTTCCTTCCAGTAATTTACTTTCCATTTGTTCTCATAATTTAAGAAATAACACCCTTTCGTAAAGAAAAAAAGGATGACATGAACATAATGCATCTGCTATGTATATAGCACTCTCACCTCAAAGCTTTTATGAACCTCGGGTTGATAAAGTAAATTAGGGCAGCCCCTGGGAGTTGCAGCACTCTTGGTGCAATACCAGGGCTCACCAACAAGATCGACAATGATGAGGCCAAGATGCGCATCCTAGTAGAGAGTTTCTCAAGAGAGGTAAAGAAATGTTTTCTCTCCTTAGCAACTGGTTCAGTATCTAACTCACAACAGTTGATTGAAATGTTTATGGAGAAATGGGAGGAGAAGAAGAATCCATTACAGACTCTAGTTGAATACAACACCTTGAATTGAAATCCTAATGATAATTAGGTTCAACATAATTTATGACTCCATTCTTGAAAATATCAAGCCTCCACCAGGCCTTGCATTACTTCATTACCCTGATGGTTTTGATCCTGATATGGCTTACCAGCCGAGAGAGAGAAAACCATCTACCCTTGAATAAATGAAGAGAAATGAAGTGTGCATTGATTTGAATCTGATTATCAAGAAGTCAAAAATCAAAACAGAGAAAAGGGTAGCCATCAAGGAAGAAACATCCACTTCATCAGAGGGAAAACTTGACACCTTGATCAAAACAATGGACAAAATCATGGACAAAATGACCATCGTGGATAGACAAGTTGCACCCTCAATTACAAATCCCAATTTCAGGGGCCAAAATTAGCAGCCTCAATATAGGATCAAGCAAAGGGAACAAAGGGATCAGGATCCAAAAATTTAGCAGCAAATTCACACTCCATTTCAGAAAAAACTACATTGAAGCCCCTAGTGAGAAGAAGAAGAATTTTCAGGAGAAAAACATTTGTTTGAGTAAAATCAATAGCCTAGTTTCCTCACTGAAGAAGATAAGTTTTCTTCAGAAATGTATGCATCGGACGATCAACAATATTTCTTGTAAAATGATGACATGTTCAGGAGATTACCATAGGGGATATCAAAATGCTCTTACTCCAGTACAAAGGTAGTATGGTTTTAGGGATAGGCTATCACCTCAAGTCTGAAAAAATATAATTCTCAAATAGAGGCTCATCATAAAGAGACCTCTACTTCAAATCAGAGCAAAGATAAAGGACCTGATGTTCCTAATCATGTGAAAGGAAATGAAGCTTCTACCAGCAGTCAGAAAAAAGATAAAGGAGTTCAAGATGGAGGAAGGAGAAAGGAGAATCCACACAAATATCAGCTCAAGAAGAAATATGCACCATCTAAAGAGGTAGAAAAACATTATGCTCTTTTTAGTCTTGAAAATGAAATCTCAAAACTGAAAGTTTCCATCCCTTTAACTGAAATAGTTAAGAATGACTAGTATAAGTTTCAAGTAGCCAAGTTTCTTAGGGTAGATCAGATGTCTGATATGGTCAATGTGAGTGATGATCACCTAGAACTTTTATTTGTTCTTGTTGTTGATGGTGACTTAGAAGATAATGAGGTTCCTCCTTTTTATATTAGCCTCAAAATTAATGATTTTATCCTTCATAACGCCATGCTTGATTCCGACGTGTCTCACAACCTTATGCCTTAAGCCATCATGGATAAACCAAGTTTGGATATCACAAGACCCTACCATAACCTTTACTCATTTGATTCAGGGAGGGTTAAATGTCTTGGCCTCATTAAAGATCTAGTGGCATATTTACAGCCAAGAATGTCCTCATGGACGTTGTTGTGGCTGATATCCCTCCTATATATGGAATTCTGCTCTCTTGGCCATGGGGAGAAAAACGTAGAACCACCTTACATCTTGACTTTTCCTATGCTACAATACGAGTCTTTGGGAAACTCATAACACTATACAAGTAAAATAAGATGAAATACATGATTAGAAGCAAAGAAAAGCCTAATAATCACCCCATACATGTTTTTCACATGGATTTTGAGTCTTTTATCTTATTCAATGATGAATGTTCAACATCTTCAGAAATTTTGATGGAAGAAAAAATAGAAATTTCAAATTCTGTTTTAAATATTTTAAGTGCAAAAAACCAAGAAAAGATGCTAAGTGGCTTGGATCCAAGTGCATCAACCAATAAGAGAAATTAAATAGTGAAAGAAATGTAACCCATTGGTACAACAAACATTTCTCAAGAAGCTAGTCACGATCAATCATCCAAATCACAACTTCTCGATGAAGAAAATGGTTTGTGGATCATGGATTTTGATGGAGCCTTAGGTAAGGAAGGAGCTGGAATTCGAATGTGGATTCACAACCCTATGAATCAGTCACTTGACCTTCCTCATAATGTTCGTATGTCTTCTTAAAAATTTGCATTTGATTGTTCAAACAATGAAGTAGGGTATGAGGCTTTGATATTTGGTCTGAAAATTCTCAAGAAATTAGGTTCCAAGAACATTTCTGTGTATGGTGACTCTGAATTGGTATAAAGCAATTCAAATTTGAATACCAGGATAAGAATCCTATAATGCAAGCTTATCACAATGTAATTTTATATATCCTCATGACCTTCATTGAGTATACTTTATCATTGATTCCAAGGGACACTAATGTTATTACTGATTCTCTTGTCACTTCAACCAGATGTTCGAAATTCCATTGTATCCCAACAAGGAGTATGAAATTAACGTCAAACATCACCCTATTGTTGTAGATAATGTTCATTATTAGCAATTTTTCTAAGATGACAAGTAAATCAACAACTTCTTGTAGACGGGAGAGGAGTTTGTGAGTTCACAAATAGATGATCAGTTTTATCAAGATGATCGATAAATGAAAGCAACAGAAATGAAAGTACTTCAGTTGATAGATAAATCCATTCCAAGAGGTCTTGTAGCTTTGGAGGATATTTTTTACCTAGATGATCTTGCACGGAAATCGACAATGCTGCCAACAGAAGTATGAGTGGAATACCTCAATCTTGGCACTCCTAAAAAGACCTAAATGGTTAAGATTTCAAAATCCTTAAGCTCTGAAATGAAAGGTAAATATGCGACACTCATGTCTTAGTTTGGTGATGTTTTGCATGGGATTATTCTGATCTGAAAGTGTATGATAAGAGCACAATTCAACAAATTGTTCCTTTAAAGCTTGATCAAAAGCCTTTCCGCCAGAAACTAAGAAGAATAAATCCCAAGTTGTTTCCCTCCATTAAAAAAGAGGTGAAAAGGTTGTATACAGCTGGTATTATTTTTCCTCTTCATTTTTAAAATTGGATGTTGAACTTAGTGCCAGTAAGAAAGAAGATTGGTGAGATTCTCTTGTGCATAGATTTCAGAAACTGAATAAAGTATCGTTGAAAAAAAACTACCCACTTCCAAATATGGATCATATTCTTCAAAGGGTGGTTGGTTATTCCAGACTTTCATTGCTAGATGGATATTCCATGTACAATCAAATTTTAGTTCATCTAATCAAAAGAAGACAACCTTTACAACATCATGGAGTACTTTTATGTATGCTAAAATGCCCTTTGGATTGAAGAAAGCAGGAGCAAATTTTCAACGAGAGATGGATATCACCTTTGCCAATTAAAAGGATGTCATTTTGGTCATTTAGACATCACAGTTTTTCCAAGATGGATGAAGAGCACATGCAGCATTTGAAGGCAGTTTTTCAGAAATGTGGATAATTTGGCATATCGTTGAATCCAAAGAAGATATTGTTCACTACAAAAGAATGGAAATTTCTTGGTAATATCATATCTAAATATGGCATTTGGATAGATCCTTCAAATATTGAGGTAATTCAAAATTTAGACTATCTTAGAAGAAATAAATAAATTCAGCCATTCAATGGTAAAATAAACTTCTTGAGAAGGTTTATTCTTGACCTTGCTGAATATTTAAGAGAAATCACTGATATGTTGAAGAAATACAATGAGGTAAAGTGATCCGATGAGGCTAAGAAATCATTTAATCAAGTTAAGTTTGCCTTATCTCATGCTCCTATACTCATCAACCCTGATTACACACTTGATTTCATCGTCTTTTCTTTTTCTTCTGAACATACTCTAGTTGATGTCCTCATGCAAAAGAAAGATTAGAAACAGAGTAGCCTATCACCTTCTTTAGTTTAACCATAAGAGAAGTATCCTTGAAGTGCATTATCAATTAAAAATAGCCCTTCGCACTATTTAAAGCATTGAGGACTTCCGAGTCTATATTCTTCACTCTCATATTCTTGCATATGTCCCAAACGTTGTTGTCAAAGATTTGCTCACACAAAATGATCCTGAAGGTTGGGGTGGAAAATGGATAACTTCCATGCTAGAGTATGACTTGGAAATCAAACCTACAAAGCTGATCAAGGGACAAGGCTTGGCTAAGCTCATGGCGGACTCAAACTTGCATGCCTTAGACATCAATTTTATTGTTGCATTATCTGAGAAGTAAGAGGTTGATCCATTACGTCAGGTATCTGAAATTTTTCTTCATCACCATGGTATGCTAATATTATACATGTGTTGCAAAATTTTAATCCTCCTCCTAGATTTCATAGTAGTAAAGGTAGATCTTTGAAGTTGAAATCTCTTAAGTATTGCATTCTAAACAATGTTTTGTATTGGAAATACATGGGTGAAATTTTGTTGAATTTCTTGGTAGAAAGAGAAGTTAATAAGGTGATGAAATAATTTCATACAGGTGATTTTGGTGGTCATATTTTCTGGAATAATACAACAAAAAAGATATTGGGGGTTGGATTTTATTGTCCAAGCTTGTTTTCCAATGTTTATAAGACTGTCATGAGCTGTCATGAGTGTCAAATTTTTCAAGGAAAAACAAAACTCTTACCGTTTCCCTTGAAACCAATTGCAGTTCAAGCACCCTTCCAACAATGGAATCTTGATTTCATTGGAAAGATTCATCTTCTATCATTAGCTCAACATAAGTGGATAATCACTACCACTGATTACCTCACAAAGTGGATTGACGCCATCCCCACGAGGCAAGCTACATACACCATCATTATTCAGTTTTTAGAGAGCAATATCTTGTCTTGTTTTGGTTTTTGAAAGAAAATTATCACTGAAAATGAAACCACCTTCAATTCCAAAAAGATGATTGACTTTTGTGATAAATATCACATAATACTTGGGAATTATACAACATACTATCATCAAGGCAATGAGTTGGTTTAATCGTCAAAAAAATCATTGGTGAACATAATCAAGAAATTGCTGCAAGAGAACATAATAAATTGGCATAAGAAGATCATAAATTTTCTATGGGAAGATAGAGTTAGCACAAAGATATCAATCAGCATGTCACCCAGCTAGTGTATTATGTCGACATAGTGTTTCCTGCCACTCTAGCAGTACCGGTGATGAAAATTCGGCAAGAGATGGACAGTGAGAGAAATGATATTCAACAAAGAATCAATCAAATTATCCATTTGCAGCAGTCAAGAGAATAAGTTTTCAACCACACTTCAAAACTTTAGGAGAAAATAAAAAATATTTATGATAAGAATACCAAAGCTGATGATTTCAAGTTAGGAGATGTTGTTCTCCGATGGGATGCCTGAAATGAAGACAAAAGTAAGCATGGTAATTTTGATAACCTATGGAAAGGTCCGTACAAGATTACAACATTTGTGGGTAATAAGGCGTTTTTGTTAGGCGATCTTGATGGGTAGGAAATTTTGGGAGGACCGGTGAATGGTAGGTTCCTAAAACATTAACTTACCTAATCTTGAAGAAAAATGTTCACTTTTATTGTAAATATCACTTTTGTTTGTTTTCAAAAAATAAATAAGTTGTTGTAGAAGTTTGAAGCCCGAGGAGAAGACCATGAGGCTTCTATGATTAAATGATGTATTTTTTTTTTAATTTCAAAAATTCAAGTTAGTCACTTAGAGTCAAAGTCATTTTCTGTTTTAGTTAATCATTTCAGTTTGTCAAAGTTTTTTCAGTTTCCATTTTTTACTCCATTTCCGAATGAATAAGGCTACCTTATCTACGTCATTCTTGACACCTCCTGAAGGATTTTGCATCCCCAGCTGGAGCCAATGTTATTGTCCAATTTTTTAGTGATCAAATTTACTCTTTCAAGTTTACTTAGTAGTGGTCATGGGTCAAAATTTCATGTTTCAAGTCAAGTTTCAAATAAATGTTTGTTAATTGAATATGTATAGGTCTGAAATGCTAATCGCTTCACTCCATTCATGTTCATCATCATTTCATAGGTCAATTTCATTAATTATAATCTAGGGTCATAGCTCATTCATCACGCCTTCATCTAGGTCAGAGTCTAGGTCTCATTTGTTTCGCCACCATAAGAGTCAATTTATGTCATGAAAGGAGAATAAAACTTCATTTTCCCAATACAATCCATTTTCATAGGGAGTTAGTAAATATAGTGAAATAAGTAAAGATACTTTTTATTTCCTCAGACAAAGTGTGTTTCTTGATTAATGTTTTTCAAAAAAGAAATTTCTTCAAAAAAGTTGTAAGAAGACAAAAAAATAGATTTGATGATGTTATAGACGGAAAAAAGAGACTTATTCAATTTAGATTATTCTTTTATGTTTTATAGAGCTCCTCTCTTCTCACCTTCGTAATCCAAAGCTGCAAAGGTTGAAGAAAAAACAAGAAATTTGTGCCAAATTGCTCCTGCTACGCTTTTGGAGGTGATGCGCTACGTTTCTGGCATGTGCTACGTTTTTGGCATGTGAGCTTAAAATCACTTCTCCAAGGTTAAAAACACTTTAAAAAGGCTTCATACGCCTCATAAACAGTAAGTGGACACCCTCCATACCTCTCTCAAGTAAAAATTATTCAAAAAATGAGTGATTTCCTTCATTAGGTTATCTACACTACGTTTTTGTTGTTTTTCATCTTTGGTTTGTTTCAACTGATAAAACCATAATATAACCATATAAAAATTTTATGCAACCTTCATACACCACACCCTAACACTCCCTATCACTCACAGCCTTCCTTTCCATGAATTTCATCAAAACCCAAATTTTCACTACATTCTTGCAGAAAAACTAGAAAATTCCTATGTTTTGATCTTTGGGGCACCTTCCTCATGCCCATTTCTAGGAATATCATTTTCATCCTATTTCCAACTCATCACCCTACCTCCTCAATTTTTTGGTGTAATTTTACCTAGCTTCTTTCGACCTCATTTCTGTCCCTAAATCCACCCTACCACCATCCCCTGTTTTCTTAATTCTACACCTCCCCTGCCCATTTCATCCAACTAGGGTTTCATCTTGTTGATAAACACCGTGGAGAAATCAGGTTCAAAGGGATGGAATTGGACCTTGAATACTACAAAATGTTCCTGAAACCTCATTGCAAATATGCTCCTCAGCATATCTTCCTTTTCATGCATTTACTTGATAAATATGCCACTTTGATGAAGTTAATTATGAAATATTTTACATGTGAAGGGATATTTTCAAGGTTGTACTAGTACCATATCAGGTTATTGATGCAATTCACTGATACTCAACCACTCAATTTTTCAAATTATTTATTCAAAAATTTTGTCAAGATGACTGAAAAGGTACAAAGAAAAGGTAAATATCATCACCCCGGTTTATTCCATCATGGCCTGGTCAAGCTTATTGTTTTGCATCATCTCTTAGAAATCAATATGTATTAGGAAAATTTCATGGAGAAATTTGCATCAGCGCCTACTACTAGCCCATCCATCATCCATAGCACACCTTCAGCACCAACACAATAAAAAGAGGTTGGCTCTTCAAGTAGGCAAGTAGAGATATCAAAGGCTCCTAGGGTTGAGATCACTCAATCCTATGAGAAAGGAAAGAAGACCATTTTTGGTCCCAAGACCATCAAAGGACTAATTTCACCTAATACCACAGTTGACCAAAGACAAATAGTAGATCAACCACCTAGTCATGATAGTGAGCCACTCATGCATGAGGATGAGTCACCATTGCAGCATCATGAAGAACAAGTTCCCATGGAAGTTGACATGACAGAGAAGGTAAAGGACAAGATAACTGAGGATATCATAAGAGAAAAGGATGAAGAGATAACAGAGTTGAGGGACAACCTCTCAAAGTAAAACTTCTTGTTTACCTTACTATAGCAAGAGAATATGTGGCTGAAGGTAAAACAACTCCTCTAAGGCAATCCAAATGCTAGTGTTGAGGTAGAAAAGGGTAAAGGAAAGGAACTGGTGGATTATGAGCAACTAGAAGATATAGAGGTTGAAGAAAATCCTAGGAGTCCAAGAACAATAGGGTTAACTAAACAAAAAGAGCAAAAAAGAGAGCCATCTCCACCATCAACTTAGTTAAATTTTGATGAGTTGATAGCTGCCAAAATTTAACAAGACAAATATTTGTGGCTTGATAGGGTAAACATTAATCTTGAGAATTTGTTGAAGAAGGCAGAGAGAGATAACAATATCCATAGGCATATGGCAAGGCACTATTTCACAAGGAACCAAATCACCAAGGTGAGGGTGAAGAATTTGAGAAGGAAGCTTATGGAAACCCCAATGAAGCTTAAGGAGAAGTAAATTTGGATCTGCTTGCTAAGGTCTCCTTGTTTGTTTAGCCTATCATCCTAGGAGATCATAGAACAAATTTTGGAGGATTTTGAGAATTTTTCTCATTTTTGGTGATTTTTTAAAAATTCTAGAAATTGGGTCATTGCAGAAGTGTCCTGTAGCAACGAGATGCTTTTTCTCAAAGAATTTAAATGGAGAAAAATATACATGGTTGGATGCCTTTTTACCTATACATAACAGATATGACATTAGATCAACATGTTGCCTTATGGTTTTGAAGAAAAATGCAAAAACCATCATTTTTTTCATGTTTCTACCACCTTTTTTTCCTCTGCACGAGGCTTCTGGAGTGAGGTTGAGAGAATTAGTTTTGAAGACCTTCTAGTGGGTATTTTCTTAGTTTTGACATATAAATGGAAAGAATACACACATGGCTACCTAGCCTAACTCTCATATTTACAAATGGGCACTCAAAAGTCATTCAAATCAGCTCCAAAATTGTGTGATGCTTCTACTGGGAGGCACGACGCTTCTGTTGGAGGCGCGACGCTTCTGTCATTGGATTCCCTTGGACAATTTTCAAGCCATAAAAGATCCAAAATTTGAGGTTTAGCTGTCCCATGAAGTGTATTTTTGGTAGGACAGTTTTTTTTTTTCCCTCTCCTTGTGGAGGAATGATGTAATTAATCCAAGAGACATGAACTCCTAGTTACTATCTAAATTTGAGGAAGTGGTTTCTAACTTCCCTAGATTATAGGTAATGACTCATACAATACATTCATGAGGTGTTTTGGATCATATTTTGACCCAATGAGGTTTAATGAACTCTATTTTCTATATGTAGTCCACCTCAAGTCATTTTAGAGGTTGGATAGTTTTTATTTACAGTGGAGCTATTATACAAACTATTTTTGTAGTGAAATAAAAAAATGTTGCAGCTATAATCTTGGGATTCCAGTGGTATGATTTTGAGCATTGTTTATTCTTTGTTTCTTCATCAAATTAAATGTTATGCTATCTTTTCCATCACATGTATGCTTCTAAAAGTTAATCTTACGAGTCTATGAACATAAATCATTGCTTTCTATGCTCTGTTTTATAAGATTTTCATGTATGTGTCTATTATTTTGATGAATGAATTCATTTCACATGCTCATTCTGACTCTCTCACTTTTCAAAACCTATACACAATGAAAAATTAAGTATTTCCTAATTTTACCTACCCGGCCTCATCCTTTTTTCTGCAATTTAACCTTTGAAATCAGACCTAAACCCTATACCTAGTTCCTTGATTGTCATTCTTATCCAACAAAATCTTCTAACAAACAAAACCCTAATCTACTGAGCATCATAACTAGCCTAAGATCATTATATATACAGTCATCTCATTGGCTGTAAAGTGACATTGAGAGATCCATATCTAATTTTGGTAGGGCTAGCTACCTGACGTAAAGTTTGGTTTGTGGTTACCTCCTTCAGTTCCATTCTCAGGCTTGGGAAATGGGGGAGTGATAATAGAATCAAGGAAGAATCTAGATATGGCAACATAATTGGGGTTTTTTGGTTACACGTAAACTCCTCACAACTACCGTGTATACTTTCCATCCCTTAGAATGACAGTTGCATGAAGGAATGTAAAATTTGATGAGGATAAAGTGATGTGGTGCCATATTGAGAGGGAGCTTAAGATCCCACTAGAAGATAAGATTTTAGCTCCAAAGGAGTACCCTTAGGAAGTTTTAGAGAAGCCATAAATTGAGGAGTAGAGAGTGGATATATCCACTCAAGGAGAACCATCCAGAGAAGGTAGAAAAATAACTAGGGAAGCTGAGAGACTTGTGCAAGATGTGAGGTAAAATGTGGGTGCTCCTTGAAATTTGTGCAGGCAGAGAAGGTCACCTAATCGGTACACTGGCTACATGGTTCTAATGATTGAGCTTGTATAGTCTAATCCATCCTCATTCGAGGAAGCAGAAGATAAAATTATATGGGTTAATGAAATGGTGGAGTAATATGAATCCCTTGTAAGGAACAATGTTTTGGAATTGGTCCCAAGACCAAAAGATAAATCAGCTGCGGGTCGAGATGGATCTTCAAGGTAAAGAAGGCAGTAGACACAAAATCATTGATAAGTACAAGGCCAAATTTGTGGCCAAGGGATACTCTCAAGTTGAGGTAATTGGCTATGTGGAGACCTTTTCTCTTGTAGCAAGGTACTCATCCATTAGATAAATTATTGGACTGGTTGCATAGATGGGCTGGACGATCCACCAGATGGATGTAAAAACAACATTTATCAATGGGGCTATTAAGGATGCGTTGTACATCGAGCAACCATAAGGTTTTGAGACATTTCATCGGGAGTCTTATGTGTGGAGACTTAAGTGAGTATTGTACGGTCTCAAACAAGCACCCCGTGCTTGGTACACTAGGATCGACAGCTATCTCACTAGTTTGGGCTTCACCAAAACTGAAGCAGATAAATTTCTTATCTTGGTAGAAGGTAAATTTCTTATTCTTGTCTTATATTTCATGACTTGATTTTAATTGGTGATGAATAAATGATCAAATATTGCAAGGAGGACCTTGCAAGAGAATTTGAAATCAAGGACATGAGTCTCATGCACTACTTCCTCGGGTTGGAAGTATGGAAAGGTGATGGGGAACTGTTTGTGTCTCAAGGAAAGTATGAAAATGAGATACTGTATATAGTTTTCATGGAGATTTGTACACCCATGGAGACACCTCTAGCGATCAAATGGAGGAATAAAGATGCCACTTCAGGTGAAGAAGTGGATGTTATCATTTATCAGAAGCTAATGGGTTCACTAATGTATCTTGTGAAAACATGACTAGATATGTGCTATGTAGTCAACTACTTGAGCCAAGCTATGACTAGGCCAACCAAATTATTTTGGAAGGTAGTTAAGCATGTTTTGTAGTACCTCAAATTCACTACCCAGTTTGGACTATGGTATGGATGAATATAGCGATTGAAGTTGTGTGGCTTCAAAGATGTAGAATGGGCGGGGAGTCCATCATACTGAAATAGTATATCAGGTGGAATTACAGTGTTGGTTCTGTAACTATTTCTTGCTACAACAAGAAGCAAAGGTATGTGGTGCTCAGCTTGGAAAAAGCATAATACATGGATGTAAGTCAAGAAACATGTGAGGTGATTTGGATGAGAAAGATACTTGTGGGAATATTTGGTCAAATGATGGATCTAACTATCATCTACTGTGATAATCAGAGTTGCATCAAGCTCTATGAGAATCCTATATTTCACGATCTACCCAAGCATATAGATATCTAGTATCACCATTTACGGGACTGTGTGCAGAGGTGGATAATGTTGTCACAATATATTCCAACAGTGGAACAAGATGCTGACATTTTGACAAAGTCCTTTCCAAGAGGCAGGTTCGAGTTCAAAAGGTGCAGGATAGGCGTGGTTTATAATCCCTTTCTTGCTAAGAGGGAGTGTTGAAAGACGCAGCAAGAAATTCTCAAATTTATTTTTCCTTCATTAAATTGAGAAATTTTGAATTTACGCATCGGCAGACAACTTGGATGCAGTTAACTGAGGTGACATGGATTTTTTCACTCATTTATCTCAGTGAATTCAATTTTAAGGAGTTAGAGTTCATTTAATCATGCATGTTTTCTAATTTTTAGCAATCAAGTTCATTTATTTCAAGTTGTTTTCAGTTAAACTAGTTCTAACCATTGGAGGAACTAGTGGAAGGTTAGTTAAGTAGTGGGACTTTAGTAAAACTCAATTATCATCCAAATAACTAATAAATCAGCCAAAAATAGCTAGTGCATTCATATAAATTGATTTCCCCAGCCGTGGTGGATATTCCAAGGTAGTGTAACATCAATTGTATACTAGTCTTGAGTGTACAAGTGTTGCATGTAGTCAGATGATCAACCTTGGGAATTGTGCAATAAATTTGAGGAATTTCCTAAATAATAGGGTCCTAATTACTCAAGCAATTTCACAAGGAAATAGGGGGTTAAGCAGAGGCAAACATTGAGTAAGTCTGGTTGAGAGCTTCTCAATGAGCAGAGAGAGAGGTTATTCACATGCAGGTTGTGCTTAGCTGAGAAAAGTAATTGTAATACATCTCTATTCATCAAATTAATGAAATAAAGCATTGGGGTTTTTAGCAAATTGCTTTCCCTAGGAAAAATATTGTGTGCATGTTTGTTATTTCTTATTGCATGTTTGAGATTATTGTTTTAAATTATGAATTGAATTCCACAGAGTAATAAAGTAGGTTTGTGTCTTGTGATTTTGATTAAAATTTCATGAGTAGTTTCAAATATGCACTATAATTTATACCAATGACTTAGTTGAAATTAAAGATGGAGAAAAGAGTAACCATACAGATAAGTATCATTTTTAAATAATTTTTTAATGAAATGTGGTTTAATTTGCATTAGATTTTTTATGATTAATCTCATAAGAATTGTGTGATTATGATGTAGGTGAATAGTTTAACTAAATAGAATAGATATATGAGGTTGATTTCAAGAAATGTTAGAGTGGTGTAGTGGAATCATAGTGGAGCTAAAGACTTCAGGAACTAAGAAATTGTGTTGACACTAGAATCATGTGATATGAATTGATCGCCATGACATATGTTGTGACAAATGTGTTACATTGTTAGATTTAGATAGATGGATGCCTTAGCTATGAGACTCCATCAAGATCCTTACTGGGTGAGGAATACTTATGAAGGAATAGATTGCTTGAGGGTCCTAGGGAGTCAGAAAAGGGGATGCTTGAACTTGGAAGGTGTGTGACTACATAGATGAGGAAACTTGGGAGAACTAATTTTTAAAGAATCATGTGCATACTCATTGGAATTAGAAATGAATTGGGTGTGTCTTAGGAAGAAATCAACTAAGTATGTTCCTTGTGGAAGTCGTGAGGACCAATGGACAACCAGACATAAATGACTTAGAATTCCAAGTTTTCTATAGGTAACTAGATACTGAAATATGAAATACATTTCTCAAAGTTACAACTCAAAACGTGAAAGATGTTGTCGATGTAAAGAGTCGTGTATATATGAAGCTCACATATGTATTTTGTGTTCTATTTATATAAAATTGAGGATATTGTTCCTTTAACGGGTTTGGGTCTGTAACAACCCTATCATTCTAGCCTTCGTGTAAATATCACTATGTGAATTTTATGATGTAAATAAATGTAAAATTTCCAGTTATGGTTGAGATGGAGGAGTGGAAATTGTTGAAAAATGCAACAAGAAATTTTCAATTTGATTTTTCGTTGGTCAAATTGGGAAAAATCGAATTTACACATCAGCAGACAACTTGGATGCAGTTAACTGAGGTGACATGTCTCTTTCCACTCAGTTAGCTCACTAAATTCGAGTTAGATGAGTTAGAGTTTAGTTAAGAAAGTGTTATTTCTAATTTTTAGCAATCAAGGTCAGTTATTTGAAGTTGTTTTCAGTTAAACTAGTTCTAACTGTTGGAGGAACTAGTGGAAGGTCAATTAAGTAGTGGAAATTCAGTCAAACTTAGAGATCATCCAGTTAACTGATCAATAAGCCAAAAATATATAGTGCATGTAGATAATTATAGTTCCCCAACTATGGTGGAGATTCCAAGGCAGTGTAACATCAGTTTTAGACTATTCTTTAGTGTAGAGGTGTTGCATGCAGTCAGATGATCAACCTTGGGAATTGCACAATCAATTTGAAGAATTTCCTAAAAATAGGGGCCTAATTTTTCAAGGAATTGTAAAAGGAAATAGGGGCTCAAGCAGAGGCATAAACTGACTAAGTCTTGGTGAGATATTCTCAGTGAGTAGACATATAGGTTATTCACTTGTATGTTGAGCTCAGATTAAGCTAGCAATTGTGGTACATCTCTATTCCTCGTATTAATCTCTATTCCTCAGATTAATGCAAGCAAGAAAAGGGGTTTTTAGAATATTTATTTCCCCTAGAAAAACATTGTGTGCATGTGTGTTATTTCTCATTGCATGTTTGTGATTGATGTTCTAAATAGTGAATTGAATTCCATATAGAAATAAATTAGGTTTATGTATTGTGATTTTGATTAAAATTTCATGAGAAATTCAAAATATACATTATAATTTCTACATGGTATCAAAGGAGGATTCACATTAGAACATAAATTTCGAAGTTGTATATGAGGAGGTTCAAATTTGCAGTTCCTCCAGAGTTGGGAAGATGACCTTCAACGGGTTATGACTAGAGTATGGCTTGGAAGGCATCTCTAATTTCATTACATGGAGGAGTTACTAGATGAAAATGGATTGCTAGAATACGTCAAGACATATGTTGCAAAACCACATACATCTGATGCCCGGAACCTTTCTCAGTGGAATAAATATGTAGCCAAGGCGAGGAGAATAATCTTGGTGGGAGTAAGTTGGGATCACATTGTCTCAAATCTCCACGGAAAAGAGACTTTGTTTGCAATGTGGGAAGCAATGACATGATTGTTCACAAGTAGTAGTGACCAAAGGAAGTTTTTGCTCAAGGATAAACTTTGAAATATCAAGATGCAGAAGAACGAAATTATTCCACAGTATATGAGCAGGTTCACACAATTTCATAATGAACTTGGTGGGGTTGGTGTTAATGTTGCAGAAGATGACTTAGTAATCCTATCTCTTCTAGACCTTCCCAAGGGCTGACATAGCTACCAACATTCGGTGAATGGGAGGGATAAAATATCGAATTGAAAATTCTTATGGTATGATTTGGTACATGAGGAAATAAGGTGGAATACCATAGATGGGAATTTATCCAATAACAAGGATAAACAAAACTTTTCATTGGTTGTAAATGGAAAGAAGGGAAAAGGGAAGAAATCTCAAACTAAACCAGAATCCAGTCAAGGGGGAAAGAAGAAATGTTTCCAAAATTAAATGATTCAATTGTCATGAATTCGGGCATTATTCCACCAAATTTCAACACAAAGAGGCGAGAAAGAAGATATCAGGAGGAGAAGAAGGTGAATCTTTCGCTTCATAGTTTGAGCTTGATTCTACACTTATCACATGCATGGAAAGCACATTGATGGGGAGTGTGTGGTACTTGGACATAGGTACATTGTTCCACATGACATGGTGTAGAAAGTTTTTCAGTGACTTGGAGGAGAAATATTTATAGTTGCACATCAAGTTGTGGGATGACGGAACGTACCACGCGATCATGATTGGTACATTCACCTTTCAGAGGGAGTTGGGATCCCTTATTAGACTCAAGGATGTCATGTTTGATCTAGTCCTAAAGAAAAATATAATATTTTTTGCATTTTTGGAAGACCATGGTTATGATGTGATCTTCATAAAAGGAAAAGCATTCCTGAGACACATAACCATGGGACAAGTGAATCAGATTGGGGTTCGTGTGAATAACCTGTATAATCTAGATGTGGAGGATTGTGTTGCATTAAGCACAAGGGATGAGAAAGTGCAGAGTCATGATTTTAGAGAAATTTGGAACATAATACTTGGCCATTTTCATCATGGTGTTTTAAATATTATGTAGTAAATAAACATTGGCCTCCCTAAAGGAGAACTTGATCAGTAGGATTTATGCAAAGGATGTACCTTGGGGAAGTACATAAAATCCACATTCCATGATCAGGACAACAAATCACATGCAACCTTGGAAATTATCCACTCTGATTTTTGTGTACCTTTCTCGACAACCTCCATTTCCATACACAAATATTTTGTCATTTTTATTGATGACTTCTCATGAAAGTGTTAGATCTTCTTCATGGGAAGAAGGAGGAGACATTCTCCAAGTTTGTAGAGTTCAAGGAACTAGTTAAGAAATAAATTGGTCAGAAGGTGAAGGCCCTCAGGAGTGATAATGGAGTTGAGTATGTGTCAAATGAATTCAAAAAATTATATGCGAAAGAATACATTCGACGAGAGTTGAAAACACCCCACAACCCATATCAGAATGGGGTGGAAGAGAGAGAACCATAGAATTGTGGGAGTTGTGAGGGCGATGTTTCATGACCAAGGCCTACCACTTCATTTGTGGACAAAGGCATGAAACATAATGGTCTATTTACATAATCAGAGTCCTCATAGGATTTTTTGCATGATTACATCAAAGAAGTCTTTCTTGGGGAGAAAGTTGGATATGTCGCACTTCATGATTTTTGAAGCCTTTGTCTACTGCCATGTCTCCAAATAATAAAGGAAGAAGCTTGAGTCGAAAAAAAAATTGGGGGTACTTGTGGGTTACAAATGAACTCCTCACAACTACCATGTGTACTTTCCATCCATCATAATGACAGTTGTGTGAAGGGATGTAAATTTTGATGAGGAGAAATTGATGTGTTGCTCTCTTGAGAGGGAGATTCAGATCCCACCTTAGGAGGATCTTTTAGCTCCAAAGGAGGAGCCTCAAGAAGTGTTGGAGCATCCAAAAATTGAGGAGCAGATATTGGATACATCCACTCAAGCACAAACATCCAGAGAAGGCAGAAAAAGGACCAGGGAAGTTGATAGACTTGTGCAGGATATGAGGGAGAATGTTGGAGCTCCTTCAAATTTGCGCAGGTAGAGAAGGTCACCTGATTGGTACACTGGCTACATGGCTCTAATGAATAATCTTGTAGATACTAAGCCATCCTCTTTCAAGGAAGAAATAGAGAAACCTATATGGGTTGATGCAATGGTGGAGGAATACAAATCCATTATAAGGAAAAAATTTTGGTAAGTGGTCCCAAGACCAACAGATAAGTCAATTGCGAGTTCGAGATGGATCTTCAAGGTAAAGCAGTCAACAGATGCAAACATATAGAAATATAAGGCTATATTTTTGGGCAAGGGATACTCTCAAGTTGAGGGAATTGACTATGAGGAGACCTTTTCTCCTATAGCAAGGTACTCATCCATTAGATCAATTCTTGCATTAGTTGCACAGATGGGGTGGAATATTCACCAGTTAGATTTAAAAACAACATTTCTCAATGGGGTTATTGAGGAGGAGGCGTACATTGAGAAAACAAAATGTTTTGAGAAATTTGATCGAGATTCTCATGTGTGAAAACTCAAACAAGCAGTGTACAATCTTAAACAAGCACCCCTTGCTTCGTTCACTAGGATCGATAGCTATCTCATTGGTTTATGTTTCACCAAAAGTGAAGAGGATGAAAACCTCTATCATATCTAGGTAGAAGTTAAATTTATCATCAATGTCTTATATGTTGATTATGTGATTTTAACTAGAGATGAGAATCTAATCAGAGCTTGTAAGGAGGACTTTACAAGATAATTTGAAATGAAGGACATGGGTGTCATGCTCTACTTCCTCAGGTTGTAAGTATGGAAAGGCGATGGGGAATTGTTTGTCTCTCAAGGAAAATATGAAAATGAGAATATACATAGATTTCACATGGATATTTGTAAACCCATGGAGACACCTCTAGCAACCAACTAAAGGAAGGATAATGCCAATTCAGGTGAGGAAGTGGATTCTACCATTTATCGATGGCTAGTGGGTTCAATGATGTACCTTGTGAACACACGACCATATATGTGTTATGAAGACAAATGATTGAGCCAAGATATGGTTAGGACGGCCAAATTATATTGGAAGGCATATAAGCATGTTTTATGGTACCTCAGAGGGACTACCCAGTTTGGACTATGGTATATATGGACAAAGGGAGTGAAGTTGTGTGGCTTCGCAGATACAGATTGTGCGAGGACTCTGTTAGATAGAAAGAGTACATCAGGTGGAATTTTCAGTGTTGGTTTCGCAGTTGTTTCCTGGTATAGCAGGAAGCAAATATCTCTGGCGCTCATCTCAGCAAAAGTAGAATACATGGATGCAAGTTAAGTAGCATGTGAGGCGATCTGGATGAGAAATATACTTATGGGATTGTTTGGTCAGATGATGGATCCAACTGGGATCTATTGTGATAATCATGGTTGCATCAATATGTATGAGGATCATGTATTTCATGATCGATCCAAGCATATAGATATTTGGTATCACTATTTAGGGGACTATGTATAGAGGCAGATAATGTTGCTACAATACATTACAAAATAGGAACAAGATGTTGACATTTTTAAAAAGGCTTTGTCAAGAGGGAAGTTTGAGTTCCATAGGTGAGGGATAGGGGTGGTTGATAATCCCCTACTTGGTGAAAGGGAGTGTTGAAAAATGCAGCAAGAAATTCTCTATTTGATTTTTCCTTGGACAAAATTGGGAAAATTAGAATTTCTACATCAACAGAAAACTTGGATGTAGTTAACTTAGGTGAAATGACTCTTGTCACTCAATTAACTCAGTAAATTCAAGTTAAAGGAGTTAGAGTTCAATTGAGCATGTGTGATTTCTAATTTTTAGCAATCAAGGTCAATTATTTCAAGTTGTTTTCAGTTAAAATATTTCTAACTGTTGGAGGAACTAGTGGAAGGTCAGTTGTGCAGTGGGACTTCAGTCAAACTCAGTGATCATCCAATTAACTGATTAACCAAGCCAAAATAGCTAGTGCATGCAAATAATTCATGTTACCTAGCTATGGTAGAGATTCCAAAGTATTGTAACATCAATTGTAGACTAGTCTTTAGTGTACATGTGTTGCATGAAATCAGGTGATCAACCTTGGGAATTGCGCAATCAATTTAGGGAATTTCCTAAATAATATGTGTTACACAGTAATTTGTCACCGTCCCTACCATTCCCCGTCCCGCACAATGGAGGACCCATTTTGTGACCTGTGAACATTTTCATGCCTTGAAAACATCATCAATGCATTCCTCTAAGCATGAGCTTCATTTGCCTTAAAGACATCTCCTTGCAAAAATCATGAAAAACATCCCTTTTTGCATTGGCGTGGGCAGACAGTTCAGCACTCAAGCCAATGGGGAAAATCCTGCAAAGAGGCCGCGCCAACTGGCGCTCTGTCCCAGGGCAGTAGTCGCGCCAGCCAATTTAAGGAATGTTTTTTAAATAAATATGGCGGAAGTTGTGTTTCAACAAACTCAGAAACCATTGCCTATCTTGAGTTGGGAGGTTTGGCTGCAGGAGTTCTATGGAAGGGAAGTGGTTTGCCACCTCCCATGGAACCTTCCTTGTTGATAGGGCCAATCCCACAATAATAGGGATCCCAACTCCCTCCTTTCCCATCTATAAAAGCCTGCTCAATTCCATAGCAAGCTAGTCTTGAAGGGCCTAAGCTTTGAATCTCCAAATTCCCAAGAGCCTTTGTGTTGTAAGAGCCCTCTTTCTTCCCTTAAGGCCGACTCAAGTAAGGAGACTATCGTCGAGAGACTCTGGAGAGGTTTTCCCTTTCCCTGGCGAGCTTTGCGGGACATGAACGACTGGAGACCCATCCGAAGGAGAACACGACGTCAGAACATTGGTTGTAATCTTTCTTCGATTGTTATTTAATGAATGATTACGATTATGGTTCCACTATGTTTTCGATTATGTTAATATGATTAATATCCTTTCTGACTGATACTTAGTTACGTATGCCGGATTTTATGCTTGTATCTGTTTGTTTCTTGCATGTGCAGGTGTCCATCCGCGGAGATCGTGGAGGATCGTGATCTGCCGAGGCTGAGGAGCGGGAACGCTTTCTTCTTCAGATCATAGCATTGGATTCCAGGTAGGCTTCCATCTTTAGTCTTTTCATTCGTAACTAGGAACTTGCGTCGTAACATTTCGTGATTGTTGCTAGACCCCTGCTGGGCTAGTAGGGATCGCCTCTGTCTTCAGAGGGGATTTACCTCCTCAACAATTTGGCGACTCCGCTGGGGATCATCTAGATTTCACTGTCTCGTTTTGATTGTATCGTTTGATTGTTTTATGATTTTCCTTGCTTGATTAGCCTTCTGGGTTGGGTTCTTTTGTTGTTTTTGCTTCTTGGTTTACTTAGTTTACATTGATATGCTTCTGGAGTAGTTATTTTTTAATTTTGGCTGAGAAACTCGACTGGCGCTCTTTTTAGCCCGACAGTCACGCCAATTGGCGCATGTTGCTTTTGTTTAGCCCGCGCCAATTGCTTTCTGGCGCCAGTTTCAGCCTTACAGTCGCGCCAATCCTGTAAGGTTTTTGAGTTTCCTCATTTTTGAGCTCTCTGGGTTTGGTCAGTGTTTTTCTTCTTGATTTTCCGACTACCTGAGTGTGTTGGAGTCCTGTTTGACTGGGAATTCACCTTTGTCCTTTGGTTGTTTTCTTTTATCTATCGATTTCACGTTTTGAGCCCTAGGGCATCTAGTGGCTTAGTGTATCGAGCCCTCCTTGGGAGTTTTGGTGTTTCGTTTGTCCGGTCGACTTTCTGATTGCTCCTTCGCATCCTCTTAGTAGTTGTTCATTGTTTTGTTGCGATTTTTGGGTGATTGTTCATTCCTTAATTCAAATTTCGTTTGGTCTTGCTTTGGGCCTAGATCACACGGTCCATTGGAGCCTTTGAGTCTTTTTCTTGGTTTTAAGAGACTTTGGTCGATTTGGGATCTGATTGCTTGTGTCATTGAGTGAAATTTGTTTGTTTTTCTCTCTCAATATCGTTTCTCAAGTTGTTCCGTTTGTTTTCAGTTTTTTTAGTACATTTAGCTATCAAACGTTGAAAAAAAAAAAAAAAAATCTCTTTTGCTTTTGGTTAATTAGTGCAATTGTAATCTTTTCAATTTTGGTAGTGATTAGTGATTTGGATGAAAAGCTTTCAATTTCATTAGTTGCATTAGATATCTCATTGTTTGTCTTCCGATCATTTCGTTTGTGTAAAAGCTCTCAACTCTTCCATAGCTAGTTTTCATCGAACGAAATGTTGGACTGTGGCATGTAGCTTTGCATTTAAGAGTCTTTTAAGACATTACATACGATAGGGCCTGAAAATTGAAACTTAATTGAAGATCAACTGTAAAATTTATTCAATTAACCTAAGGCAGCATTGAAATTTAACGAAACATTTTTAGAGGTCTAGGCTAGAGACGTGTTCCGGCGTCTTTAAACCTAGCAGCTGTCGCTCGCCTTTTGGCTTTAGACAGCGCTAGTACGGACTTGTGCTCCCCGTACCATCGCGTATATAAAGGGAGACCCCTCTAGGTTTTCAACCCTTTATCCACAGGAAGCCGAGTCTGCCGCCCTATACCCGTGATACACCGAACACAGCATTCGGGGAGACTACCTGCACGTACGGAAAGTCCTTGGTCGATTTCTGTTTCATTATTGAAACCAAGGTGTATATTGCAGTTCACGGATATTTGGTACACCCTTTGTGCCTAGTATTTCCTGAGAAGTCATTTGGTCTTTTCTGACTCCCTAAACTTGAAAAGACCGTCAAGCACTTGTCCTTTCACGCTTGTGTCAAATCTGAAAGAGATAGAGTCATCTTTTATCGTTTCTCGACTCTTAAAACATGAAACGGTAAAGTTTCTTACTTTTCAATGTGGTAAAAATTAATCACCCACGATTACACGCCCGATTAGATATTGCTTGTTGACCGTTTGATCGTGTGTCTTAACTCGTTTTCAGCCCGCGTGTGTGGTTTTGAGTTTTGATGGCAACTTTTTCAGAGTTTACCAGCCAAGGAATCCCCTCAGAAGGGAATCCTGGTCATTTTCCTCCTTTTGGGAATGTTGGTGCTCCTTACATGGCGACGTTGTCCCTTCCTGGGTTAACTGTTGGGTTTCCTGTTTGGTTGTTCTCAACCTCTGTAGTCCCGAATGTCTCCACTACTGTTCAATCAGTTCCTCCGCCGGCACAACATCATGTTAATTCGAAGGTGGACCTCTCCCCTTCTTCGCCTGTTTCTGCATCCTCCTCTTCCACTTCGCCTGGTGAAAGCCTGGATTCGAGTAACCAGGTGGTTAAAAAGAAGAAGAAGAAGACAAAGAAGAAGAAGTCTGATAAGCGAGAGGCTAAATGTACAGCTACTGTCTCTGAGGAATCTCCTCTTGGTAGGCTCTCCAACCCTCCACGGAAAGTCAAGTTCCCTTGCATGTTGTGCACGGGAGACCATCTACTTCGAGACTGCCCTGGAATTCCCAAGGTTCTCGAAGTATGGTCCAATGGTCGTCCACCACTGCCTTTGACTTCCGGGAGCAATGTTGGGGGCACATCTTCAACTGGTACTGATAACACCTCTAAGAAGCAGGGTAAGATCACCAATCCCTGTAAGTTGTGTGAAGGGCACCATGCCATTCACCTTTGTCCTTATATGGATGAAGCAAAGCGAGTGTTGGACAACCCGGCTATTTCCACACCATGCCTCCCAGCCGGTTATAAACAGCTCTCTTTGAGTCTTCCACCTACTGATGACACGATTGGTCAAAAACCATCTTTGGTCGATCCCACTCCCTCAGAAATTCGGATTCAAGAATCCATTCCCGACCAACCATTGGTCGTGGGATCGGTTGAACTGGCCCCGTCCGCGGTGCACCAGGTCTTTTCTGTCGAGAGTGGATCTCACACCCCCCATGTCCTTCTGATTTCTTCAGATTCTTCAGACTTGGAGAAAGATTCTCCTGTCCCTGTGCTTCAAGAAGCTGCTCCTCCGCCTCCCATGATGGAGGCTCCGGAGGATATCCCTCCCGCCTTCGAGATGGAGGTTATGGAGGATGCTCCTTCTTCCGTAACACCAGGGGAAGACCTTCGCATTTCGATGGTAGCCCCTCCGAGTATTTTGGTCGCTTCCTTTGATTGGAACCGATTTGCAGGATTTTGCCTTCCGTCCTATGTGCCTTTCGAGATCACAGTGCAGGCTCTTGGTCTGGTTGTACCCAGCACCATAATAGACGAAGGTGCCTCTGTTAGTATCCTATCTTCAACTACCTGGCAAGCTTTCGGTTCGCCATCACTTGCGCCCGTTACGCAGAATCTGTTAACATTCAATAGAAGAACGAGTCAACCGTTGGGGATCCTTCCAAGGTTACCTGTTACTTTGGGAGGTAAAACCGTCCATATGGACGTGATGGTTGTTCCAGGCCCCTTGGATTTCAATATGCTTTTGGGGCACGATTACACCTATGCCATGGGAGCGCTTGTCTCCTCCCTCTTTCGCGTGATGTGCTTTCCACATGAAGGACAGATCGTGACCATTGATCAGCTTTCGTTCTTTGGTCCTAATGTGGCATCTGGCCCGCCATCACCCCCTCCTGGTTTCTATCCACCCGTTGTATCTACCTCACCACAGGTCAACTATGTGGCCACCTACCCCATGCCTGTGCTCAGTAACGATGCTGTCGTGCATAGTGTGCTGGGGGCATTGGGTCCTGATTTCCAAGATGTCGTTCTCCCACCTGGTGCGGAACTCTTGGGAATCATGACTTCTTGTTCGTCATAATGAGTAGTCTCTTAGAGCACGGTTTCCTCCCTGTGTCAAGCTCTTTAAAAAATGAAACCAGGTTCTCGGAGCATAGTTCCTCCACTTGTGTCGAGCTCCTAAAAACAATGAAACAAGTTGTTTGAGGATAGTTCTTTTAAGTGTGTCAACCTCGTTAAAATAATGAAACACAAGCATGTTCAATTCGAATTTTTGTTTTGAACCTTCACTCCATTTTCAATGGATTGAAGCTTGGGGGGCATGCACCTCGAATTGAGACACCATGCTGGGGGGCATGCCCGTCTTCCTCATTTCAAGCATAGTTTGCATATGTGTGTGCTCATGTGTGCTTTTAAGCTTGCGTAAAAATGAAATGTGTGAGTAGATACATTGTGTGAATACATTTCGCATTGGGTCGTTTGTTATGTAACTGATACATTAGATTACATTTGTATTAGACATTTGCATGACATATATAAATCATCATCACATGTAAAGAAAGATCCATCCAGAAATATATATGTATATATATAGATATCGAAATGTTTACATAGAGTGTGTCACATAAAGTAAAAATATACATAATCGTCTTAAGTACATCCGGAGACGATACGTCTCTCAAAAAATAGGTGTGGTACAAATCCTAAGAGCTAATCCGCATGGTGCTCATGATAGCATGTGACTGCACGCACTAAGCGTCTCAGGATTTGGTGGATCCGACTCAGAACTCCCACCGTGTGGCGCTGGTATGCCATCAGTACGTCTGCCAGCCGAGCATAGTCTGGGATCCCGTGGGCAATGCCCTCGAGATTTTGGATCAACTCCTCTCCTCCGGTGCCCTCCCCCTGAGGATTATGGGCGAGTGGTGTCCTCCGTGAGATTGGAGACATCCCAGCTGGTCTCTCAGGTCCCACATCTGCATACATATATGAAGTGTGTTAGGACGAATGTGTATTAACAAAAAAAACATAAAACATAAAATAAAAAATATGAGGTCTTACCCAACTCCTCGTCCCAGTGATCTCCTTCTGGCAGTGGGCGATCTGGGTCTCCGGTGAAGTCAGTTCCTGCATAGGGCCAGTCTTCCACGACAATCAGCTGGCGCCGTAACCACCTAAAGAACTCCGGCCTCCAGGACATCTGTTGGCCGCCTCCAACTCTGGGCATTAATACTGCCCAGCGAGCCATTCTTGGCTCTCGTGGTATCGGATCTGCTACTGCGGCCCCTTGGCCCTGGAAGATTGGCAAGCGTTCCAGAATGAACGATACCAGGATGGAACCATAACCGAACTATTTCAGTTTTCCATGTTTGCATTTTGTGAGCTGCCTTTCCATATTGATTGTCACTGCTGTTGCCCAGTCAAATAGTAGGGGACCCATGCATTCTGAGGCCAGCAGGAGTTGGGCCTTTGTGGCCTCGTGCGGTGCCTGCAACCCTGCAGCCTGCGTGATGGTATGTAGGACAACTCTCAATGCCAGATCAGGGATAGTGTGGATATCCACCTTCTTGCTTCTTGATCCCATTTGTGCTCCTCGGCACACTCGTGCCATCACTTCTTCCATATTTTCCCCAGATGGTCTGCTTCCGGTCAAGACAGGGATCGGACCTCTGCGGGACAATCTGGTGATGAAATAAACATCAGAAACCTCCAGCTCTAATACCTGATCTCGTAGCCTGAACACCTGTTCATCCTCATCCCTGATATTGATCAAGTACTGGAGAAGCTCGGGTTGAGCTCGTAGACAGGGTGTGAGGAAGAACTTTTTCAGCCCACTGTTTCTAAGGGCATTCATGCAAGCCTCGCTTTCAATGGCCTATTCATCCTCTTCTCCATGCTCTCGTTCTTTCCATTCAATCGCCATTTTTCTTGATTACTTGCATTCATATGGTCATGAACCCTTAGTTAGATCTCCGATGAGCCTCAAATTCCATGCAATTTGGTCTAAATGTCGATTTTTTAGGCAGATTTTTAGGTTCGGCCGCTGGCGCGGCTATTTTGTGAACAGTCGCGCCACGTGGCGCGAGCCCTTTGTATAAAATAGCCCATTGGCGCAGGTCTGTGCCCGATACCCGCGCCAATGAGTGCAGCCCTAAATTTTCAAAAGTGGCCCTAGAGAACTGATTTACAGGGTAAAACTATTAAAAAATGAATGAAAATGTAGAGCAAAGGAGCCCCTCTTACCTGTAGCAGACGAGAAACTGAATGGTCAACCGGATCTGTCGCAATCGCCGTCAGAAGTTTCTGCTCCAAATGGATCACTGTTGCTTTTTACCAAGGTAAATAGTAAATGTAATTTTATTTTTACCATTTTGACATATTTATAGCTTTTTTCGACTTTAAAAGAGTTTTAAAAAGTCATTTTTATCAAATATTTGAATATATTATGTCGAAAATGGGTTTTACGCTTGCTTGGTATGTGCAGCAGCAGGTTTTTGCGACTCTAACGATGGAAGCGAGTTGTATTTTATACTTTTTCGGACTCGGTAAATACACGAAAAAGTCACTCTGGAGTCATCTTTCAGCTCTTTTCTGACTCTCTAAACATGAAAAGATTTCCGAGGCCCTTGTCGTTTCGATCTCGTTAAAATGGACACGAATCGACATCTACCCAGTATAAGTTTAACCCTTTTTTGGGCTGGGATGGATTGATTACGAAAAAGGAATACCCTAGCCTATCGCGACTAGGAGGTTTTCTCGGATATTGTTTTCTACCTTTTCGGATCTGAGGAACTATTTACGAAAAGGGACCCGTGGAGTTTACTTTTCTGCTGTCTTTTCAAACTCTCTAAACATGAAAAGACGTCGAGTTCTCCCTTTGTCAGACTCGTTAAACCCTGATGACATCGGATCCAGTCGAAATGACGTTCTCCGAGTTCCTCCTTCCTAGGACTCGTTAAATGCACTAGGATGGATTCGCCCGAAGGGCGGACTTATATTACAAGAATATGCTATCCCCTTCAAGCTTGTTATCAAAAATAATTTGGGTACTCACCAGAAATGGTGGGGGGAAAATGGAACCATCGTCGTTGTCGTCGGCAGTATGTCGCTCTTGAACATGGCACTTGTCTGCATTCGTGTCGGGTTGGGGACATCTCATCTCGTTTCTTCACTTTGCCTCCGTGGGTTTGGATAATCCCTTTTGACCTCTCATCTGCTCATTGCCTCGTCACCATGACCTCTAATCCGTTGATGTCAAATACTGCCAAGTCCACTGTCGTGTCGTTTATATGTTCAAGAGAAGTTGGCCTCTGCAAATATCAACCTTCCTCTGATTCTCATACGATCCTGATTCACAACAAAAACATCATGTTCCTCTGTCTCGTGTCGATGATGTGGGAAACATTATGGCCCACTGTCGATCAAGGTCACTTCCTGTCGACTTCAGCTCATTATCCAGGAAGTTGATCTAGAGACTCCTTTATGGTACCTTGGAGCCTGCATGCCTCAATGGCAGGTTCATCGCATTCGACGTGAGGTTTTCATCATTGGCCTCCGATCGAGTGATTCTGCGGGTGTTCGACGCCAACTCATTGATTCACACGCCGTAGATTGTACCTGTAGTACCTTGAGGGCCATTGTCATTATTGGTGGTTCCTCTCGTGTCTGTTAACAACTTTCCTCATTGGCTGGTAATCAGACGATGTTCCTGCATGTTCGACTTCAGCTCACATATTCACATGCTCGAACTTGTACTTTGTTTGGGCCGAGATGGAGCGCAAGACCCTGGATTGTGTCTGTTGTAATCCAGGCTGCGATTGTGGATTATTATCATTATGTATATGACTCATTGATTGGATGGCTGCGACCATACCTGAGTCTATTTATTTGATCTGCGCTGGATGGCTGCGCCCATACCCTGGATCCGGATTATAGTGTACTCTGTTTCGGATGGCTGCGCCCATACCACACATACATCATGTACTTGAGATATCAGTTGTATTTTTCTGCGCAGGTTTTCCGACAGCGGGCCTTCAGTTGAACATGTTCTCGTAAAGCATTTCACCCCTCTCTCTCTCGGGCCTCATACTTTAGGGGGCATCTGTTACACAGTAATTTGTCACTGTCCCTACCATTCCCCGTCCCGCAAAATGGAGGACCCATTTTGTGACCTGTGAACATTGTCATGCCTTGAAAACATCATCAATGCATTCCTCTAAGCATGAGCTTCATTTGCCCTAAAGACATCTCCTTGCAAAAATCATGAAAAACATCTCCTTTTGCATTGGCGCAGGCAGACAGTTCAGCACTCGCGCCAATGAGGAAAATCCTACAAAGAGGCCGCGCCAACTGGCGCTCTGTCCCAGAGCAGTAGTCGCGCCAGCCAATTTAAGGAATGTTTTTTAAATAAAGATGGCGGAAGTTGTGTTTCAACAAACTCAGAAACCATTGCCTATCTTGAGTTGGGAGGTTTGGTTGCGGGAGTTCTATGGAAGGGAAGTGGTTTGCCACCTCCCATGGAACCTTCCTTGTTGATAGGGCCAATCCCACAATAATAGGGATCCCAACTCCCTCCTTTTCCATCTATAAAAGCCTGCTCAATTCCATAGCAAGCTAGTCTTGAAGTGCCTAAGCTTTGAATCTCCAAATTCCCAAGAGCCTTTGTGCTGTAAGAGCCCTCTTTCTTCCCTTAAGGCCGACTCAAGTAAGGAGACCATCGTCGGGAGACTCTGGAGAGGTTTGCCCTTTCCCTGGCGAGCTTTGCGAGACGTGAACGACTGGAGACCCATCCGAAGGAGAGCACAACGTCAGAACATTGGTTGTAATCTTTCTTCGATTGTTATTTAATGAATGATTACGATTATGGTTCCACTATGTTTTCGATTATGTTAATATGAGTAATATCCTTTCTGACTGATATTTAGTTACGTATGCCGGATTTTATGCTTGTATCTGTTTGTTTCTTGCATGTGCAGGTGTCCATCCGCGGAGATCGTGGAGGATTTTGATCTGCCGAGGCTGAGGAACGGGAACGCTTTCTTCTTCAGATCATAGCATTGGATTCCAGGTAGGCTTCCATCTTTAGTCTTTTCATTCGTAACTAGGAACTTGCGTCGTAACATTTCATGATTGTTGCTAGACCCCTGCTGGGCTAGTAGGGATCGCCTCTGTCCGCAGAGGGGATTTACCTCCTCAACAATATGTGCCTAATTTCTCAAGGAATTGTGAAAGGAAAAATGGTCTCAAGCAGAGGCATAAATTGAGTAATTTTTGGTCAGAGCTTCTCAATTAGCAGAGAGATAGATTATTCCCTTGCAGGTTGACCTCAGATTGAGCTATCAATTGTAATACATATCTATTCATCAGATTAATGCAAGAACGAAAAGGAGTTTTTAGCACATTTATTTCTCCTGGAAAAATACTATGTGCATTTGTGTTTTTTTCTCATTACATGTTTGTGATGGATGTTTTAAGTTTTGAATTTAATTTCACATAGAAGTAGAGTAGGTTTGTGTCTTTTGATGTTGATTAAAATTTCATGAGAAGTTGTGAATCTACATCATAATTTCTACAAAAAAAAATTCATAGCATTGGGGAGGAGGAGTTTCTTGTGCAATTGATTACCCAAAACCACACTCACTTCATTTATTTTTCTCCATCTATCTCCCAAACAAATCAATAGTATACTCAAAAATCATTGAACTTGTGTATATGATGTCTTAAGTGGAATACGAATCCCATGCAATTTCCCTTCTCATGGAATGTGTTGAGAGAAAATCCGACACAAAAAAGTAAAGATAAGGGAGTAGGCATCAGGGGAGATGAAAGGAAGCAGAAGGAAAATCTTCCTAACCAAGTGTTCCAAGTGGTCCTGGATGGTGACATTTATCCATCCTCAGGACCGTGCGGTTGTCAAAGGAATAATCGTGCTACTCCGCCAAAGCCCTTTGTTGCTAGAGAGTTGTCCATTAAATTGACTCTTGACCTTAGGAAAAAATAAATTTCGGTCCGCTCTAATGTATTCCTTCTCTAAAAATCTTCATTTGTACCTTATGCTTGACATTTTTAATGTGTTCTACCTATACAATTTTCTGGTGTTAACAGTTTCCCCCTAATGTATGAGGTATAGGAAGAACTGTATAGCTGAAATACATTATGATTTCTTTTCCATGTGATCCTTTTGAGAGAGAGAGAGAGAGAGAGAGAGATTAACTTGATTTGGAACTGAGTTGGGAGAGCCCTTGTATTAAGTAAAAATACACCATTCTATCTAGGAAACTTGAAGAGATCAAATAAGCAATATTTCTACGAGGCGGGCATGTCCCATGCTCGTGATGTTTGAGTAGTTAAGCTAATCTGACAGATACTGGTTATGTCATGTCATGTTCCGTAGCTGGTGACCTGTTGTTGGTTGATTACAACGGTTGTTGACACCCTCATGGGAATTTTTATTTGAACAAAAAGGTAGAATATGGTACCCACATGCATGACATATTTAGAGAAAGTGATCAATGGATGCATGGGTCTTTGACTATTAGGGACGTTCCTGTGTAAGCATGATTGAAAGAGATTCTTATTGATATATGGTTATTCAATGAATTCTGATAGAGTGCAATGGTTATGAAGTACGATACCATCCTTGACATGAAAACTTGTGTTGATGTCGAATCTCAAGAGGATCGATGACATCAATGGGAAATGTTAATTCCCATTTTTCCATCTGAGGATACTGCTATTATGGTGAGGACTCATCCAAGGTACTACCTCCTTCTCGAAAATTGTTTGTTGAAGTCAGAAAGAAGGAAGCATCAACCAACTGAAACAGGTATCGATGTAAGGGACCAGGGTTTCTGATGTATTAGGGTACAATGTAGTAGGTTAAGAGGCCGTGATGATGAGAGATGGTTATAATTGATGATGGTGGTTAAGTGGCCTGAGGTCGAAGCTGTAAATGCGAGTGGCGGTAGTCATAACAATTTATGATGGAGAAACCCCTCGGATCAATAGGATGCCTAGGGTGGGTGTATGCTTGCTATGATTGTCATGGTTGGGTGTGGTAAAGAAAGTGCAGCTCCGACCAAGGGTGTTTATTGATTGCTGCTAGGTAAGAAATGTAAATGGATGGGTGGGATTCTTCTCCTAGAAAAATCTTTGTACGCTTGCCAAAATAATATGAAAGTGGTTTTGATGTACAAGCACGAAGATGGGTGCCCCATTAACATGAATAATCCTGCACAATGATTTGAGGGGTGTGTTTTGCTAATGGTGGGGGGGCCATTGGTTGGTTTCAGTTCGAGGGTGATGATGTGGCTGAAATTTCATAGATGGGTTATGCTTCTAAGGGTGTGATAGACTAATCGAGACACGCGATGATGCATTTTTGTCAATCCACTTTTTAGAGAATAGTAGCCCGGGAATGGTTTAAACATGTAATGGGTTAAACTCGACTTGATGTTTGATGATGGGTGTATGAACATGAAGTGGTTCTTGGACCAAATTTTATGGCCATGATCCAGACTTTGGCATGTGGTCTACATGAGTATTGGATATCATGGATGGTGAGGCTCTACTGACCTGCAAGGGTGTTTATCATGTGCAAGATGGGGTGATGATAAACATGGTCGGGTGAATGGAACTTATGGTTTTATTCTTTTGAAGAAATGATGTTAGGATATGCAAAGCGTTTTTAGGGAAATCTATCATGTTGGGGGTAGAATGATGCTCTTGTACTTTTTTTGGTTGGGACATATGGTGATCTGGCATGTTTGTAATACCTAAATCCAATGCCCAAAGTAAATAATTTTTTTCATACAAATATTTTTTTAAATAAATTGAAATTTGAAGTGATAAGAGAGGGTGCACCTAAACTAAAGTATGGTGGGTGTTTGTACCTAAAAATGAATTTTTATGAAACTTGGATTTATCTGGCATGGCTTGAACATAATGAAGTGTTGATCATTTTTTTTCTCGCGGTCTTGATTGGGTACTTTTAGCTCCAGTTATGGGCTATTGAAAATGAAAAAAGGGTCATATATAGGCCAATATGGGTCATTTTCAAATCATTTGTGATTTTTTAGGGTCTGAGGTCAGAGTAGAGCTACCTTCCCGAGCTTTTCTTGCCGTTGCGGTTAGCCTAAGCACCTGAGATTCGTGTTGTCAGTCTCAGGTAGGAGCTAAAATTTCCTGCTTTTTATTTTTATCATTTTCATGTGTGTGTGGTACGTACAAATGTGAATTTGTACGGATTTTATGCCCATTTCTCGGTGGGACCATGTGGGTGATCAAGGATGGTGTGTGTGGTCCCCGCGCAAAGGGTTAGTTTTGTGCAAGGCCCTCATGGTTGGTGAAGATTTTGTGTGTTGCACTGCGCACCTATTTCTGGTACAGATGTGTGGTCAATACGCAGAGTTTTTTGATAGGCATGGGGAAGCCCATTTTTTAAATAATTTTAATTTTTTCTGATCAAAAAATTATTTTTTGGTGTTTTCCCTTGTGGCAAGATGTTGTGGCGAGAGTGAGAATGGCCTGATATCCGTGCGGAAGTGGCCCAAGACCCCCATGCTTGAGAGATATTAGCTCGGTATGGTTTGCTAAAGTTCCTAGAGAACAACATATTGAGGTCTCAGGATGGGTTCCTTCATTACCTGGTCCAATGTTGGAACAAGCGACAACATGTTATGGTCCTGCGCCATAGAGATGTAGTGATCCAGTCTGAGACCGATGTTTATTTTTTGATGGGTCTCTTGCCTCAAGGGGAGGTGGTTCCTTATGCACTACCTCCTGGGGGAGTGAATATCCAATGCTAAGTTGATGAGGAGAGGCACTGTGGTCCTAATCCTATCACCCGAGGCTGCATCTGTGTGATTTCTATCACAGATTCAGCTGAGCAAGCTACTTTGGTGATGATAGTTCGCCTATCTGGGTCGAAAGTGACCCACCGAGTGTCTAGTTCGTAGATTTCGATTTTGCGCAGGCTCCAAGACAGTCACTTTTTTTATTGGGCTCGATATGTATATCAGGGTATGGTCACTCAGCTAGCCAAAGCACATAGGGGTGATATCAAGACCTTTTCCTAAGCAAGCATCCTCTACAGTATTATGTATGAGTGGGTTGTGATGTTTCGACACTTTGTGGCAGTGCGCCTAGGTCCTCTGAGGGATCCCCGAATGCGTTGATGGGCACCTGTGATGCCTGTGGTGGTGGGGGGGAGGCGGGCTGCTACTGGGATCCAACGGTCGAGGCGTGGTTTGAGTTAAACTCGTAAGTGTACCTTGAGTTTTCATATTGAGGGATGGATTTCCAGATGGATCCGAACATGGGTCTCCCTCTTGGCTATGTATGGGGTACGGCAAGTATGACCTTTTATGTTTATGTTTTCTACATTTTTATGGTTATATATATATGCCTTTGATGGTGACATTGATATTTTTTTTTGGTTTCTTTTGCAAATGTGGGTTTAGAAAGGCGTCCGACTACTTGTTTAGTAGGCCACCAGCCTAGGAGGAGGGACCCGTTTGGGGCGATTCAGGCGCATCTTGGGGCTCAAATTTGTGTCGGGGATCCCTTGAGTAAGGGTAGTAGCACTGCAACTGTTGGAGGGAATGTTTCCCTCCTAGTGCGTGCTGAGGAAACCGAGGCACGGGTGGCTACCGTCGAGGAGTTGTTGGTTGTTGCTGATATCCGAGTATTAGCAATAGAGGCTCGAGTCATTGATGTTGAGGGTTGTCTGAGGGTTGTTGAGTCTCGGGCCGAGGTGGCCGATGCTCGTGTTGTGGACCTAGAAAATTCATGGAGTCTGTTGGAGAGGCTTACTCGGGGCTTGTCGACCAGGGGATTTGATGACCTGGATGACATATGGTTGGAGATGGTGATGTCCCTAGAGAGGGTGCATCACTTGAATTTGCATAGAGCAGCACTTCCTGTCACGACTGCTACTCTTGTACTGGCATCGGGTGCTCATGTGGGTCTGGAGGACCCACCAGGCGGGACTCAGCCCTAGATATTTTGTATGATTACGGAAAGCAACCATTATGAGGATGCTTCCCTGCATTTATGATATGTATATGTTTTGGCTGACGTGATAGTCAGTGACTTTTTTTGTATACTGGGACACATATTTTTTTATGTATATATCCAAGATGTATTTTTGGTGACTCTTATGATGTGTCTATGGTTATTTTCTATGTTTGTATATGTTTATGATGGACGTTGTTATCACTCCCCCCATTTCCCAAGGCTGAGAATGGAACTGAATGAGGTAACCTCAAACCAAACTTTAGGTCTTGTAGGTAGCCCTACCAAAACCAGAGAGGGCTCTATCAATGTCACTTTTACAGCTAATGAGATGCATGGATATGTAATGATCTAAGGCTAGTTATAAAGCTCAGTTAATTAGGGTTTTGTTTGTTTTGAGTTTTTGTTGGATAGGAATGACAGTCAAGGAACTAGGTCTAGGTTTTAGGTTTGATTTCAAAGGTTAAGTTGCAGAGAAAAGGATGAGGCCAGGTAGGTAAAATTAGTAATATACTTAATTTGTCATTGTGTATAAGAGAGAGAGTCAGAATTATCATGTTAAATGAATTCGTTCATCAGAAGAGTAGAAACACATTCATGAAAATATTATAAAACAGAGCATGGAAAGCAAAATTTGTGTTCATAGACTCATAAGATTAACATAAATAAGCATACATGGGATGGAAAGATAACATAACATTCAACTTTATGAGGTTATATAGAAAAAAAAGTGCTCAAAAGCATACCACTGGAGTCCCAAGTTTATAGTTGCAACATACCTTTGATTTCACTGAAAAAAAGTTTGTAAAATAGCTCCACACTGCAAATAACAACTATCCAACCTCTAAAATGACTTGAGTTGGACTGCATATAGAAAATAGAAGTCATGAAACCTCATTGGGTCGAAATATTATCCAAAATATATCATAAATGAACTCTATGGTTCATTACCTAGAATATATGGAAGTTAGAAACAGTCCCCTTCAAATTTAGCTAATAATTAGGAATGTATGTCTCTTTGATTAATTACATGATTCCTCCACAATGAGAGGCAAAAACAAATTCTCCTATCAAAAATACACCTCATGGGACAACTTCACCTTGAACTTTGAATTTTTCTAGCTTGAAAACTGTCCAAAACGAATACAAGATAGAAGCATCGCACCAGTTAGTAGAAGTGTCACACCTCCCAGAAGAAGCGTCGCATCACTTTGGAGCTGAATTTGACTAAATTTTAGGCATCCATTTGAAAATATGAAAGTCAATCTAGGAATCATTGTGTTTCCTCTTTCCATTCCATCCTTAAAACTGATAAAATACCCCCTGGAAGGCCTTCAAAAACTCATTCTCCCAACCTCACTCTAGAAGCTCCGCGCATAGGCAAAATGAGTGGCAAAAGCATGAAAAAAGTGTTATTTTTTGGATTTTTCTTAAAAAATGGAGGGTGAAAATCTAACTTTATAACATATCTGTGATGTAGGAGTCAAAATAAATCTAACCATATAAATTTTTCTTCATTTGGATGTAATGAACAAAATTCCATAATTCTCAAAAAATCACCAAAAATGCTCAAAATGCTCAAAATATTTTGAAATTTGTTTCATGACATCCTTGGATGATAAGCTAAATATCTATGGATGCCTCAACAAGCAGGTCCAAGTTATCTTTATTCTTAAGCTTAATTAGGGTTTCCTTAAGCTTTTTCCTCAAATTCTTCACCCTCACCTTGGCAATTTCGTTCCTAGTGAAATAATGTCTCGACGTATGCCTATGGAGGTTGTTATCTCTTTCTTCCTTCTTCAACAAATTCTCAAGATGAATATTTACCCTATCAGGCCACAACTCTTTATCTTGCTAAATTTCAGCAGTTATCAACTCATCAAAGGTTAGCTGACTTAATGGAGGATATGGTTCTCTTTCTTTCTCTTTTTGCTTGGTTAACCCTCTTGTTCTTTGCCTCCTTGGTTTTATTTCATCCTATGTGTCCTCCAGATGCTCAACATCCACCATTTATTTTCCTTTACCTTTGTCTACCTCAAGGTTTACCTTTGGTTTTATTTGGAGGAGTTGTTTCAATTTCAACTGCATGTTTTATTGTTGTAAGAAGTTAATCATGAAGTTTTCCCTTGAGAGTTGATCCCTCAGCTCTGTTATCTCTGCATCGTTTACCCTTATTATCTTCTTAGTTGTCTTGGATTTCACCTACTCTTCCATGTCAACCTCCATGGTGGCTTGTTCCTCATGCTGCTTTAATGGTGACTCATCCTCATGCATGAGTGGCTCACTATCATGAATAGGTGGTTTCTCTATTGTTTGTCTTTATTTAGCTATATTTTCCGGTGCAAGAACACCTTTGATGATATTAGGAGAAAAAACCATCCTCTTACCTTTCTCATAGGTTTGAGTGATCTCAACCCTAGGTTCCTTTGGAACCTTTGCTTGCCTACTTGAAGAGTCAAACTCCTTTTTTTGTGTTGGTGCTGATGGTGTGCTATGAATGATGGGTTGACTAGTAGTAGGCATAGATGCAACTCACTCCATAAAATTTTCCCAAGACATATTGATTTTTGAGAGCTGATGCAAAACAATAAGATTTACTATTGGAGAAGGGTCCCTTAGAACCACATTTTTGAGTAATTAATAAGTATTTTTTTGTAGTTTTGAGTCATGCATGCTAAGAAATGAACAATCAAGGGACTTTGGGGTGGGTCAAAGTCCATTCATGAGTTGTAATGAACTAAAGGGTAAATCTAGGAGTCCCAAACCACGGTTTTCGGACCTTAGGATGAGTGCGGGCTAAGGTGTAAATAGAAGTATATATTGAGTCAGATAAGATAGTTTTTGATGAGTTTTGAATATGTTGTGATCGATGCTAGATATTTGAAGTAGATCGGTGTAAGTGTCTCTATCCAAAAGGCTTCTGCTAACTGTGTGTGCGAAGACCTTAGTCAGGTTGTGTGCGAACCCTGATGGTTGTGTGCACGGGTGGATCTGAAGGATTGTAAGGGGTTTTGCGAACTGTTGATGAATAAAGAAGTGTTTGATAACTCTGAGTACTAAATGCATCTGTTATCTGTTCTATGATCTATTTTTACATATAATTTATTTTCATGTTTATGAGTTACATTATCTGTGATTGGATTGTTAGCATACCTATGTTTACTGTTGATACGAATGTTAGTTGCATAGATTTAGCTCTATAAAGTATGAATATTACATTATTAGAATGGTAAAAGGAATTGCGGATCTTATGTCTGGGTGCGCACACTAGATTAATCTATGTTAATCAACCTAGGTTTTTTGGTTAGGGTTTCCGGTGCGCAAGTCAGTCCATGTGTTAAAGAAAATCTGAAGGTGCCCACTTCATTTAATTCTCTCTCAGGGTGTCGAAACTTGGTTCCATCACCCCCCATACTGCTTCAGGTGAGACTTTGGCCTGCGCAAGCATGTCATTTCTGAAAGGACCAGTAGTAAGAGGGTTTTGTTGGTTACGCGCTAACTCTGAACGTGGGTCAGCACCCCTCAAGCCAACAAACAGTTTTTTTTCCAAGATCGGGATCATTTTGAAAGAGATTAGGTGATTTGGCATCCATCGAAGGTTGAATTAGAAGATTATTTTGAACAAAATATACGCGAACTATCCTTCAAGGAGAATAGAAGTAAGAAGTTGTCTGCTGAAGAGTGGGAAAATAATTATATCTTCATAGAAGTTCACGAAATATTATTTTTAACCTTTTCACATGAATTACAGGAGTGGTTGCTAAGGTTAAATGAGTTTTAGATTTTTGGGAAGGATGGTAAGATCACTCATTGGACACCTGAGTTGATCCAAAAGTTATAATAGACAGATAACTCTGTCACCCACTGTAGATCATTGGGTTGACAACATTCTGGGTGGATTTGTAACAAAATTTGCAATAGATCAGTTTGTGTCATATTCTGAAGTTGAAAGTAGGTTCTTCAAAGGACTAAGGGGTAATTTTATACGCTCTATGAATTTGTTGATTAATATTCTATTTTGTGAAAAGGGTGTTTTGTGTAGTCACACCGAGTGAATAACCCCAAACGAAGTTGAAAGCACTACATGCAGTGGAAAGTAATTTCAGTTTAACCAGAGAGGAGACAGATCTGTATAAAATCCTCTGAGAAACCTGCCTAATAGTGATACAGAGAGTGGTGAGGATACGCATGCCAAAGGTAGCCCTCCAACTACTCTGTAGTTGAACTTGCGCAGGGGTCAGTCATCTCCTACCCCACCTCCACCACCACCAAGGGGTGATATGGTTGCACATATGAAGCTACCCACCTTCAAGGGTGTGGGCGATGACGACATGCATAGGATCTAGTTTTTTTCAAGCGTATTATGGACTTTGCAGAATGTCAATACTGATGTTGTAAAAAGGGCGCAGCTGGCTATGGAATTTGAGGGTCGCGCATTGGACTAGTTTATCCGATATATGGCTTAGAACACTGATCCTCCTGTCAATTAAATCAAGAATGCATTAAAGGATCATTTCAGAAAACCAAAGCCCTACTCATAATGTGTAACAGAGCTCAAAGATATTCGACAAGAACCAAACGAATCTATCTGGGAAGCAAATCAATGGTTGAAGCGCACCATCAGTGATGGGTGATTTATCTATGATGATAAGCAACATAAAGAATGGTTTATTTCCATGCACCTACCACACCTACGCGACCCTATGAAACAACATAAAATTGATTCTCAGGCAGAGGCTCTTGAAGTTGTTATGAAGCTCGAATTCGCGCCTCGAATTGATGACCAATTTGGAATGTTACAAATCCAAAGTCAGTTAGAAGCGATGCACTTGTAAATTCAGAACCTGCGCAGAGACAGAGGGAAAGAAGTAGCCGCAGATGTATGGTGTATACATTGTAAGGGCTCCAATCACACAAAATATCAATGTACCTTGCTTCAAGATTACATGCAAGTTGGAGGACCAAATCCATTGTGACCCAGGGAGGCTGTCTGTAGGACCGAGTGGTACTCCTACCCTGTGGTGGGTTGACTGTCAAGTGGTTGAAAGGCATGACACACACCATTTCCCTCGATTGGGAAGTTATGTACCACAACTAAAGCAACAATGGTGTAGGTTCTTCTCTTCGGTTGGCCATGATGAGCATCAATGTCACACATTTGACTTTGTAGGTTTTAACCCTGTACAGAAATTATCTACAAACGAATCTTAAAAATAGAAAATAAACAATAGCAAGAGTATAAAACATAAAACATATATACACAGATATTTTCCTCTGGATCCCAAATCGGGACGACCAGCTTGATTTTTCATTATATTTCTTTTAGTGTTACAACACATATATATACATGCTGAAGCATACATAAACCCCAATCCATTAACCCTGGATTAGAACATAACCGTAGTTCCCTTGACCGGATTTACAAAATACTAGGGGCTGAAAACCATCATGCCCCAAAACCATGTTCAAACCCATGCACAATATAACACACCCAATAGACTTGATGATAGATAATGCCAACCTCTATAGAGTGAAGGCTGACCCATCTTCACCATCATCCCCCTCTAGATGAGGTGGATCTCCAGCCAGAGGAAGGGGAGAAGGGAGAGGTGGAGGTACAGGTCGTGGAAGAGGACAACTAATTTGTTGTGACTTTAGAGACATCGGACACTATGCCCGTGACTGTCCAAATCATGCGTGGCAATATTGAAGGTAATGTAGACAGATTGATCATGTTATTGAAGATTGTCCTGTTTTGATTGTTAGAATGCAGAAGAAGCATCGAAAAACACATACGCATAATATAAAAATGGTTAAAGTTGAGTTTCGAGATGAAAATCCAAGTGTAAACATAATTACACGCAGTGGTGCTACCATCGGAGAAGAAGAGGGAAAGAAGGTTGATGCGGAGCCATTGATCAAGAAGCCTTCTGAGAAGAAGGAAGGGCTCAACCTGCAGAAGGAAAAGGAGACTTTTTTAGAAGCCAGGAAGGATTTTGTTGCTGCAGGTGCATCCACATCCAAGACAATCACAGAAGAAAAGATTAATGATGAAGTTAAACCTTTCCTGCAAGCCTGCATTAATCTATTGCAGAACCAGAAAATAGTAGACAACCTTCAGGCTCTAATAGATAGTTGTGCTGATAAGGAGTTGTCTCAAACTAAGAGTAAGGTTGTAAACAAGATCTAGAAGAATAAGAAGAGAACTGGTCGGGAGATTCACATGACCATGCAAATTGGAGAGTATGAGATGGATTAGGTCATTTTGGGCTTGGGATCTGATGCAAATGCTCTACCTAAGAGGACTTGGAAGAAGATGAGCGAACCAAAACTAGAGTGGTCCACCATTCAGTTGTGCATGTCTAATCAGTAGAAGATCACTCCACTAAGGAGACTTCCACAGGTTCTAGTAGAAATTTCTGGTAGACATTGGGCAATGGAATCTCCTTCAGGAAGTGTCAAGAACATCGTAGATCAGGTAGCCTCATCCATTGGGAAATGGATTCAAAACTAGAAACTGAAAAAACTTCGACAAACTGAAATAATTAACTAAATAGAAAATGACTTTGACTCAAAAAATGACTTGACTTTTTGAACTTTTAAAATAAAAACATTAGTTGATCATAGAAGTCTCATGGCCTTATCCTTGGGCTTCAAACTTTTGCAACATATTTCTTATTCTTTGACAGCAAATAAAAGAGATATTTACAATGAAAGTGAATCTTTTTCTTCAATATTAGGTAAGGTAATGTTTGATGAACCTACCATTCACCAGTCCTTCTAGAATTTCCTTTCCATCAAGATCTTCTAACCAAAACGCCTTACCTTTGTCTTCATTTCGAGAATCCCATAGCAAAACAACATCTTCTAAATTGAAATCATCAACTTTGGTCTTCTTGTCATAGATCTTCTTGATTTTGTCTTGAAGTTTTAAAGTGTGATTGAAAACTTCTTCTCTTGATTGTTGTAAATGAATCATTTGATTGATTATTCGTTGAATATCATTTGGCTCATTGTTGATCTCTTGCATAATTTTCAACGCCGACACTGCTACAGAAGTGGGAAAAATTGTGTCAGCACCATACACAAGATGAAAGGGTGACATGATGATTGATCTCTTTGTGCTAACTCTATCCGCCCATAGAGAATTTATGAGCTTTTTATGCCAATTTCTTTTGTTCTCTTTCAGCAGTTTCTTAAAGATGTTCACCAATGATTTTTTTGACAAATCAAGCAACCCGTTGCCTTGAGGATAGTATGTTGTAGAATACCCAAGTCTTATGTGATATTTATCACAAAATTCAATCATATTTTTGGAATTAAAGGTGGATGCATTATCAATGATAATTTTCAGTGGGCAGCCAAAAAGAGACAAGATATTTCTCTCCAAAAACTGAAAAATAATGGTGTTTGTAGCTTGCCTCGTGGGAATGGCTTCAATCCACTTTGTGAAGTAATTTATGGCAATGACTATCCACTTATGTTGAGCTGATCATGGAGGATGGATCTTGACAATGAAATGAAGACCCACTGCTGGAAGGGTTCTTGAACTACAATTGGTTTTAAGGGTAGCGGTAAAAGCTTTATTTTTCCCTGGAAAATTTGACACTCATGACAATCTTATAAGCATTGGAAAATAAACTTGGCCAATAAAAGCCAGCCCTAAATATCTTATTTGTTGTAGTCTTCCATAAAATATGACCACCACAATCACCTTTATGAAAGTATTTCATCACACTATCAACTTCTCCTTTTACCAAAAAATTCAACAAAATTCTTCCCAAATATTTTCAATACAAAACATTGTTAAGAATGTTATACTTAAGAGACTTCAACTTCATATATCTACCTTTACTGCTAGGCAAGCCATGAGGAGGATTCAAATTTTGCAGTACATGAATAATATCAGCATACCATGGCAATGAAGAAAAAATTTGAGATACCTGAGGTAATGAATCAACCTCTTTCTCCTAAGATATTGCAGCAATAAAATTGATGTGCAAGGCATGAAAGTTTGAGTCTGCCATGACCTTAGCCAAGCCTTTTCCATTGATCTGTTTTGTAGGTTTGATTTCCAATTCATACTCAAACATTACAGCTATCCACTTGCCACGCCGACCTTCAGGATCATTCTATGTGAGCATATCTTTGACAACAGTATTTGGTACATATGTAAGAACATCAACGTGAATAATATACACTCGAAAGACCTTCAATGCTTTAACTAGAGCCAAGGCCTGTTTTTCAATGATATTATACTTCAAGCTGCGTCTCTTATGGTTCTATTGAAGAAAGTGATGGGTTGATCTGTTTTCTTATCTTACTTTTGCATGAGGACAACAGCTAGAGTATGTTCAGAAGCAAAGGAAAAGATGATGAAATCAAGTGTATAATCTAGGCTGATAAAAATATGAGCATGAGATAATGAAAACTTAACTTGATTGAATGATTTATTTGCCTCATCAGACCACTTTACCTCACAGTATTTCTTCAACATAAGAATTATTTCTCTTAAATGTTCAGCAAGGTTAGGAATTAACCTTCTCAAGAATTTGATTTTACCATTAAATGATTGGATTTCCTTCTTGCTTCTAGGATATTCCAAATTATGAATTGCTTCTATTAGCACTAGTTTTGATTCCTTTCAAAGCTTCCCTCTCCGTCATTTTATTTGTCCTCTAGCTCCTTATGCTTCATTTTCCCAAATTCTAACTTCCAATGCTCGAACTTCCATTAAAACCATCTGAATCCAAATATCTATGTTTTTGGGACTTTATAGTAGCTCCAACCCCCACAGCAAGCCTTTTAATATATCACATATATAATATGTGATATCATCACCACACTTATCATATTATGGACCCACTTACCTTTATCGCATCGCAAAAAAACCTCACCATTTCCGCTCTTCATTAACTCTCACTATTCCAAAGTCCTGATGCAATGAAACCTCACCCTTTTCGCTTTTTCACTTTAATTTTACCCTTCCCTTTTTGCATCGGCATATCGCAAAGACCCTCACCACATTCATTTGTTATTTATCCGAACCACCGATATAGTGGGACCTGTTTCTTGCCACGTCGCCCTTTCCCCACCACCCATCGCAATCGGCAATTTTTATGTTTATTATTCAGATATCGCAAGTTAAGTATTTTATGTTGCGATGTGATGTAGTTGAGTGATGCGATAAGGTAAATCTACGAAATTGTGACATTTGCGATCTGTCGTGTCTCCCATTGCCATTGCTAACTCCCGATTGTGATATTTGTAAGGCTTGTCGCTCTGTCAATCCTCCTGCTATGTGTCCTCCTCTCCTCATTTCGCACCCCCCTCGGTCCAAACCTCCTTGCCACGTCATCACCCCCATCGCAAATCGCATTCCATCCCGTTTATGTCTTATGCTTAAATTTTTCTGACCCCGATATACGATTGTGATATATTTACAAAGTGTTTTCTCCTCCTGCTCATGAAATTTTTCTATTTCTTTTAATCCGCCTTTATCCCTATCACGACAAACTAGAAACCAAAGGAAAGGAACAAAGGCAAATTTTCTCTGAAACAAATTTCTACCATTACTCTGAGCAGACAGCCTTCTTGAGAACAACACTAGTAAATGTTATTATCATGCTTAGTTTTTTTGTAGAGATTGAGCCTCACAGTTTACTATGTCGGGATATTTTTAGTAATTTCCAGGAAATAGTTTCCTTTTACAGAAAATCTAGTTTTATCAGCAAACCCAGTAGGTAGCTATTTTCCCATAAATTTGAATGCAGCGGATTTAGGGGTTGGTTAGGTGGCATATTTGACCTATATTCCAAGGAAGAGCATAAGTAGCAGTTAATCGAATACTTTCTATATTTTAAGGGAATAATTGGTGCAGGTAGCAGTCAGTTCCACATTTCTTGCAGCAGTGAAGACAATTAGGGCAAGTGGAAGAAAGAAGCGTATATGGTAGTCAAACAGTTTCATGCTTTAGCATTCTAAGCCTCGAATCATTCAGCAGTTTTAAATTTATGCAACAGTTTGATTTGTTTACTATTTTTAGTTTTTTTTAATTTAATTTCATTCCTAAAATTTAGCAGCAGTTTGTTTTGTGAAACTCTATTTAACAGTTGAGTTTTATGTAATAGAGGGGGAGATGGTTGGTGGTACAGGGCCTAGTGCCTAGCCCTGTTGTTGATCCTCATGTTATTCTTGAAGTTGTGTATTGTTGAACACATAATATATTCCAGTTACACTCTTGAGGATTTACAAAATCATATGGTGTGTGTATTATTTTCCCTTCTGTTTTTACATACTTTATCTCTCTTTCCAGATTTATCATAAAATTTCTGTCTTATGTTTTTATAAGTCTTGTGAACCTCCAAATCATATGGATCTGTTTTTGTAATTCTTTTTCCAAGCTTTCTCGATGCAGTATGAATTGAAGATTTTTCATAAGCATTCCTTAAGGTGGAATTAAACCTTGTTTCATGTTTTTATAAGTCTTTTGATCTAGCATGCATGTTAATCTATTTTTGTCAGTCTTGATTCACCAAGAATTCCTGATTCATGAGGTCATGTTAGTCAGAAGAATTCCTTGTAATGGGATTCTTTAAATGTAAAGTGAGATTATTGTAATACTTTTAAAATCATTCTTTCACTATATGTTTCAGATCTGGAATTTGTGTCATTTTTTCCTCGTAGCAGTGGATTTTTGTCCTATAGACCCAGTGTCTTTCTCCCATTCTTCTAATCATTGAACTAGAAATTTTTCTACCACATCATATATACGAGTGCCCTCATATGTATCAGAGCTTTTTTATCTGTTCAATGTTCCTTTCATAGTGCTTGAGATCCAACCACTTTCCAAAAACCCAAATCAAATCATAAGAAATTTCCTTAGAGATTAAGATGTGTCTAGTCAGGTGCTTGATGTAGTCCAAGTGCTGACTCCAGTGCTAACATCTTTCGGTGCATCTGACTGGAGACGAAGGCCTTGAAACGAAGTATTCTTTCGAGTCTCTTGTTTAAATTGTTGAAGATTTATTCTTAAAGGTGAACAGGAATTGATAACTTGAAGAGGATTGTATTTTTTCACCTGGCGACTCCATTTTTCTGGATCCGGTGGCGACTTCACGGGGATGCAGAGATCATATTTTTAGTGGAAGTTTTGGATAAACGGCTACACCTTTCGGAATTCTGAAAGGGACATCATTGCATAGGTAGTATTTAATGTTTTTTCTCATTCAACAGCTGATGATTTGGAGTCTTATTATAGTGCAGACATTCAATGCTTTATGAGTATCCCGCATTGTGGTTATTTTCATCATGAGTTGCACTATGTTATGATATGGATTCTTTCAGTTTTACTCTTAAGATTCATAATCCATATGAGGTTTTTCAGCTATTTTAATGGTTGTAAGACAAGTTCCATATTGCATGAAGATTGCCATTCAAATCATATTAGAAGTATAAAAATGAATAAGCTCGTTGTTTTGAGAATTTTTTATTAGAGTTCAGTTTTCAGTTTGAATCCAGTTTTAGTTTGGAGAAATAAGTTGCAGAATTGAAATGATGCTTTGACTCCATTACCCAATGGCTAAGCATGCTGGTATTTTTCTATCAATGAACATAATTTCAGGTTGAAGAAATAAGAGCTGGATAAGGCACTGGAAATACGGTTCTTGATAGCCCACAGGGGGAATATCATCCCCAATTAGAGCCACTGTTTGTAATAGTTTTTATTCCTTTAAAAGTTGCCCTCTCTGTCATTTTATTTGGCCTCTAGCTCCTTATGCTTCATTTTTCCAAATGATAAATTCCAACACTCGAAATTCCATTAAAACCATTCGAATCCAAATATCTATGCTTTCAGGACTTTATAGCAGCTCCACACCCCACAAAAATCCTTTTAATATATCACGTATATAATATGTGATATCATCACCACACTTATCATATTATGGACCCACCCTCACCCTTTTCGCTCTTCATTTACTATCACTATTCCAAATTCCTGATGCGATGAAACCTCACCCTTTTCGCCTTTTCTCTTTACTTTTATCATTACCTTTTCGCATTGGCATATCGCAAATACCCTCACCACATTCATTTGTTATTTATCCGCACCTCCAATATATTCAGACCCATTTCCTCCCACGTCACCTTTCCCCACCGCCCATTGCACATCGCAATCGGTGATTTTTATGTTTATTATTAAGATATCACAAGTTAAGTATTTTATGTTGCGATGCGATGTAGTTGGGCGATGCGATAGGTAAATCTACGAAATTGTGACATTTGCAATCCGTCGTGTCTCCCATTGCCTCTTCTAACTCCCGATTGTGATATATGTAAGGCCCGTCGCTCCATCGCTCCTCCTGCTACGTGTCCTCCTCTCCGCATTTCGCACCCCCCTTGGTCCAAACCTCCTTTTCATGTCATCACCCCCATCACAAATCGCATTCGCTCTCGCTTATGTCTTATGCTTAAATGTTTACAACCTCGATCTGCAATTGCGATATATTTACAAAGGGTTTTCTCCTCCCGCTCATGAAATTTCGCTATTTCTTTTAATACGCCTTCATCCTATCATGACAAACAAGAAACCAAAGGAAAGGAACAACGACAGAGTTTCTCTGAAACATATTTCTACCATTAATCTGAGCAGCCAGCCTTCTTAAGAATGACATCAATAAATGTTATTACCATGCTTAGTTTTTTGTAGAGATTGAGCCTCATAGTTTACTGTGTCGGGATATTTTTAGTCATTTCCAAGGAATAGCTGCCTTTTACAGAAAATTTAGTTTTATCAGCAAACCTAGAAGGTAGCTATTTTCCCATAAATTTTAATGCATCGGATTTAGGGGTTGGTTAGGTGGCAGATTTGACCCAGATTCCAAGTAAGAGCATAAGTATCAGTTCATCGAATAATTTCCAGATTTTATGGGAATAATTGGTGTAGGTGGCAATCAGTTCCACATTTATTGCAATAGTGAAGATAGTTAGGGCAGGTGGTAGAAAGAAGCTTATGTGGTAGCCAAACAGTTTCATGCTTTAGATTTCTAATTCTCGAATCATTCAGAAATTCTAAATTTATGCAACAGTTTGATTTGTTTACTATTTTTAGTTTTTTTTATTTAATTTCATTCCTAAAATTTAGAAAAAATTTGTTTTGTGCAACTCTATTTAAGAGTTAAGTTTTATATAATAGAGGGGGAGATGGTTGGTGGTACAGGGCCTAGTGCCTTGGCCCTGTTGTTGATCCTCATGTTATTCCTGAAGCTGTGTATTTTTTAACACATAATATATTCCAGTTACACTCTTGAGGATTCACAAAATCATATGGTGTGTGTATTGTTTTCCCTTTATTTTTACAAACTTTATCTACCTTTCCAAATTTATCATAAAATTTCTATCTTATGTTTTTATGAGTTTTGTGAACCTCCAAGTCATATGGATCTATTTTTGTAAGTCTTGTTCCAGATTTCCTGTTACAGTATGAATTGAAGATTGTTCATAAGCATTCCTTGAGGTGGAATTAAACCCTGTTTCATATTTTTATAATTATTTTGATCTAGCATGCATGTTAATTTGTTTTTGTCAATCTTGATTCACCAAGCATTCCTGATTCATGAGGTAATGTTATTCAGAAGCATTCCTTGTAATGGGATTCTTTAAATGTAAAGTGAGATTCTTCTAAGTATTTTAAAAGAATTCTTTCACTATACATTTCAGATCTGGAATTTGTGTCATTTTTTCCTCCCAGCAGTGGATTTCTATCCTACAGACCCACTGTCTTTCTCCCATTCTTCTAATCATTGAACTACAAATTTTTATACCACATCATATATACAAGTGCTCTCATATGTGTCAGAGATTTTTTATTTGTTCAACGTTCCTTTCAGAGTGCTTGAGATACAACCACTTTCCAAAAACCCAAATCAAATCGTAAGAAATTTCCTTAGAGCTTAAGATGTGTCTGGTCAAGCACTTGATGCATTCCAAGTGTTGATTCTAGTGCTAACAGCTTCAATCCTTGAAGGATCTATCTGGACGTCGTCTTTAGATATGATATGAACAAGAGATTTCCTTTCTTCCATAGTGAAAAAAAATTTCTTTGGATTCATCGATATGCCAAATTTTCTACATTTCTGAAAAAAATGCCTTCAAATGCTGCAAGTTCTCTTCATCTGTCTTGGAAAAAATTGTGATGTCATCAAGATAAATGACCAAAAAGACATCCTTTTAATTAGAAAAGTGTTACACAGAAATTTGTCACCGTCCCTGCAATTCCCCGTCCCGCACATTAGAGGGCTTATTTCGTGACCTGTGAGCAGTAACATGACCTGAAACCACTTTCATGGCATCCCCCTTGACAAGGAAAATCATTCCCCTAAAGACAATTTCCTGTGAAAAGCCCTAAAAATAGCATTTTTAGCCTTGGCGTGACTAGCCAGTTCAGCCCTCATTCCAATGGGGGAAATCCACCAAAGAGGGTGTGCCAACTGGCGCTTTGTCCCAGTGTATCACCCACGCCATGCTTAATAAGGAGTGTTTTTTAAAAATAAATGGTGAAATTTTGATTCCAACCAACTCCTCAATGAGTCTCTAAAATGAGTTGGGAGGTTTGGCTCCGGATCTCCATGTAGGGGAAGTGGTTTTCCACCTATAATGGAAGCTTCCTTGAGGATAGGGCTAATCCCACCATTGTAGGGATCCCAACTCCCCTTCCACCATCTATATAAGCTTGTCATTTTCCCTTTGCAAGCTAGCCTGAAGAGAGTTGAATCAATTGTAAGAAGATTATCGTCAGATAGTCGAAGAGAGAGAGACTTGCACTTTTCTCGACGAGCTTTACCGAGACATACTCCTCTGTCGACCCACCGAAGGAAGATCCAGCGTTAAAGCTCAGGTTGTATCTTTCTTTGTTCTGATTAATAATAAGCGACTTCGATTATGGTTCCACTCAGATGTTTATGTTTTATGTCATGAGTTGTATCTTCTCTAACTAATACATAATTGCATGTATTAGGTTTTACGCTTGTTTGTTTGTTGTTTCTCATTGTACGTGCAGGTGTTTGATCGCATCAAGCGGGAGAATTGTGATCTGCCAGAGCAAGGGACGGAAGCGCCATCTTCTCCACAAACGATGACAGCTTAGGACTTAAGGTAGGCCTCTTGTCGCATCTTGGTCTTTTGCAATTAGGAACTTGCGTCTTAGCGTGACTTGGTTTTTGCTAGACCCGATCTGGGCTAGTAGGGATCGCCTTTGTCCGCAGAGGCGATTTACCTCTCCAACAAACTGGAAACTCTGCTGGGGAGTGATTGATTGGAGTTTGTCTTGTCTTTTCGGTTGATTTTGGTCTTTTCCTTCTTGATCAGCTCTTTTGGTTCGCTCTTTTTTAGTGTTAAATTGTTGTTTAGCCTCACCATCCCTGATCTCATTCTGGATTGCTCTTTTTCATCTTTTCCACTAGCAAGCTCGACTGGTGCGGTTTTTTCCCTGACAGTCACACCAGCTGGCGCGTGTTGTCTTTTTATCACCCGCGCCAATCCTATTCTGGTGCTAGTTGCAGCCTGACAGTCGCGCCAATCCTGTTCTGGTGCTAGTTGCAGCCTGACAATCGCGCCAATCCTGTAAGGTGCTAAATTTTTCTTCTTTTTGGGCTTTCTGAGCTTGGTCTGTGGTTTTGGTGTCACTTTTTCGACTGCTTGAGTGTTATGAAGCCTTGTTTGACTAACTGTGACCTTCATACTCTAGTTGTTTGCCCTTTTCTATCGATTTTACATTCTAGCCCTAGGGCATCTAGGTGCTATAGTGTGTCAAGCCTCCCGTGGGAGTTTTTGGTCCTCGTTCGATCAGTCAATTTTGTTATTGCTTCTCTGCATTCATTTGGTAGTTTTCCATTGTTTTATTGTGTTATTTGAGTGTTTGGCTTCTTCTTCATTCGAATTCTTCTTTGTTTCGTTTTGAGCCTAGATTACATGGTTCATTTGAGTCTTTGGGATTTATCTTTCATTTGAGGGACTTCTTTGTCAATTTGGGATCTGATTGTGTGTTTTACATTGAGTGAACTTTCTTGTCTTTGCTCTTTTGCTATCACTTATCGAATTGTTCTTTTCATTATTTTTCATTTTGTTTGGTGCACTTTGCTCTTAAACACTGAAAATACAAAATATCTCTTTTTATTTTGATTAGTTAATGTAAATTGAATCTTTTCTGTGATTTAGTGATTTGTAGCCTTGAAAGAAAAGCTTTTAGTTTTCATTAGCATGCATTAGAGACACTAGTGGTTGTTTTGTAATCATTTTGTTATTGTGTGAAAGCTCTCAACCTTCCCGTAGTTAGCTATTCATCAAACGAAATGATACATTGTGGCATGTAGTGTGCATTTAGGACATTTTGAGACATAACATTTGGTAAGGCCTGGAAATTGAAACATAATTGAAGATCAACATTAAAATTTATTCAATTTACCTTAAGGCATCATTGAAACATTAATGAAATATTTAGAGGTCTAGGCTAGTGACGTGTTCCGGCGTCGTTAAACCTAGTAGCTGTCGTTCGCCTCTTGGCTTTAGACAGCACTAGTATGGACTTGTGCTCCCGGTACCGTCGCGTATATAAAGGGAGACCCCACTAGGTTGCTATCCTTTATCCGTAGGAAGCCGAGTCTGCCGCCTTATACCCATTATACACCAGACACATAATTCGAGGAGATTGCCTGCACGTACGTCAAGTCCTTGGTTGATTTCTCTTTCATTTTGAAACCAAGGTGTATATTTCAGTTCACGGATATCTGGTACACCCTTTGTCTATATTACCAGAGTAGTCATTTCTATCTTTTTTTAATCTTTAAATTCAAAAGGATCATCAAGCGCTTGTCCTTTCACACTTGTTTCAAAACTAAAAGAGATAGAGTCACCTTTTATCCATTTCTTGACTCTTAAAACATGAAACGGTGAAGTTTCTAAGTTTCAATGTGGTAAAATAAATCACCTGCAATCATATGCCCTGTTAGAATTTTCTTGTTGGCCATCTGATTGTGTGCCTTGATTTTTTTTATCCTGTGTGTTGTGTTTGATCTCTTCCTTTTTTCATTACTGTCACAGTGGCGGAACCCTCAGTTTCGTCTACTGGTAGTCCATATTACGACGATTCATCAGAGGTCCTTCAATCCTCTGCTGAACCTCAGCAGCCCATCATTTCCGAGTTTCCCGAAGGGGGACCGGTTCTATCTGAGCTTCCCTTTGGAGGACCAGTTGAGTTCAATTGGCCCTTATCCAACGCTTGGTCTGGATTCGGAGTAGGGGAACATTTCCCTTCTCTTACATCGGGTTTTCCTTTTCTAGCTGTTGTTATTCCTCCTAGTCCTCGCCGTCTGCTACAAGATCTAGAAAAAGGTTCAGATATGGGCTCATCCAGCCATTCTCCTAGTGAGTAAATCCCCACGTCTAGTGAAGATTACCAATTGTTCCCAGAAGACAACCCCGAGTTATCTGTCATGTCTTCGCCCGGTCCTTCACTTCCAGCAGGGTATAGATCCTTAAGTCAGATTATGACCGTTGTCGCCTCTATGGGAATATCAACTCCTTCTACGAGGCTGGTTATTCCTTCATTGGGGATGTCTCCAAGGACACCCATCACGTCATCCCCTCAGGTCACTTCAGTACCTGTCAGGCCCACTGTCTGTGTGGCCGCATCTACACCCATTGTTACCACTCAGTCCATAAGGACTGCGTCGCTTCCCGAAGACGTCTATATAGCATTTTGCGATTCCGGAGCGCATTTCTCCTGAAGAGTATCGATTGTCCCTACAGCAATCGAACCCCGAGGTCGATCAATCCTCCCAAGATCCCAACTGTCCGTATTTTTCGCATTATGCACAGGATGGTACACCCGTTTACATTTTTCCATATCAATACGATGAGTAGGGAAACCCTTTACGTTTACCTGCTCCAGAGGCTTATCTACACGGTCAAGGATTTCCGTCTAACCAGGCTTGGCAACCTTACAACCCGCAAGGACAACCCTTTCAGGGCCAACCTTTGGGCCAGTCTGGTTATCTTTATGACCCGCAAGGACATCCTTTACAAGGCCAACCCTCGGGCCAACAGGGGCTTTTATACAATCCGCAAGGACAGTCCTACAACTCTTCAGGTCAACCTATGCAGCCTCACCCTGTGGTCCAACCAGGGCAACCTCAAGGACCCACAGGTCAATCGGGGTACAAACCGGGGTTGTTGTATGGTCCTGGGGGGAAAGTCCAACCTTCTCAACCTATGGTGAAACCTCTGCAACCTCAGTATCCCATTGGTCTGAATGTTGCACAGCCAGGATCATCTTATGGTCTTGTTGCAGGTCAAACCAGTTATCAGGCACAACCTGGCCCCATTCCACCACCAGGCCAACCGGCCCATCCGGTACAGCCCAGTGTCCCACATCAGCCAGGTCAACCTGTACAACCTGTGCAACCTGTTCACCCGGGTCAACCTGTTCAACTAGGGCAGCCCGTTCAGCCAAGTCAACCTGTCCAACCAGGCCAGCCTGCACATCCTGTCAACCCTGCTCAACAGCCGATTTATTCGATGCCACAACTAAATCCACCGGTGCGCCCTACTTATCAGGCTCAGCAGGGCCCCACCTATCAGCAGCCCGCTCAACCCCAAGGTGCTTACTATCCTCAAGGTCAAGCTCAATCGAATTATAACCCGCCCCAAGGTTCCAATTATTATCCTCAACAACCAGGCTATACCTATACTCAGTAGCCAAAACTGCATACTGCTCAGACAGGGCCAATATATAATCAGGGTCCATACCCCAGTTATCAACCCTCGTACACTGGTTACTAGCAACCGTATCAGAGTGGTTATATAGCCTATACCCTTTATGGTCAAAATCTCTCGGGACAGAACTCATGGGGGAAAGGATATGCTCAACCAGGGTGGAGTACAGGTACGGGTCCTTATCGAGGGTCTGGCATGCCTTTCAATCTGCAGTTGTCGTTCTTGGCTACCTTGGAGTTACCGGACGTTTCTAAATTAACCAATGATCGGATTATTAACAATCCTTATTGGCCTCCGATTCCGACCAAGGTACCCAGCGACTGTCTTAAGTTTTAAGGTAAAGTTGGAGAGGACCCCCAAGCTCATGTAATGACCTACCATCTGTGGTGTTCGTCCAACTCTTGGGTGGATGATTCAATTCGTCTACGTCTCTTCCAGCGCACTCTTACCGGTGCTGCCGCTAAGTGGTATATAGAATTACCCCGTGGCATCTTTCAAGACTTCAATACGTTGGCTATGGCTTTTCTGAATCACTTCCAGTTACTGGTTCGTTACGAAGCCGGGATGCATCTCCTGACTTCTTTGAAGCAAGATAAAGCCACCCACATATCCGATCATATTCATGAGTGGCGACGTCGTCATAGATTGATCAATTTTGATATACATGATTAGCTACTAACTCATAGGTTCACCACCTCCTTCGTTAACAAAATCTCTCAAGATATTGCTATGGGGGCATGTGTGACTGAAGAACAAGCCATTGCACGTGCCCAGTACTTGGATCTAGTGTACTCTCAGTCTGGCACGCTTTATGATATTTTGAATGATGCTCCACGGCCGGGAACCTCTAAAGCACCACCTACCCCAGCGGTGGACGGTGTTATTGGTTCCGTTTCTCAAAATTCTTGGAAATCCTCAAATGGGAAGCAGAAGTCCAATTCTTCCAATAATTCTGCTCTTCCCGCCCCTCCAGATTCTGGCAAGACTGCGGAGGTCAACGCCGTTCAGGCTAATCCTACAGATTAAGACTCCAAAGGAAAGATGAAGGGAAAAGGAAAATCCAAACCCGACGCCCCAAAACCAGAGTCATCTAAACCTCGTACTAATAACGGTGCCCAACGTAAACCAAAGTACCCCTGCCTTATCTGTGAAGGAGACCATTATACCAAATATTTTCCTCGACGATCTGAAGTTAGTAAACTTTTGAAAGGCTCCAAAGGGACTCTAGCAGTTCTCAAAGAACCGTTCCCCTCTCAGCAGACCCAGATGGTTGAGCAGCCTTCACCATCTGTACCATTTGGGTCCTAGGTATTTATGATGAATGGTGTTGCACCTGTCTCAATTGCTACGCATTCGAAGGATTATGCCGAATCACGCCAGGCAGCTGGGAAGGAAGTCGTGGATGGCCCACCTCCCCCACCTGTCTCTGGTCCTTTGGAAATCGAGAAGCCCGGCGCTGAACCTATTGTGAGGCCACCTTCTAAAGGTGTTCTGCGAAGATCTTCCTACAACCCAAATGCCTGTGTCGCTCAGTACTACATTATTGTTGAGGATTTGGCACAGGCGCCTTCTGCCATGTCTACATTGGAAGTACTTCAAAGTTTCCCATCGCAACGGAAAGCTCTGTTGTCTACGATCGGTGGAATCAATCCTGTCGATTCTAATCTTCTCACCTTCGACCTAGAAAATTTTGTCCCCCAACTTCCACATCAAATTGCTCTTGTTATACAAGTCGGGATCAACGACCTCAACATCCATAGGGTCGTTGTGGATGAAGCTGCTTCCACCTGTGTTATGTCATCCGCTTGCTGGAAGGCCATTGGCTCTCCGGCTCTTACATCGTCTGCCAATGCCTTAGAGGCATTCGATGGTCGGGAATAAAAACCCCTCGGTGTTCTCGAGAGTTTACCAATTATGTTAAAAGGGAAGACAGTCAACGTAGAAGTAGAATTGGCTGATGCCAAGCTTAACTACAATATTCTTCTTGGCCACAGTTGGACCCACGCCATGCTATGCGTGTCGTCCACCCTCTTCCGGCTTCTTAATTTCCCTCATGAGGGAAAAATCGTTACTGTGGATTAGTTGTCTTTATTCACCTCATCCTCTGAGAACAATGTTCTTTACATGGATTAGATCCCCAATCCCCCTAACAGTTTAGGACCCGGTCTCTTCAAGGACCCCGTCCTCATGGGTATTTTTCCCGCACCACCACCGCACACCGTTCAAGTTAATATGGTCTCTAGGGCCAATGACCCTTGGATCATCCCTTCGCCTGAACAAGTAACCTCTTTCAGAGAATCAATGCCGTTAACTCCAATTGAGATTAATTATTGTGAAATCGTTGCTGCATCTGATCCTCCTCTTGAACATGCTCCTCCGAGCAAGGCTCTACATATATATTCTCAATCCCCTTGGCTCGGAGATGCAGATTCGCATGACCCTTTAAGAGAATTTTTCCTTTCTGATGAAGCTATTGTCGAAACCACGTCTCTTGAAGATCTTCCATGGAGCAATGGACATCATCGTTCCTCGTTCATGCCTAGCCTGGGGGCAATGTCTGATTGTCTAGAGCGCTTTGCATCTCAGGTTCCCACTCCGCCTCTTCAAACACCGATACTGACTCACGAGGTTCTTTCAGAGGGAAACCTGAGTAATATCACTCAAACTATGCTGATCGACATCTCCGTCAAACCGGGGGTAGTCGAGAATATTCATGTGGGAGTGACTTGGTCTCCTGAAGAGATACAAGTTTATACGAACCTTTTTCACGAATTCATAGATTTTTTCACGTGGTCCTATGAAGAGATGCCTGGGATTGATCCCAGCATAGTCGTGCACGAGATTCCTACCTATCCGGGTGCGAAACCAGTGCGTCAACGCCTAAGCCCAGTGCATCCCTGGAAAGCCGCAGCTATTAAAGCAGAAGTTGAAAAACTTCTTAACGTGGGCTTTATCTATCCTATTCCCCTCACAGAATGGGTTTCAAATATTTTCCCTGTAGATAAGAAGCAGGGCACTATACGCGTCTGTGTTGATTACCGAGACATCAATCGGGCCTGTCCTAAGGACAATTACCCCACTCCCTTTATAGATAAAATTATTGATGAATGCGCAGGGAGTGAGATTTATTCCCTTATGGAAAGCTTCTCTGGGTACAATCAAATCAATATTTTACCCGCTGATCAACACAAGACTACCTTTATCTGTCCGTGGGGAACCTTCGCTTATAAAAAGCTCCCATTCGGTCTAAAAAACGCTGGGGCCACCTTCCAACGTGCTATGTCTTATGCTTTCCACGACATACGCCATATTGTTCAGCCATATCTGGATGATTTTCTGTCCCATTCAGCTCAGCGTGAGGACCACCCTGAACACCTCCGCTAAATTTTCCTCCGCTGTAGGCGCTACAATATTAGGCTCAATCCTCATAAGTGCATCTTCTGCGTGGATTCTGGCCGTTTTTTGGGATTCATCATCTCTAAAGACGGAATTCGCCTTGACCCCCTCAAGGTCGAGGCCATCATCAACCTCCCATCTCCTTCCTTGTTACATCAGCTGCAGAGTCTGTAGGGAAAAGCTAACTTCCTAAGACGCTTCATTCTGAATTATGCGGAAGTGGCCAAGGGCTTTACGTGTCTTTTGAAATAGGAAGTTCCCTTTCATTGGGATGATATTGCCCAGCAATATTTTGATAAGCTTAAAATGTTTCTCGTCAACGCTCCGCTGATACATCCTCCCGATTATCATCACGATTTTACCCTTTATTTGGCCGCTGCGTTTAGCACGATAGTTGTGGTTCTAGTACAGGATGACGACGATGGATGAACACATAGTTTATTATCTATCTTGGAATATTCTTGACACGGAAACACGCTATGCTTATATCGAGAATTTGGCACTCGCCGCGGTTCAGGTCGTCCAGCGATTTCGTCACTACATCGTGTTGCGTACCGTAACTGTGGTTTCGGACTGCAACCCCATGACATATATCTTGTCTCGACAATTGCTGGGTGGAAATTACTTCAAGTGGATTGTAATCCTTCAGGAGTTTTATTTAGAGTTCACCACTGCTAAGTCGAAGAAATCATTGGTTTTCATTGATCTGATTTGCTCTCTCCCGACAAACTCCGTTCCATCGAAATCCGAGGATCATATCCCGGATGAAACACTCTTTCTTATCAGCACTCGTGACCCATGGTATGGTGACATTATCGTGTATCTTCAAACATCCACATTCCAGTCTGAATTGACAAAGGATGCCCGACGTCGGATTCAGCATCAATCTCAACCATACCGCATTGTAGGAGATACCCTGTACCGTGTCGGAGTCGATTCCATGCTCCGCCGGTGCTTGTACCTGGAAGAGGCTGAAAGAGTCTTGAATTACTATCACAGTGGCACCTGTGGTGGTCACATGTCCGGATATGCCACCGCCCAGAAGATTCTACGTGCGGGTTACTTCTGGCCGTCTATATTCAAAGCCTATATCGTTGCAGTCCGGAAATGTCATGCATGCCAGGTCTTTCAGCGCAAGATGCGCGCGCCACCCCTACCCTTGCATCCTGTCATTACTGTCATCCCTTTTGCTAAATGGGGCATAGATGTTATGACATGTAACCCTCACTCGGCCGCGGGGCATGCTTATATAATCGTCGTCGTAGACTACTTTACTAAGTGGGCCGAAGCGATGCCTATATTAGCTGCCGATGGTAAGACAGCTGCCCAATTTCTTTTCAACCATGTTATCACGAATTTCAAAGTCTCTCAGGCCATTGTTACCAATCATGGCACCCATTTTCGAGATTACATGATGACTGAGCTGACGTCAAAGTTGGGCTTATGCCATGATAGCTCAACGCCATACTACCCTCAGGCGAATGGCCAGGTTGAGGCTGTGAACAAGGTTTTGGTCACAATGCTTCAACGAATGATTGGTATCCACAAATCAAACTGGAATCTCCAATTGTTCTCAGCTCTCTGGGCTTATCGAACGTCTATAAAGAGCGCAACCGGATTCACACCGTTTCAATTGGTGTATGGTTTGGAAGCGACTCTCCCGGTTGAATGAGAAATTCCTTCTCTGAAGTTGGTTGTGGAACTATTGCTTGAAACTTCTCCAGAGGAAGAACATCTCTTATATTTGGAACGACTAGATGAAACCTGCCGCGTAGCTGCCTTGGTCATTAAGGCACAGAAAAAGTGGGTCAAAGCCCACTTCGATCAATTGGTTTCTCCTCGTTCTTTCATTGAAGGAGACCTCGTCCTCCTGTATGACCAAGCACATGATAAACTTGGAGCAGGAAAATTCCAGCCCATGTGGCACGGGCCCTATATAGTTAAATGAGTATTAAAAAATGGGGCCTATGAGCTTATCGACTACGAAGGAGTTCCCCTGGTGCAGCCTAAGAATGGGTTGTACCTCAAAAAGTACTACGCTTGAGTTATTCTCGTGTGGTGTGTGTGTACATAAGAGAGTGTTTTCATTTTTGTGCATGTGTGGTGTGGTGTGATTTGTAAATGTATTTCTGTCGATTGGGTCTTCCTGATTATGAATATGTCTATTACTCCTTTTATCGGTTTCGCGGATGGTGCCTCCCACAGTACCAGGAATCTGTCATCGACAGCCTGGGTAATCTACAATCCTGTTGGTGAGTTGGTTAATTTGCAAGGTGTTTGTCTAGGGCCTACCACAAATAATGTCGCGGAGTATAGTGCCATTTAAGAATTATTAAAAGAGGCTGTCAACCTCGGTATTCGTGCATTACTAGTGTCTCTGGACTCACAGCTTGTAGTATTACAACTTAACAGTCATTATTCAGTTAGAAACCCATCTCTTTTACATCTGTATCTACGTATTCGTTTATTGGAAAGAAATTTTGATTACATTACATATCAACATATACCCAGACACATGAATGCGTTAACAGATGCAGTAGCTAATTTGGTTTTAGATAGACATTTGCGCAACTTATAAAAAAACATCATCACATGTAAAAAGATCCATCCAGAAGTGTATATATATATATATATATATGTCGAATAGTTTACAGTTTATGTACATCACATAAAATAAAAAATATACATGTATGTCTAATAATAGCCGGAGACAACATGTCTCTCAAAAATATGCATATAAAAGCCCTAGATGGCTAATCAGCGTGGTGCTCATGGTAACATGTCACCGCGCGCAGCAATCGCCTCAGCAGTCGATGGAGGTGACTAGGCACCCCCACAGTGTGTCGCTAGTAAGCCAACGGGACGTCTGCCAGCTGGGCATAGTCCGGGTTTCCTCGGGCGATACCCTCCAGGTTCTAGATCACCTCGCTCCCTTCGTCGCCCTCAGCTTGAGGGTCATATGCGAGAGGGGACCTCCATGCAATGGGCGACATGCCCGCGGGCGTCTCTGGGCCAACATCTTCATACACATAGAACTGTTGTTAGAATAGGCATGTATCACAAAAAAAAAATCATAAGTACATAAAAAATCAAAAAGAATCATACCCAGCTCCTCGTCCCAGTCCTCCCCCTTTGGAAGTGGAAGATCTAGGTCTCCCATGAAATCGGTACCTGCGTAGGGCCAATCCTCAACTACAATCAGCTGACGTCGTAACCATAAAAAAAACCTAGGCCTCCAGGACATTTGTTGGCCCCCTCCTGACCTGGGCATAAGTGCTGGCCATCGAGCCATCCTCGGCTCCCTCAATGACGGCTCAACGACTATCGCCCCTTGGCCCTGGAAAATTGGTAATTGTTCCAGAATGAATGACACCAGAATGGAACCGTACCCAAACTGCTTCAGTTTGGTCTTCTTGCACTTTGTCAGCTACTGTTTGATGTTTGTTGTCACGGCAGTGGCCCAATAAAAAAGTGTAGGATTCATGCATTCGGAGGCTAGTAGGAGCTGGGCTTTGGTTGCCTCGTGTGGGGCCTGCGATCCTACAGCCCGCGTAATGGTGTGAAGCACTACTCGGAGTGCCAGATCGTGGACAGTATGGATGTCTACTTTCCCACTACCCGATCCTGTTTGTGCCCCTGGGCACACTCTCGCCATTACCATATCCATTTTCTCCCCAGAAGTTCTACTACCTATCATGATTGGCACTGGGCCTCTATGCGACAATTCGGTTATGAAATAAACACCAGAGACTTCAAGTGCCAGTACTTGGTCTCGGAGCTTGAACACTTCTTCATTCTCGTCCCATATGGTAACCAAATACTGCAATAGCTCAGGTTGAGCTCTCAAACATGGTGTGAGGAAAAAATTCTTGATACCACAGTCCCAGAGGGTGTTCATGCAAGCTTCATTTTTCATGCCCATTTCGTCCTCTTCCCCATGTTCCTTCTCCTTCCACTCAATCACCATTGTGGCTGGATATCTGCACCAACATGGTCAAAAATACCTTATTAGATCTCTGTAGCATCTAAAAATTCATTTTAATAGCTCACATTTTGGTAAGTTAATGCGGAAATTTGAGTTGTGCCATTGGCGCGACTGTTTTTTAACATTCGTGCCAATTGGCGTGACCCCTTTGCAAAAAGGAGCCAATTGGCGTGGGTCTGTGCCCGATACCCACGCCAATTGGCCGAGCCCTAAATTTGCAAAAGGTTCCCCCAGAGGTCAAATACACAATGGAAATTTACAAAAACATGAATCAAAACAAAGCTAAGGGGAGCACCTCTTACCTGGAACGAACGAGAATCCGGATGATGTACTAGATTGGTCGCAATCACCGCCGCAAGTTCGCACACTAAAAGCTAATTATTGCTATCCAAATGAGGTAAAAAGTAAAAGTGAATATGTTTTACCATTTTTAACATATTTATAACTTTTCAAAGTCAAATTAGGTTTTGAAAGTCATTTTTCCCAATATTTTAATATATTTTGTCGAAAATGGATTTTACACTCGCTTTTATGTGCAGCGATAGGTTTTTATGCGACTTGGACCGTGATACGAGTTGTATTTTATACTTTTTCAGACTCGGTAAAAACACGAAAAGTTCACTTCTGGAGTCATCTTTCAGCTCTTTTCTGACTCTCTAAACATGAAAAGATTGCTGAGTCCCTTGTCGTTTCGATATCGTTAAAGTGGCTGTGAAACGACATCTACCCAGTATAAGTTTACCCCTTTTTCGGGCTAGGATAGATTATTTACGAAAAAGGAATACCCTAGCCTATCGCGACTAGGAGCTTTTCTCAGACATAGTTTTCTACCTTTTCGAATCTGAGGAACTATTTACAAAAAGGGACTGTTGGAGTTTACTTTTCTGTTGTCTTTTCAAACTCTCTAAACATGAAAATATGCTGAGTTCTTCCTTTGTCAGACTCGTTAAACCCTGATGACATCGGATTCAGTCATAATGACGATATTCAAGTTTCTCCTTCCTAGGGCTCGTTAAATGTACTAGGATGGATTTGTCTGAAGGACAAACTTATATTACAAGCATATGCTATCCCCTTCAAGCTTTTTCTCAAAAATAATTAGGGTACTCGCCAGAAATGGTGGGGAAAAATGGGACTGCTATCGTCGTCGTGTCGGCAGTATGTCGCTCTTGAACATGGCACTTGTCTACATTCATTGGGGACATCTCATCTCACTCTCTATTTGCCTCCATGGGTTTGGGTAATCCTTTTTGACCTCTCATATTCTCTTTGCCTCGTCATCATGACCCCTGATCTTTTGATGTCAAATACTGCTAAATCCACTGTCGTGCCGCCAATATGTTCAAGAGAAGTTGACCTCTTCAAGTTTCAAACTTCCTCTGATTCTCATCTGATCTTGATTCACAAACATTATATTCCTCTATCTCGCGTCGATGATGTGGGAAACACTATGGCCCACCTTCGATCAAGGTCACCTCCTATCGACTTCAGCTCATTATCCAGGAAGTTGATCTAGAGACTCCCTTCCGGTACCTTGGAGCTTGCATGCCTCAATGGCAGGTTCTTCGCATTCGATGCAAGGTTTTCATCATTGACCTTCGATCGAATGATTCTGCGGGTGTTCGACGCCAGCTCACTGTTCATACTCCGTGGATTGTACCTATAGTACCTTGAGGGCCATTTTCATTATTGGTGGTTCCTTTCGCATCTGTTAACAACTTTCATCACTGGCTAGTAATCAGACGATGTTCCTGCATGTTCGACTTCATCTCACTTATTCACGTGCTTGAACTTGTACTTTTTTCGGGTCGAGATGGAGCGCAAGACCCTGGATTTTGTCTGTTAGAATCTAGGTTGTGATTTTGTGGATTATTATGATTAGTTACATGACTTATTGATTGGATGGCTGCGACCATACCTGAGTCTATTTATCAATCCTTACTGGATGTCTGCATCCATGCCTTGGATCTTGATTATTGTGTACTCTGTTACGGATGGTTGCGCCCATACCACATATATATCATGTATTTTAGATATCAGTTGTGCTTGTCTATGCAAGTTTTCCGACAGCGGTGTTTTCAGTTGGGCGGATTCTCGTAAAGCATTTCACCCCTCTCTCTCTTTCGGGCCTCATGCTTTATGGGGCATCTGTTACACAGTAATTTGTCACAACCCCTGCAATTCCCCGTCTTGCACATTGGAGGGCTTATTCCATGACCTGTGAGCAGTGACATGACCTGAAACCACTTTCATGGCATCCCCCTTGACAAGGAAAATCATTCCCCTGAAGACAATTTCATGTGAAAAGCCCTAAAAATAGCCTTTCTAGCCTTGGCGCGACTAGCCAGTTCAGCCAACCACCCTTTGCATAATATGATCCATATTTGGAAGTGGGTAGTTGTATTTGAGTGATACTTTATTCATATTTCTGAAATGTATATAGAAGTGAATATCATCGGTCGTCTTTCTTACTGGCACTAAGTTTTACATCCAATTTGAAAAATGAAGAGGAACTATAATACCAGCAATATACAACCAGTTCACCTCTTTTTGAATAGAGGGAAACAACTTAGGATTCATTCTCCATAGTTTCTAGAGGAAAGGCTTCTGATCAGGATTTAAAGGAATGATATGTTGAATTATACTATTATCATACACTTTTAGATCAAAATACTCCCACGCAAAAACATCAGAAAACTTAGACATGAGTGTTGCATATTAACCTTTCATTTCTAAGCTCAACGATTTTGAATTCTTGACCATTTTGGGCTTTTCAGAAGTGCCAAGATTGATGTCTTCCACCCCTACTTTTGTTGGCAGCGTTGCTTTTTTCCATGCAACATCATCTTGGTCAAAAATCTCCTCCAAAGGTACAAGACCTCTTGGAATAGAGTTATCTTTAAACTACAGTATTTTCATTTTTGTTGCTTGCATTTCTTGGTCATCTTCATAAAATTGATCATATATTTGTGAACTCACAAACTCCTCTTTTGTTGTAAGAAGTTGCTAATTTTCTTGTCATCTTGAAAAACTTGCCAATACTAAACATTATTTGGAACAACAGGGAGATTTTTACGTTAATTTCATACTTTTTGGGATATAGTGGAATTTTGAACATGCTAGTTGAAGTGGCAAGAGAATCAACAATAACATTGGTGTCCCTTAGCATCAATAAGAAAGTATACTCAGTGAATGTCTTGAGGATATCTAAGATTGCATTTTGGTAAGCTCACATTATATTATGATTTTCCTATTATTCCCCTTTGACTTTCTTTATTACCAATTCGGAGTCGCCATACACATAAATTTTCTCTGCACCTAATTTCTTCATAATTTTTAGTCTGGTTATCAAAGCCTCATATTCTTATTTATTGTTTGAAAAATCAAATGAAAATTTGTTAGAAGACATACAAACATTAGGAGGAAGTTTAAGTTACTGATTCATAGGGTTGTGAATCCACACTCCAATTCCAACTCCTTCCTTACCTAAGGCTCCCTCGAAATCCATGGTCCACAAACAACTTTCTTCATCGGGAAGCTACAATCTGGATGATTGATATAGACTAATTACCTGATAAATGTCTGTTGTACCAATAGGTTATGTTTCTTTCAATGTTTCATTTATTTTTTGGTTGATGCACTTGGCTCCAAACCACTTGGAATCTTTTCTTTTCTTTTTTCTGCACTTAAAATATTTAAAACAGAATTTGAAAATTCTGAATTTTCTATTTTTTTTTCCATCAAAATTTTTGAAGATGTTGAACATTCATCATTAAATAAGATAAAGTATTCTAAATATGTGTGAACAACATATATGGGGTGATTATTAGGATTTTATTTACTAATGATCGTGTATTTCATCTTATTTTCTGGGTATAGTTTTATGACCTTCCCAAAGACCAGTATAGTAGCGTAGGAAAAGTCGAGCTGCAAGGTGCCTCTAAGTTTGTTTTGCTTCCCGTGATCAGGAGAGAAACATTCCATAAATGGGAGGGAAATTAGCCACAACAGCATCCATGAGGGCATTCTTGGTTGTATTTTTCTCTAAATACACCACTATATCTTTAATGAGGCCAAGACAGTTTATCCTCCCTACATCAAAAGAGTAAAGGTCATGGTAGGCTCTTGTCTAATATGGCGTTATGAAGGATAAAATCATGGATTTTGAGGCTAATATAAAAAGGAGGGACCTCACTATCTTCTAAGTCACCATCAACAGTAGGACCAAATAAAATTTCAGGGTGATCGTCACTCACATTGACCATATCAGACATCTGATATGACCTAAGAAACTTGGCTACTTGAAACTTATGCTGGTCATTCTTGACTATTTCAGTTAAATGAATGGAGAGTTTTAGTTTTGTGATTTCATTTTCAAGGCTAAAAAGAGCATAATGTTTTTCTACCTCTTTGGATGGTGCATCTTTCTTCTCAAGCTAATCTTTTTGTGGTATCTCCTTTCTCTGTCCTCCATATTGAACTTATTTATATTTCTTCTAATTGTTGGTAGAAGCCTTTTTTCCTTTCGCATGATTAGGAACAATAGGTCCTTTATCTTTGCTCTGATTTGAAGTACCCCTCTCTTTATGATGAGCCTCTATTTGAGATTTCTAATTTTTCTGACTTGAGGTTATATGCACACTCCTATTTCTCAAACCATACTTCCTTTATACCTGAGTAAGAGAATTATGATATCCCCTTTGGTAATATTTTTTCCATACTGATAACATATCATCATTTTACAAGACATATTGTTGATCATCCAGTGCATACCTTTCTGCAGAAAACTGATCTTCTTCAGTGAGGAAAATAGGTTGTTGATTTTCCTCAAATAAATGATTTTCACCTGAAATCTCTTCTTCTTCAACAAGACATTTGGTATAGTTTTGTTGGAATGGAGTGTGAATCCTAACCCATTTGTTCCCTTTACTTGATCCTGTATTGAGGTTGTTGATTTTAACCTCTGAATTTGGGATTTCTAATTGAGGGTTTAGTTTGTCTATCCGCGATGGTCATTTTTTGCATCATTTTCTCCATTTTTTTGTATCAAGGTGTTGAGTTTTCCCTCTTATGAAGTACATGTTTCTTCCTTGATGGTTACCCTTTTCTCTATCTTAATTTTTTACTTCTTGATAATCAAATTTGCTTCAATGTTCATTGCATTTATACGCATTTCTTCAAGGGTATATGGGTTTCTTTCTCTGAGATAGTAAGACATATCAAGATCGAAACTATCAGGGTAATGAAGTAATGCAAGGCCTGGAGGAGGATTGATAATTTCAGCAATGGAATCATAAATTTAGTTGAATCTAGCTATTAAGTCTTGTACAGACTCATTAGGATTTATTTTCAAGGCATTGTATTCAGCTATAATTTTTAATGGGTTCTTCTTCTCCTCCCATTTTTCCATAAACAAGTCAATCACTTGCTATGAATTAGCTTCTGAACTAGATTTTAGGAAGAAAAACCATTTTTTAATCTCTCTTGAGAAACTATGTGCTAGGATTCACATATTGGCATCATCATTGTCAAACTCTTAAAGATTGATGGAATAAACTACTTTGACAATGTGTTGGTACCAGTAACCTCTGGTGTTCAATCAAAAGAGGAAATCTTTGACCATAGTTCTGAGGTAGTGCAGTGAGTTGTGGCGGTAGGATAAATGGATAAAATGTGGCCATGACTAATGGAGGGGGTTGTGGAGGTGTTGATGGAGTGAATAGTTGCAAAGGTAATGATGGAATAAATGTGAGAGATTATGATGCAGCTGTGTGAAAAGGTGTGATAGTAGGTGGTGAATAAAAACCTTTCCATTGGTATTGGAAATAAGCTTTTTCGAAAGTTACATGAAACTTATCGACCAAACCCTAACGTTTATGAAAATTATACCAGACGTCACTATCAATCTCGTAATAAGAAGACTCAGAAAATGGAAAGTAGATCTCAAAATTAATGGGGTCAAAGATATTTTCTAAGAGAAATGATTCAGACTTAGACTTGAACAAAGATGTCTCAAATTCAAAATTGAAGGACGAACTTTCTAGACAAATAAGCCTCGTAGGCAAGGAATTTGATTTCACAAGAGGAGGTATAGCCTTTCCAACTTTTCGAGACTTTGTTTTATGCTTTATTAAAGGCGCTCAGGTTCATTAATAATTGACGAGGGATTTGGGTCTCAATTTGACCTAGTGTGTCTTTTGGGAGCCAACTTTTTTTAGAATATTCACTTTGACTCGAATTTAGTAACTCAACCTTCTTCAAATGTCAGAACTTTTCACCCACAAGTCTAATCTTCAGTGAAATAAAATAAGTATCCCCATGGAAATTTTTTCAATCGCTCCCCAGCAAAGGCACCAAAAATGTTATCACCCCCTTCGTTTCCCAAGGCTGAGAATGGAACTGAAGGAGGTAACCTCAAACCAACCTTTAGCTCTAGTAGCTAGCCCTACCAAAACCAGAGAGGGATCTCTCAATGTCACTTTTACATCCAATGAGATGACTAGATATGTAATGATCTTAGGTTAGTTATAAATCTCATTAAATTAGGGTTTTTTTTGTTTTGAGTTTTTTCTGGATAGGAATGATAGTAAAGGAAATAGGTCTAGGTTTTAGGTCTGATTTCAAAGTTTAAGTTGCAAAGACAAGGATGAGGCCAGGTAGGTAAAATTAGGAACATATTTAATTTGTCATTGTGTATAGGTTTAAAAAAGAGAGAGATTCATAATGAGAATGTTAAATTAATTCATTCATCAGAAGAGTAGAAACACATTCATGAAAATATTATAAAATAGAGCATGGAAGAAACAATTATGTTCATAGACTCATAAGATTAACATACAGAAGCATACATGTGTGGAAATATAACATAACATTCAACTTTATGAGGTTATAGAGAAAAAAACAATGCTGAAAAGCATACCAATGGAGTCCCAATATTATAGTTGCAACGTGTCTTTGATTTCACTAAAAAATGTTTGTACAATAGCTCCACACTGCAAATAACAACTATCCAACCTATAAAATGACTTGAGTTAGAATAAATATAGAAAATAGAAGTCATGACACCTCACTAGGTCGAAATCTGATCCAAAAGACATCATAAATTCACTCTATGAGTCATTACCTAGAATCTATGGAAGTTAGAAATAGTCCCCTCAATTTTAGCTAATAACTAGGAGTGTATGTCTCTTTGATTAATTGCATGATTCCTCCACAATGAGAGGCAACAAAAAATATCCTATCAAAAATACACCTCATGGGACAGTTTCACCTTAAAATTTTGAGTTATCTGGCTTGGAAACTGTCTAAAATGAATCCAAGATAGAAGCGTTGCTTCAGTTAGCAGAAGCGTCGTGCCTCTGAGAAGAAGCATCGCGCCACTTTGTATCTGAATTTAACTAAATTTTAGGCATCCATTTACAAATCTGAAAGTTAGGCTAGGTAGCCATGTGTGTCCTCTTTCCATATCATCCTTAAAATTGATAAAATATCCCCTGGAAAGCCTTCAAAAACTCATTCTCCCAACCTCAGTCCAAAAGTGTCGCGCAGAGGTAAAATGAGTGGCAGAAGCATGAAAAAAGTGTTATTTTTTGGATTTTTTTTCAAAAATGGAGGGTGACAAGCTAACCTGATACCATATCTATGATGTAGGAGTAAAAATAAATATAACCATATAATTTTTTCCTCATTTGGATTCTCTGAGGAAAAGCATTGTGCCACTGCGTGATGCTTCTACAATGACCAAATTTCTAGAATTTTGAAAAAATCACTAAAAATGCTCAAAATGCTCAAAATATTTTGAAATTTGTTTCATGAAATCCTTGGATGATAAGCTAAAAAACTAGGGATGCCTCATCAAGCAGTTCCAAGTTATATTTGTCCTTAATCTTAATTAGGGTTTCCTTAAGCTTTTTCCTCAAATTATTCACCCTCACCTTGGCGATTTGGTTCCTAGTGAAATAATGTCTCGCCATATGCCTCTAGAGGTTGCTATCTCTTTATGCCTTCTTCAACAACTTCTCAATATCAATATTTACCCTGTCAATCCACAACTCTTTATCTTTCTCAATTTCAATATCGATCAACTCATCAGACGTTAGCTGACCTAATGGAGGAGATGGTTCTTTTTATTTCTCTTTTTTCTTGGTTAAACCTCTTTTTCTTGAACTCCTTGGCTCTTTTTCAAGATCTATGTCCTCCACCTACTCAACATCCACCACTTCTTTGCCTTTACCTTTGTCTGCCTCAAGGTTTACCTTTGGTTTTCTTTGGACGATCTGTTTCACTTTCAACTGCATTTTTTTTTCGGTAAGAAGGTAATCATGAATTTTTCCCTTGAGAGGCTATCCCTCGGCTCTACTATCTCTACATGTTTTTCCATTATTATCTCCTTAGCTGTCTTGTCTTTCACCTGCTCTACCATGTCAACCTCCATGGGAAATTTTTACTCATGCATGTGTGGCTCACTATCATGAGTAGGTGGCTACTCTATTGTTTGTCTTTGTTCAGTTGTAGTTTCAGGTGAAAGCACACCTTTGATGGTCTTAGGAGAAAAATCCATCCTCTTACCTTTCTCATAGGTTTGAGTGATCTCAACCCTAGGCACCTTTGGAACCTCTGCTTTCCTACTTGAAGATCCAACCTCCTTTTGTTGTGTTGGTGTTGATGCAACTATCTCCATGAAATTTTCCCAAGACATATTGATTATTGAGAGTTGATGCAAAACAATAAGCTTGACCAAACCATGGTAAAAAAAACTAGTGTGATGATCTTTTCCTTTTCTCTGTACCTTTTCAGTCATCTTTACAAAACTCCTGAATAAATAATTGGGAAAATTGAGTGGCTTAGTATCAGTGAAGTGCATCAATAACCTAACATGGTACTGCTACAGTCTTGAAGATATCCCTTCACATGTAAAATATTTCATAATTATCTTAATCAAAGGGGAATACTTATCAAGTAAATGTCTGAAAGGGAATATGTGATCAAGAGCATCTTTGCAATGAGGTTTCAAAAACATTTTGTAGTTCTCAAGGTCCAATTCCATCCCTTTGAACCTGATTTCTCCATGGCTCAAGATACTTTTTGTTGAAGCAATAACATCTGTTGATATGGTGAATTCAATGCCTACTATTATATCTTTGTCTCTCCTGAAGCTAGTAAAAATTCCTTTCAATTGAGCATGACAGCCTACCTCCTGGATTCTCTCACAAAACCTAAAACAACCAATGTTTTCAAAACATCTCTTGGCATAAGGAGAAGCATTTATCTCATGTAAGTTGGATGGATCAAACCTATAATGGTTGCCTCCCTTATGAATCTTCTGCTTACCCTCCATGGTGTTATCACTCTAATAATTCTTAAAGTTGTGAGATTTTGATTTATATTTTAAATAATATCATAGGTAACCACAAACCTACTTTCATGCTTTAGGATCTACCCTTCCTAAGGCTCAGAGAGGGATCTCTCTATAAGATTTAGCTTTGTTTTTATATAAGATTTTAGGCTAGTTATATGGGGAAATTTGGTTTTTATATTTGGTTTGGTTTGGTGGGAAAAAGCACTTAATGAGATGGATAGTGGTAGATTTGTTTTTCCATTGGGAAAATGGAGTCAATGTGTCAAGAAGATAGGTCAGGATCAAGGTAAAAAGTCAAATATTTTCAGGGCAAGATAGCAGAGTCACTCAATATCTTTGAGGTTGATTGGTGAAGTGGTTTAATCAAGATAAAGAGCAATCAAGGATTCTTTGATCTAGATAAGGAGTGACAAAGGTCATTCGAAAGAGGGAGAAATTAAGGGTTCCCTACTCTGGAAATCATCTGAAAACATTAAAATGAAAACAAGTAAATAACAAAGTGCTTTTAAAAAATTATGATATATCACTCCCTGATTTCACATTAAAATTTAGAACACATGTATGTATTAATGGAAAACATAAGAATATTTAAAAAATAACAGAAGAAATTACTTCACTTAAGTGGCCCAGCACATGACTCCTAAAATATGATGCTTTATTGATTTGATCCAGCCTAATGACTTGAAACTTGGTACAAAAGCCCTTCAGGTATAGAAAAATTGACTATAGAAATCTTCAGCAATTTATTCCACACTAATACTTCAAAGAGTGAAGTATTTATACAAAAAGTAATAAAAAATATCCTAGAAAAATCATAGGAATTTTCTAAGGAAAATAAAATATCTATTACAAAAAGATAGTGACAGCTGCATAACAAACTTGCAAGTTGTCCTACTTATTCAAATTAAATAGTAATGTTGTTTGGATTTGGTTGCAATTGGCTATTGTGTTGTCTTTAACGCTGGCAAAAATATCTTCAATCAGTTTTGAAACTTCATCTTCTCATATGATACTCTTTATCTGATACACTTTAACCACTGATACTCTTTATCTTGTTGTTTTGACTACTTTACTGCTATAAAAATATGTCTTTACTGTGTAAAAACAACACTCTATTTTTCATCATATTTCACTGTAAACTGTCTTTTACAGTAATTCAGTAAGCTTTTGCCAAAATTCCTCTTCTGGTAATTTGATCCTTGTAAGTTTTATAAAATTCTCATCAGCCTCTGTGTATCTAACAAAGGTTGTTTTGACCACAAAGAGATGTTTTATCTCATGTTGTAAATAAAACAAACCTTCAACACTTTTGTGCAACACTTTGCCTGTAGGTACTCTTTGCCAATCTGCCTTGTTTACTTGTTCTTTGGAAAAATATATGATTTTCTTGTTGTAATCTTCTTGCTTCATTGGTTTATCATTTATAACAAGAATGTTTGGCAAACCTTTTTGCCTCAATGTGTCAAACTTAACCATGAATCTAGCTATGGCTATTTCCATGTTTTGACACTTCTCTTCTAGTTGCTTCATCAAGTTTTTCTTTGAAATTACCTTTCTCACCTCAAGAATCATTTTAGTTCTATCATTTATCCCTATCTCATCCAATTCTTTCTTGTTTTTAGTGTTGAGAAACTTGATTATTTCTACGGCTTCTTCAGGTTTAGCATCTATCTCTTCCTTTGTCTTTGAAATTTCTTCTTTGGCTGCTTTGATTACGTCCTTTTGTTCATAAATTACCTGAATGGAAGGCCAAGTATCATTGATTGACTCAATGATCTTGGACCATAGCTGATTTTTTATGTAGGCCATTGGCTCTTTCAAGGTTAACTCTGCTTCAACCTTATTTAACTGTTCACCTACCTTTTCGCCTTTTTCTCCTCTATTTTAGCATTTATTTGAGCTAATTTCTTGGAATCTTCTAATTTCTGAATTTGTTCTTTCAATCTATTGATTTCATTATTCCATATAGACATCTCTTCCATGGATTTAATAAGTTTGCTGGCCTCATCTGTTTGTTGCACTGCTGAAGTAGATGATTCAGTAGCAGAAGTAGTGGAAGCAGTAATTGGCACAATTGTGGCCAATAGGATTTTTGATGCCAACTCCTCTACTAAAATTGAAGGAACTGTTGTTGTTACCATGGGAATGACTGTAGGAGGAACACTTTGAGTTTTTGTAGCTTCTTTCCCTTGGACAATCTTGTCCATTTCAATCTCCATTTCTGCTATGCTCTGATAGCTGTAACACTTTCTTTATTTCATTACTTATCCTTGGTTGTACATTGTTTGTAAGCATGTTTATCAATGGGTGAAAAAAACAATATATGAAGTTTGCATAAGTGAATTATGTTGATTCTTTTCTAATTAGAGAAGTCCAGAAAATGACCGATAGTGGATTACCTTCTACATCCAATTTTTGAAGGGTTATTGGGAGTTTATCTGCTTGGAAATAAAGGAACATATAAAAGAGGAAGGATGTATATCTGAAAACTCCTTCAGTGGGAAGTTTTACAACTTGATCATGGATACTATCAGCTATATACTCAACATAGTTATAAATGACAGAAGGAGGTTGACCAGGCACAAAAGTAGATAGAAAACCAAGTATAGACTCAACAATGTGCTCATCAGTAAAGTAACCAAGGATAAAGGATAACATTGAAATAACATGTCTTGATCCTTCAGGGAATTTCGATTATGAGTATGGAGGGTTAATCTTTGGGATTTCAACATATGTAGGCATGAATGTTTGGAAGATATGAAATCTCATAGGAAATTCTAACTTAAGATAAAGCTTTGTAAGAGCTTCTATGGATAATGGAACTGCATTAGGATCTGGTTTCAACTGAAGCATTAGGTTTATAGATTCTGCAGTAATAGTGAACAATACTTCTTTGTTAGCATTAACAATAGCTCTTTGGTCAGGGGAATAATGGGCTTGACACAATCTAATGACCTCTAGACACTGATGGGTATGTGGAACTACATATTTGGGTAAATTGGATTCCCAAATTTGAACTTCATCTCCCTGATCCCATGGTGGAACAATTACTGGGTCAGTTATCTTGTAATCAACATCAACTAAAGGTGTATGATCAACATCTACAATAGGAGGTTGTAGTGGATTTATGACAATGGTGCTTTTAGAAGCCATTACTGGATTTATTCTTGACAATTTTAACCTATGGAACTTAGTAACTCTGTCTTTTAGGCTTTTTATATTCTTCTGTAAGCTTAGACTGTTTACAAAAGGTATTTTTGGTTTGCCAGAGGTCTTTTTGAACAGAAATAGGTACAATTAGGTTTTCTTCTGCTTCAAACTTTCAATTGTGTTCCAAAATCAATCTTTAAACTCTTTACAGACTCAGGAAAGGCTTAACAAAGGTTTTCTATCTTTTCTTGGATAAAATAGACCTAAAACACTTTAATCCATGCACAAAAGGATTCTGAATATTTTCAAAAGGGTTTGAATCAGTCAGAGGATTTCTACAGGTCTCCAAAAAGGCTAAAATTTCTTCAATTTTGATTTAAAATAGGTTATAGTCTTCAGAAAACTATGAATTTATCATGGTTTTTATAGCAAATACAATAGTTGAAGGCAATAAAGGTATTTCTATAGACGAACAGGCTTCACGAGGTTTAAATTCATGAATGCTTCTTTTCAAATGATGGGAGGGTATTTTCTTTGAAGAATACCTGTTATTGCAAGTATTTTGACTTGAAATAGTGTTTATGGGGCATCAGGGAGCTTTTGGAAGCTTTTTGAAGTCTTTTTGGATGAAAATAGGAGGCTCCAAACAATTTGCAGCAATGAATTTGGCCAAATTATGGTTCTTTGTGTATTAACAGGGAGCAACCGCGTCTTTTCTTTATTTGGAAAGGGTTAAATGAGCAGAAAAATGCAGAAAAGGTTTAAAACACATGAATATGAAGTTTTATAGAGAATTTGGGTTAAACATTATCTGCATTCAGTGCGGGTAAGTCAAATGGGAGGTAGGTTGGTGCCATGGGGTTGAATACCATGAAGTGGTTATCGCAATGCTGAAGGGTGGTTTGTGGTATTTTGCAATCGAATGCGATCCAGTGAGAAAAGGATGCGTGGAGGAGAGAGGGGATGGAAATACCGCCCATATCGCAAATCCGAAATGGATTAACGATCACGTTATTGAAAATGTGATATGACTTGTAGTTTGTCGGATCGGGAAAGGATAGTGCAAATGGTCAATATGTGGTGATGAAGTTGTTGGGCGGATGGGCATGGGGCCCATGAGTTTTTTATGTGGTGGGGTTAATAAAATACGTTTAAAACATGTTTAAACGTAAATCTAATTTATTTATGGGATAGGCGGATATGTGATTTACACGACAAATGAGTGATTTATATGTGTATTACAACCTTTGGGCGAGGAATATATATAACATATGTTTTTTAAACTATGGGGGAGTGGAATATGTCACGTTGGTGGGTTTTGGGGTTTCTAATAAAAGAGATTTAATATATTACGGGGTGGGGTATTATAAGGAATTAATATATTAAATTAAATGTTAATATGAGAATGGAGATGAGCGGAAATACATATAAACACTAAGTAAAGTGTGTTTTAATTTTTTTTGGCATGTTTTTCATAATGGTGGTGCCATACTTTACTTTTTACACTTACACTTAGGATAAATAGCATTTTGTGGGTTTTTTGAATGTTTTTTGTATGAAATGAAATTAGTTAAGGGGGGGTTTTACTTTCCCTAAGAAAAAAGGTGTTTTAACTTAGGAAAAGGGATTTTATCTTAGGAAAAGGGTGATAATGTTGAGGAAAAGGGTTTTTTATGAAGGGAATCCAATACTTAGTACCAATCAGTCATTAAGCCTTGGGTTTGGTCCCAACAAAAGTCAAAGAAATGCTCTGAGCCTTTATAATTGAAGGTTTTTAATAATGGAATACTTTGAGGGAAGGGAAATTAGTAATTTGCCAGATGATGTTTATTCATGCCTTATAAAACTGCTTTCTTCCTACTTATCATTTATTCCACCATTTTTTCATTATTTGCATGGGTGCATTTGAGCTTGCAACCCTAAATCCATTTTTCTTTTAAAGCATAAAATATCTAACTCTAACCTTATTTCACTCGAGGGCTTAGATTAAATTGTTGAGCTCCTCATTTATTCTCTAACTATCTACTAATTTGTCAAGTTTAAGTTGTTTGACAGATCTTTATTCCCTATCTATAAACATGAAATTTAAAGCATGAAAAAGTTAAGATTAAACTATTTAACTCATCATGGATTATGGCATTTTGAACAAGCTGCACATAATCATTACTTTTGCAATAAAAGTAAATTAGTGGCATTTTGACTTGCATCACTTTCATGTGTTATTCTAATCTTTTTTTTTTTTTTGGGGTCCATTTTTTATTCTTTTTGATCTTTTATATTCAAGTCCTTTGATCTTTATTTTAGGACTTTTACCCTTTTTTGATTTTTTTATTATTTTCAAATATGGGAAAGCAAATTGCAGAAAGCAAGGTATGCACATATTTACAAGACTAATCATAGTCAATTCAAAAATTATGATCCCTATTATTATAGGACCCTAACACATGGTATTTGTCAATGAGATAAAACCCTAGCTAGATGTAGTGGGTAGAGAAGGTGGGGAATTAGGAAAACAGGGGATAGTGGTAGGGTGAATTTAGGGACATAAATGAGGTGGAAGGAATATAGGGAAAAATCCTAAAACATTGGGGAGGTATAGTGATGAGTTGGCTATAAGCTGCAAGTGGAATATTTGGAAATGGGCATGAGGAAGGTTCCCAAAAGTTCAAAAAAAAGGGTTTTACTAGTTTTCCTGCAAAAACGTAGTAAAAACTAGGGTTTCAATGAAAATGGTGGCAAGTAGGGGTGTGAGTGATAGGAAATGTTTGGATAAGGTGTATGAAGGTTTTAGATGATGGAATTAGGGTTTTATCAATTGCAACAAATTATACATGGAAAACACCAAAAATGTTGTGGAGAAAACCTTAGGAAAGAATCCACTCATTTGCTAAAGAATTTGACTTAAGATAGGTATGGAAAGTATACATTTACTAGTTCGGAGGTCTCTGAATATTTTGGCAAGATGTTTTGAACCTTGGATTGTTTATTTGTAGCTTAAAACCAAAATCGTATCACTTTCCAGAAATGTAGCGCAGCCCTACAGAAGTGTAGCACTTTTTTCCAGAAGCGTGGCAGGAGTAATTTTGGCACAAATTTATTGTTTGTCTTCAATCCTTGGAAGCTGTGGAGTGTGATGATGATAAGATAGGAGCTATATTTGAAATAAAATGATGAAATGACTTTGAAGAAGCCTCTTTTCCTTTTATAACTCATCATAAATTTTTCTTTTTGTCTTCTAGTGAAATCATAAACTCTTTTGAAGAAATTTGTTTTTTTTTTAACTTTAATCAAGTAACATACTTTATGAGAAAAGGAAAATTTCCTTTACTTATTTTCCTATATTTGATAACTCACTATATAAATGACCTGTATGGTGAAAATGAGATTTTGTTCACCTTATTTCATGACATAATTGGACCTTATGGTGGTGAAACAAAAGAGACATAGACCCTCACCTAGATGAAGGTGTGGTGAATGAACTAAGACCCTAGATGATAATGGATGACATGACCTATGAAATGATGATGAACATGAATGGATTAAAGGGAGTAGCATTTCAGACCTAGAAAACATTCATTGAACAAAATTTTATTTGAAAATTGACTTGAAAACATGAAATGAAATAGTATGTTTGATCACTGAACATTAAGACACTAACATATGTTATGCTTGTGATTTTGTTTTTTATGGATGATGGTTTATATGAGATGCATTCTACTCTAGGATATGGTTAGCTATATGATCGATTACCTGATTTTGATCTCTTGGTATATGTCTAAATCTAATGGGATCAAAGTGGCAGACTAACCATTGTGCATGAAAGTATTTTCTAAATAGGTGTGAATCTCGTATTTGAAAGGATTCGTTTAACTATGATACCACTAACTGGGATTCAAGAAAGACTTATAGATGGATAATGCCCTGGATGGAGGCATCGCTCTGTAGCCCAATGACTACATCATATGTTGCTTGATTATTTTTAGTTGACCTGATACATACTATGTTGGTGAGAAATGGTGACCGGTCAGGAGAGTATATGGCCCAAGCAGTTGCTCCTAAATTTTGTGACCATAGAGAGGCTCCATCAGAAAATCCAAAGTACTATATGGGTGGACAATCCATTTTTTACACAAGAGTGTTGTTTTTAGAACAATTCCATAATGATTGTGATCATCATAAAAATTCATGTTACATTCATTTTATCTCTAGGGCGTTCAGGCTTCTCGCCTTATGGGTGTAATTTCTTGAGGTAGAGCCCATTGTCGGGATTGGATAGGCATGTACCATTGGGTTCAGACAGAATGTATGCTCCTTTGAGGAGACAGTGTTTGATGATGTAAGGACCCTTCCATAATTTCTTTAACTTCCCAGGTCCTAAGGCTTCTTTTGCAACATCGTAGCGGAGGACTAGCTCCCCTCAGAAAATGAGAGAGGGGTGATCTTGCGGTCGAATGATGATTTTAATCTCTTCTTGTGAGCCTCATTATGTTGGAGAGACTCTCGTCGAATTTTGTCGACGAGATCTAATCGTACCAACCGTTGTTCTAAAGGCTGAGTATCATTGAAGAGTTTTATGGTTGCATGTAAGTTGGGGATTTCACGTTCAATGGGAAGCACGACCTCCACTTTGTATATCAACTGGAAAGGTGTGAACCTTGTTAATTATTTGACCACTGTGTGGTATGTCCATAAGGTTCAAAACACCATATGATGCCAGTTAGTTTTATGGTTGTTTACCATACACTGTAGCATTTTTTTTAGTACTTAGTTAACATATGCTACCTAGTAGTCAGAGTTGGGGTAGTATGGTGATGAAAACCAGTGTGTAAACTCTAGGTGATGGGATACCTCCTGGAATATTTCCTTCTCAAAATTATTTCCATAGTCGGGGACTAACTCCTTAGGCACACTGAACCGTGCGATGACATGGTTGAAGAGAAAACAAGTTGCGGCTTGTGCGATGTTGTCGTATGTGGGCATGGATTCTACCCATTTGGTGAAATAGTCGACAACTATTATGATGTATTTGTGGTTTCAAGATGACGTAGGGTTGCAAGTCATAAAGGTGATCCCCCATTTGAAAAAGGGGCATGCTACCATGACCTAGTGCAAGGGATTAGGAGACTCTCTTGCCTTGTGGGCGAAGCGTTTGCATCATTCGTCGTGGAATAGGGTGAGCCAAAAATAACCAACACACGAGAATTTTTGGGTGGTGGCCATCCGTGAGAGATGTTTGCCGCAAGCCCCACTATGGCAGTAATTTAGGGTCTGCTAAGATTGGTCGTGCGTGAGGCATTGATGTAAAATGGTTTCAATGCCTCTTCGATAAATAACATCACCCATGAGAAGGTATCGGGGGCCCTGATGGCGTATGCGCCTTCAGTCATCACAGGTGAGCTATGGTTTGAAATTTTGGGTTCGCAGAAATAGAAGGATGTCACCATACCAAGGGTCCTCGGTCGTCACTAAGAACAAATGTTCAGCAGGTAGTGAGTCATTAACTAGGGATCCTTGGGTCACACTTGGGAGATTAGTGATTAATTCTGCTAGGATTAGTGATTTCTCTATTTTGGGGGAGTTGAAATGTAGGTCGAATTCCTGTAGTATAACTATCCGTCGGGCATACTTATGGTTCATCATATGGCAGGTTAGCAAATATCGTATGGGGTTGATAGTTACTATGACTGTTGTGGTCCTTAGGATGATGTAATGTCAAAGATTTTGTACTGTGTGTACTAGGGCTATGGTAGTTTTTTCTTCTAGCTCGTACCTTAAAGCAGGGCCAACTAGGTTCTTTCTGACATAAAAAATTATGTGCTCCTTGTTGTCGTGTTTGTTTTGGACTAACACCCCAGATATGGTTATATCTAACGCAGATAGATATAAGGTATATTATTTGTCATAATTGGGTGGGTTGATCAAGGGGGGTGAAAACAAGGTATCTTTTAGTGCCTCAAATGACTTTTGAGCCTGATCATCCCATTTGAACGGAATGTCCTGACGGAGTAGGCACAAGAATCCTTGCGTGCAAGTGGCATAGTCAGGGACAAAGCGTCGTAAGAAGTTGGAATTTCCCTGTAGGCTTTTAAGTTTCTTTAGAATTTTGGGTGGTGGTACTTCTTTGATCTCCTAGACCTTGAGAGGGTCAACTCTGCTTCCTTGTTGGGATACTATGAATCCTAATAGTCTGTCTGCATTAACGTAAAAGACACACTTGAGGGTGTTCAAGCATAGGTTGCAGTGTCGGCACCGTTGAAATACCAAACTTAAATCCTCAAGATGGTCACCTCATTTCTTGGATCGTACTGTGAGGTCGTCCAAGTAGGCTAAGGTAAGATGAGCCAGATCATGGAAGATATAGTACATGCCCCGTTGAAAGGTGGCTCCGGAATTTTTAAGACCAAAAGGCATAACCTGACATGAAATGTCCCCCAAGGGGTGGTGAATACGGTCTAATACTAATCCATATGTCATATCTAGATTTGATTGTACCCATAAAATCCATCCATGAAGGACAAGGCCTCGTGACTGGCACATGCATCAATGACTTGGTTGATGAAAGGAGTAGGGTAGTTGTCTTTGGGACAAGATTTGTTTAAATCTTGAAAATCAGTACAGATTCGAATGGTGCCCTGTTTTTTTATGACGTGTACAGAGCTGGATTTTAAACCCAAGATGTGTAAGCGATTGGGTAGATGAATCCAGCTTTGTGAAGCTTTTCTATCTCTTGTTTGATCACTTATGCTTTGGATGGGTGTAATTGACGCTGATTTTGATGGAAAGGTGATACATCAGGCCAAGTTTCAATTTGGTTCTCTATGATGGTGCAGCTTAACCTAGGAATTTACAAATGATCCCAAGTGAAGATATCCCTATACTCTTGTAATAGTTTTGTATACGCGACTACCTCATATGGGGAGCATGTTGTCCCTAACGAGATTTCTTCAATTTTTCTTGGTTTTTTCAAGATATTCATCTTAATGGTTGGTGAAATATTTGACATATTTCCTTCCTCAAACACATTGGGTGTCTTAGCAATACAAATTTTCAAACTCTGGTCACCATTGTGTTTTTGTCTTTGATCCTCTCTTGTCCCCTAGCCTATGGTTGAAGGCCTTGGAGTGTTAAAATGTGTCAACGTTTTACTCATTTTTAAAAAATTCCAAAAATTTTGAGTCCAATAGTTTTTTTTGTGTCTTAAGAGTTATTAGGGTAAATTTTCTTCTAAATAAGTCTTTTAACTACTTTGAGTAGTTAAGGTCATGGGTTTAGTTAGAGAAGTATTATTCATTCATAATGATATCTTCTATCCAAGGCTAAAGATAAAATGTTAAAGTCATCAGCTATTTTAGGTATAACACAGAAATAGCTACCTTTTCCAGAAATGTAGCTATTTTATTCATAATTTGTACAAGGAGGTGAAAAGGCATTACTCAGGTGAAAATACACCGCTCTTTGGAATAATTGAATGTCTTCTAAAATAAGAGGTATTACCCTTTTGAAAGGTGGCTATTTCTAATTGGAGGATTCATTAAAAGGGGGTTGGCTATTTTATTTGCTAAGGCTAGTTAATCTAATGCTACTCATTAAAGATGAAGTATATCAAGGTTGAATTACGAGTAACAATTAGTTAAATTATTCGATGGAGTGAAATGTTTGGTGAAGTGAGTTGGCACCGAAATTTAAATCATTTGATTTCATGACACTTAACCTCACCGTGCTTAAGGGCATGCAAATATATGTTTCCCATTTACCTCGAGAAATCTACAACAAGCAGATTCTTATCCTCCAACAAGCATTTTTTTACCTTGTGCAAGAAGTTAAGGCTTCGTCGATGGTTTTTGTTCATAGTTTTACGGGTGTGAATTAGCAGTTGAGTTATTTGTTAACGAAATGTGTAAGGGTGGTAAGATAAACCATTCAGAACCTACCAATATATTTTTCATTGATCACCATGAAAAGCCACAGTTCCAAGTAGCAAGATGCTATCTCTTTTTGAAGAAGTTCTTAGGAGAAAAAATTGCAGTTTCTCAGGGATTTGTCGAGTCTTTCAATGGAGAGCAGGTCAAGTTGGGGTCTCTGACCTTCAAGATAATAGAGCCCATCATAGCACGAGCTACCCAATTTTCAGCTACAGGTGAGTCATGGTATAAAATAAAAACTTTTCTTAAAGAGGATTTAAATCCATATCTTAAGCCTGAGAATGAAAATGTAGATTAGACCCCTATTGTCCATATTTCTTATTTTAGGCTTGAATGAAAAGATGTTATTACCACAGTGCAGCATTATGTCATCGTCCTTGCAATCCCTCGTCTCATACATTGGAGGACTATTCAGGTGACCTTTGAACAGTTAAATGTCCTGAAAACACCTTGATGGTATCCTCCTGCATAAGGGCAAGAATTCTCCTCAAGCAAATTTCCTCTCAAAAACCCTAAAAACCCATTTTTTGGCATTGGCGCGGGTATTCAGTTCATCCCTCGCACCAATGGGGAAAATACACACTAGTGGGCGCGCCAGTTGGCACTATGTCCCTGTGTTCTGCTTGCACCAAGCCTATTAAGGAATGTTTTTTAACAATAGAAGGCAGAAGTTTGATTCTAACAACTTCAGAACGGATCATCAAAAAGAGGTTGGGTTTTTTAGCTCAGGATCTCCCTGTTTAGGAAGTGGTTTTCCACCTCTCATGGAACCTTCCTAAGAGATAGGACTCTTCCCCATGATTATAGGGAGCCTAACCTCTCCTTCTCCCTCTATAAAAGCTTGCCCTCTCCATTTTCTAGCTAGCTGAACTTTTTGGAATGAAATTATAGCTGAGTGACAATCAAGAGCAGAGCTAAGGAGAACCCTGTGAGAGAGAGAGTTTTGTCAAATCCCTGATGAGCTTTGTGAGACACGTCTCACTGGAAACCTGTCGAAGGAATATCACGACGTCAGAGCACTGGTTGTAATCATTCTCTCATATCTTAATATACATGACTCTGCTGTTGGTTCCATGATTGTGTTTTTCCATTATATAATGCAATTTCATTTGTTCCTCTCTGACTGATCAATAGTTATAAAGTGTGAAATATTACGTTGCATGTTTTCTATCTTCTTTTCATCTGTACAGGTATCTGGATGTAGCGAGCTCATGGATCATGACCTATCCAGCTAGGAACGGAAGCGCCACTTCTTCTTCGACAACAACAACGAAGGAATCACGGTAAGCGATCTATTGTGATTCTATCTTTTGTAACTAGGAATCAATAGCTTTGCGTGTTTCGACTTTTGCTAGACCCACTCTAGGGCTAGTGGGATTGCCTCTGTCCGCAGAGGGGATTTACCTCCACAATAATTTGGTGACTCCGCTGGGGATCAATGGGAGTTTGTCCTCCCTCCATTGGGTTTTTTTTTTTGGCTTTTTTTTTATTAGTCTTCTTTTCTGGTTCAGCTTCCTTGGTGTTAAAACCTTGTTCAGCCCCCAGAAGACCAGATCTTGCCTCTGTTAGTTCATTTTCATCATTTTCCAAGGGTAAACTTGATTGGCGTGGTTATACCTCTAACAGTCATGCCAACTAGCGCTAGTTACTAGTTAGGCACCCGCACCATCCCCTATTTGGCGCAAATTACAACCAAACAGGTGTGCCAACCCTGCTTGGTTTTAGGGTTTGCCTGTTCTTGGACTCTCTCAGCTTGAGTTTTGGTCCTAGATTATTTTTTCTGGTTGTTTGAGTGCTTTGAAGTCATTTTTTACTGTGTTTAGCCCTTGTCCTCTAGTTGTTTTCCTTTTTCTGCCAGTTTTGCATTTTAGCCCTAGGGCTTCTAGGTGCTTCAGTGTGCTGAGCCTCCCGTGGGAGTGTTGGGTCCTTGCTTTCCCGATCAACTTTGTTGTTGCTTCTGTGCATTCATCTTGCTGAATCAGATTGATTCTTTGCATTTATTGAGTGATTGTCCTCTCTTTCATTCAGTTTCGCTTTGTGTTGCTCCAAGCCTAGATCACACGGCTTGCTTGGGTCTTTTTCAAGATTCTTCTTCGTTTTGAGGGATTTCGTCATCGGTTTGAGTCTTGATTGTGCTTGTTTGAGTTGAGTGAACTTGTTTTGTTTCAGCTCTCTCTTTATCATTCTCAAATTGATGGTTTCATTAGTTTTTCATTCATTTAGTGCAGTTGCTCTAATATATTGAAAAATACAAAAAAAAAATCTTATGCATTTTTATTGGCATAGTGAAAGTTGAAAACTCTTTCGCATTACTATTGTTATATAATTCTAGAGAAAAAATTTTGAGTTTCATTAGCTTGCATTGAAAACAGTAGTGGATGTCTTTGTGTGTTCATTTTGTTGTCATCTGAAAAGCTCTCAACTCTCCCGTAGATAGCTCTTCATTAAACAAAATGATATTTTGTGGCATGTAGTTTTCATCTAGAGGTTTTATGAGATCCAACATTCAATAGGGCCTTGAAATCGAAACATAAATTGAAGATCAACTTTAAAATTTACTGAATTAACCTAAGGCAGCATTGAAACTTAACAGAACATCTAGTAGTCTAAGGTGGAGACATGTTCCGGCGTATTTAAGCCTAGCAGTTGTCGCTCACCATCTGGCTACAGACAGCGCTAGTATGGACTTGTGCTCCCCATACCGTCGTGTATATAAAGGGAGACCCCATTAGGTTGCAAATCCTTTATCCATAGGAAGCCGAATTTGCCGCCTTTTATCCATGATACACCAGACACGGCATTCAGGGAGATTACCTACACGTACGTTAAGTCCTTGGTTGATTTCTCTTTCATATTTACCAAGGTGTATATGGCAGTTCACAGATATCTGGTACACCCATTTACCTAGATTACCAGAGCAGTCATTTCGATCTTTACTAACTCTCTAAATTTGAAAAGATCATCAAACGCTTGTCCTTTCACGCTTGTTTCGAAATTGAAAGTGATAGAGTCATCTTTTACTCATTTCTCGACTCTTAAAACATGAATCAATAAAATTTCTAGTTTCAATGTGGTAAAATTAATCACTGACAATCACACACCCATTTAGAGATTGATTTTTTCGGCCTGTTTTTGTTTGCCTTGGTTTTTTCCCGTGTGTCTTTGTTTTTTATCTCTTCCTCTTTTTTTCAATAGTCACAGTGGCAGAACCATCAGTTTCATCTACTGGTATTCCTTATACAGATGATTCGTCAGAGGTCTCTCAGTCCTCTGCTGAGCATCAGTAGCCCGTTGTATCCGAGTTTCCCCTTGGGGGACCGGTTATATCTGAACTTCCCTTTGGAGGACCAGTTGAGTTCAATTGGCCCTTGTCCAACGCTTGGTGTCAATTTGCAATTGGGGAACATGTCCCTCCTCTTACATCAGGATCACCATTTTTAGCTATTGTCATACCTCCTAGTCCTCTTCGTCTCTTAGAAGATCTTATGGCAGGGTCAGATATGGACTCATCCAGTCCTATTCCTAGTGAGGGAATTCCTACTTCTATCAGTTGTTTCCCGAAGACATCCCTGAACCATCTGTTCTGTCTTCACCTGGTCCATTGATCCCAGCTGGATATAGGTCTTCAAGTTAGGTCATGGCCACTATTACCTATTTGGGAATATCGACTCCGTCCACGAAACCGATCATTCCCTCGTTAGGGATGTCGCCACAAACACCTCTCATGGCATCTCCTTTTGTCACATTGGCACCTGTCAGACCTACTGTCTGCGTGGCTGCATTTATGCTTGTTTTCACCACTCAGTCAACTGGGACCTTGTTAGTTCCTGAAGACGTTTATATGGCTACTACCATTCCTGAAAACCTTTCTCCTGAGGAGTATCGGTTTTCTTTACAGCCACTGATCTCCCAGGTTGATCAGTCCTCTCAGGATCTTAATCATCTTTACTTTTCTCATTATGGAGCGAATGGTACCCCAATCTACTCATTTCTATTTCAATATGATGAGCATGGCCACCCCATTATTTTTCTGGCTCCGGAGGCTTATCAGTATATTAATGGTTTTATACCCACCCTGCCTATGCAACCTTCGAACCAACAAGGACAACCCTTTCAGGGACAGCCTTTGTTTCAGCAAGGATATGCTTCTGGCCCACAAGGACAACCCTTCCACGGACAACCTTCAACCCAACCAGGGTATACATACGACCCGCAAGGGCAACCCTTATAGTGACAACCTTCAGTCCAGCAGGGATTATTCTACGGCCCGCAAGGGCAGTCTTACAATCCTTAAGGTCAACCTCTATAGCCTCACCCTGTGGTCCAACCGGGGAAACGTCAAGGATCGATAGGGCAACCGATGTATCAACCTAGACCGTCATACGGTCGTGGGGGGAAAAACCATCCTTCTCAACCATTGGTGCAACCTCATCAACCTCATTTTCCAATTGGTCAAAATTTTGCACAGCCAGGGCCATCCTATGGTCCTGTCCCAGGTCAACCTGGTTATCAGGCACAACCTGACCCACTCCCGCCATCAGGCCAACCTACTCAGCCAGGGAAACCGGTGTCCCTCATCAGCCAGGTCAACCTGTTCAACCAAGACAACCTCCACAACCTGTTAACCCTGCTCAGCCGCCGATTTATTCTATGCCATAGCCGAATCCACCTTTGCGCCCAACTTATTCGACTAAGCAGGGCCCCACTTACCAGCAGCCCGTTCGACCCCAAGGCAGCTATTACCCTCAAGGTCAGTCTCGACCGGTTTACAACCCACCTCAAGGTTCTGGTTATTACCCTCAACATCCAGGCTATACTTATACTCCGCAGCAAAATCCTTACACTGCTCAATCCGGACCCATGTATACTGAGAATCAATATACTAGTTATCAACCCCCGTATCCTGGTTTTCAACCGCTATATCAACCCAATTATCTGGCTTATACCCCATATGGTCAGAATCCTCCAGGGCAAAACCAATGGGGGTAGAATTATGCTCAACCAGAATGGAGTAAATGTACAGGCCCTTATCGGGGACCTGTCATGCCTTTTAACCCTCAATTACCTTTTCTTGCCACGTTGGAGTTACCGAACGTGTCCAAATTGACCAATGATCCGATTATTCATAATCCATATTGGCCTCCGGTTCCGACGAAGGTGCCTAGTGATTATCCTAAGTTTGAGGGAAAATCTGGAGAACACTCCCAAGCACACATCATGACATACCACTTATGGTGTTCTTCGAATTCTTGGGTAGATGACTCGGTTTGTCTGCATCTTTTCTAGCGCACTCTTACCAGCGCTGCTGCTAAATGGTACATATAACTACCCTGTGGTATTTTTCAATATTTTAATACTCCAGCTATGGTGTTCCTGACGCATTTCCAATTACTGGTTCGTTACGAAGCCGGGACGCATCTCCTGACATCTCTGAAATAGGACAAAGCTACTCATATTTCAGATCACATTCATGAATGGAGATGTCATCGTCGTTTGATCAAGTTTGACATTCCTGATCAACTTCTGACTCACTGGTTCACTACCTCCTTTTTCAACAAGATTGCACAGGACATTTCTATGGGGGCATGTGTAACCGAGGAACAGGCCATCGCTCGCGCCCAGTACCTCAATTTAGTGTACTCTCAATCAGGCACGTTATATGATATCTTAACTTATGGCCCGCGACCAGGGACCTCTGAAGCATCGGCTACTCCATTAGTATACGGTGTTATTGGTTCTATCTCTCAGACTTCTCGCAAGTCTTCCTATGGGAAGTAGAAATCGAATTCTTCCAACAATTTTGCTCTTCATGCTACCCCAGATTCTGGTAAGACCGCGAAGGTCAACGCTGTCCAGGCCAATCCTACGGACAAGGCTTCCAAAGTGAAAAATAAGGGCAAAGGCAAAGCCAAATCCGATGCCCCAAAACTAGAATCATCCAAACCACGTGCTGATGATGGTTCACAACGAAAACCGAAGTACCCTTGCCTGATTTGTGATGAAGACCACTACACTAAATATTTTCCTAGACGATCCAAGGTTATTCAACTTCTTAAGGGCTCTAAGGGAACTCTAGTAGTTATTAAGTAACCTTTTCCATCTCAGCTGACCCAAATGGTCGAGCAGCCTTCGCCATCCACACTATTTGGGTCTCAGGTTTTCATGATGAATGGTGTTGCACTTGTTTCTGTTTCCACTTGGTCGAAATATTATGTCAGATCATGCCAGGAAGCTGGGAAGGAATTCATTGATGGCCCTCCTCCCTCGCATGCCTCTGGTCTTCTTGAGATTGAAAGGCTCGGTGCTGAACCCGTTATACGGCCACCTTCCAAAGGTGTTCTCCGAAAGTCTTCCTATAATCCGAACGCCCGTGTTGCTCAGCATTACAGCATTGTTGAGGATTTGGCACAGCCGCCTTCTGTGATGTCTGCACTCGAAATACTTCAATTTTTTCCGTCTCAAAGGAAAGCTTTGTTATCTGTGATCACCGGGATTGATCCTGCTGATTCTAGCCTTCTCACCTTCAATCTAGAGAATTTCGTCCCCCGACTTCCGCACTAGATCGCTCTTGTCATACAAGTCAGCATTAACGGCTTCAATATTCACAGATTTGTTGTGGACGAAGGTGCATATACATACGTTATGTCATCTGCTTGCTGGAAGGGCATTGGCTCTCCAGCCCTCACTTCATCTCCCAATTCCCTTGAGGCATTCGATGGAAGGGAATAAAAACCCTTGGGTGTTCTCGCGAGTCTACCGATTACATTGCAAGGAAAGACAGTCAACATTGAAGTGGAAGTTGTTGATTCCAAACTCAACTACAATCTTCTACTCGATCGCAGTTGGACCCACGCCATGTTGTGCATTCCGTCCACCCTCTTTCAAATTTTGAAGTTTTCGCATGAAGGCAAGATTATTACTGTCGATCAATTGTCTTTCTTTACCTCATCTTCTGAGAACAACGTGCCATACGTAGATCAAATTCCTAATCCTCCTGACAGTATAGGACCAGGTCTTTTCAAGGACCCCCTTCTCATGGGTATTTTCCCCATTCCACCACCGAATATCGTTCAAGTCAACATGATCTCTAGGTCGGATGACCCATGGATCATCCTTTCTCTTGAACAGGTTGCCTCTTTTGGAGAATCGATGCCTCTAACCCTGACTGAAATCGATTATTGTGAGATCATTGTCGCATCAGATCCTCCTCCTGCTGATAATGCTCCTTTGAGCATGGCTCTTTATTTTTATTCTCAATCCCCTTGGCTCGGCGATGCAGATTCACCCAATCCTTTGAGAGAAGTTTTTCCGTCTGACGAAGCTATCGTGGAGACTATGTCTCTCGAAGATCTACCGTGGAGCGATGGGAATCATCGTTCCTCGTTCATGCCTAGCCTGGGGGAAATCTATAATTTTCTCGAGCGTTTTGCATCTCAAGTTCCCTCTCTGCCACTCCAAACGCCAATATTGACTCACCAAGTTTTCTCAGCAGGAAATATGAGTAATATTACCCAAACGATGTCTATCAACATCTCCGCTAAACTGGGGGTTGTCAAGAACATCCATGTGGGAGTCACTTGTTCTCCCGATGAGATTCAAGTGTACACTAGTCTCTTTCGTGAATTTCGTGATGTCTTTGCTTGGTCTTACGAAGAGATGCCTGGCATTGATCCCTGTATCATCGTGCACGAAATTCCCACCTATCCTAATGTGAAGCCTATGCGCCAGCGTCTGCGTCCAGTGCATCCTCGGAAAGCCGCTGCTATAAAGGCTAAAGTTGAGAAACTTCTTTAAGCAGGTTTCATATATCCAATCCCTCTGACAGAGTGGGTTTCCAATATTGTCCCTGTGGGTAAGAAGCAGGGAAAAATTCGAGTCTGTGTTGACTATCGAGATATCAATCGGGCTTACCCTAAGGACAACTATCCCACCCCTTTTATCGATCAAATCATTGAAGATTGTGTGGGGAGTGAGATCTTTTCCCTTACGGACTGCCTTTTGGGTTATAATCAAATCAATATCCTCCCATCCGACCAACATAAGACCGCTTTCATTTGTCTGTGGGGAACATTCGCCTATAAGAAACTCCCTTTCGGCTTAAAACATTTTGGACCTACCTTCCAGCGTGTCATGTCTTACACTTTTCATGACATACGTAATATTGTTCAGTTGTACATGGATGACCTTCCAGCTCATTCAGCTCTACGCAAAGACCATCCGGAACATCTCCGCCAGATTTTTCTCCGCTGTAGACATTACAACATCGGGCTTAATCCTCACAAGTGCATCTTTTGCATCGACTCTGGTCGCCTTTTAGGTTTTATTGTCTCTAAGGATGAAATTTTCCTTGACCCTCTTAAGGTTGAGGCTATTTTTAACCTCCCCTCACCATCCTCGTTACATCAGCTTCAGAGTCTTCAAGGGTAAGCGAATTTCTTACGTCGTTTTGTCCTAAACTATGCGGAGGTAGCCAAAGGGTTTACGCGACTTCTAAAACAGGACGTCCTTTTCTGTTGGGATGAAATTACTCAGCAATCTTTCGATAGCCTTAAGACGTTGCTTTTCAACGCTCCATTAATACGTCCTCCAAATTATCATCGCAACTTTACCCTCTATTTGGCTACCGCATTCAATACGATTGCCATGGTTCTGGTACAGGATGACGATGATGGTAATCAACACATGGATTATTATCTGTCTCATAACCTCCTCGACATTGAAGCACGTTATTCACACGTCAATAATTTGGTGTTGTCTGCAGTCTAGGCCATTCTGTGATTTCGCCATTACATCTTGTTATGCACGGTAACCGTGATTTCCGACTGCAACCCCATGACTTATATTTTGTCTCGAAAATTGATGGGGGGAAAGTACTCAAAGTGGATTGTGATCCTCCAAGAGTTTGATTATGAGTTCACTACTGCCAAATCTAAGAAATCACTGGTTTTTTCTGATCTCATTTGTTCTCTCCCTACCGACTCTGTTCCGTCTTAATTCAAGGATCATATCCCGAATGAAACTCTCTTCTTAATCAGAACTCTCGATCCATGGTACATTGATATCATCTTGTACCTCCAGACATCGAACTTCTGGTATGAGTTAACGAAGGATGCTCGATGCCGCGTTCGACATTAGTCGCAACCATATCACATTGTCGGAGATACCCTATATCGTGTTGGAGTCGATTTCGTACTCTGCTGGTGTTTGACCTTAGAAGAGGCTAAGAAATTTCTGAATGACTGTCACAGTGGTGCCTGTAGCGGTCACTTGTCTGGTTATGCTACCGCACAGAAGATCCTTCATGCGGGCTATTTCTGGCCATCTATATTTAAATATTGTATTGTTGCAGTACAAAAGTGTCACGCACGCTAGATCTTTCAACGCAAAATGTGTGCACCGCCTCTCCCATTACATCCTGTCATTATCGTAGGCCCTTTTTCCAAATGGGGCATTGATTTTATGACATGTAACCCTCTCTTGGCTGGGGGGCATGCTTATATCATCGTTTCCGTAGATTATTTCACCAAGTGGGCTGAAGCAATTCCTACACTGGCTGCGAATGATAAGACAGCTGCAAAGTTCATTTTCAACCATGTGATCACTTGTTTTAGCATTCCTCAACCCATCGTCACTAATCATGGCTCTCATTTTTGGGACTATATGATGGCAAAGCTGACATCTAAGTTGGGCTTGTGTCACGACAGCTCAACACCATATTACCCTCAAGAAAATGTCCAGGTTGAAGTCGTGAACAAGGTGCTTGTCACGATGCTTCAACGAACAATTGGTATACACAAATCAAGTTGGCATCTCTAGTTGTTTTCATCTCTTTGGGCCTACCGAACGTCGGTGAAGAGTGAAACCAGATTCACGCCATTTCAGTTGGTGTATGGTCTGGAAGCAACTATTCCGGTTGAATGTGAGATCCCTTCACTAAAATTGGCTGTGGAATTACTGCCCGATACTTCACCGAAGGAGGAACGTCTCCTATATCTCGAGAGATTGGATGAAACTCTCCGCTTGGCTGCTTTGGTTATTAAGGCACAGAAAAAGCAGGTTAAGGCTCATTTTGATCAAATGGTTTCTCCATGCTCTTTTATCGAAGGGGACCTCGTCCTCTTGTATGATCAAGCCCATGACAAGCTTGGGGCAGGAAAATTCCAACCTATGTGGCATGAGCCCTATATCGTTAAACGTGCATTGAAAAATGGGGCTTATGAGCTGATCGATTATGAAGTTCTTCCTTTGGAATAGCCAAGAAATGGGTTGTACTTGAAGAAATATTTTGCTTGAATCATTCTTGCGTAGTATATGTACATAGGTGATTTTTTCATTTTTGTGCATGTGTGGTGTGGTGTGCTTTGTAAGCGTTTTTCTTCTTATTGGGTCTTCCTGATTGTGAAAATGTCTATTACTCCTTATGTCGGTTTCGCGGATGGTGCCTCCCACGGTACGAGGAACCTGTCTTCGGCAGCCTGGGTAATTTATGATCCTGCTGGTGATTTGGTTAATTTACAAGGTGTTTGTCTAGGGCCTGCTACAAATAATGTCGAGGAATATAGTGTCATTTTGGAATTATTAACTGAGGCTGTTAACCTTGGCATTTGCGCGTTACTTGTACATGTGCACTCACAGCTTGTGGTTTTATAGCTCAATGGTCATTATTCAGTTAAAAACCCATAAATTTTAAGATTGTATCTATGTATTCGTTTACTTGAAAGAAATTTTGATTACATCACATATCAGCATATACCAAGATGAATGCATACACTAACAGATGTAGTATCCAACACGGTATTAGATAGACATTCACACAATTTGTAAAAAAATCATCATATGTAAGAAAGATCCATGTAGAAAATAGATGTATATATATATATATATATATGTCAAGTGTTTGCAACGTGTGCATCATATAAAACCAAAATATACATGTTTGTTTCAGTTACATCCAGAGATGACATGTCTCTCAAAAAATATGCAAATAGAAAGCCTAGGTGACAAATCAGCATGGTGCTCATGGTAGCACATCACTACCTGCACCAACCACCTCAGCAAGCGGTGGAGATGACTCGGCACCCCTACGGTGTGCCTCTGATAAGCTAAGGGAACATCAGCTAAACGAGCATAATCTGGAATCCCACGAGCGATCCCCTCCAGGTTTTGTACAAGATCGTCCCCCTCGCCCCCCTCACCTTGAGGGTCATAAGCGAGAGGGGTCCTCCTCGCTATTGGTGACATTCCGGCGGGCCTCTCTTGGCCAATATCTGCATACATATAGGATTAGCTGCTAGAACATGAATGTATACCAAAAAATCATAAAACTCATGAAATTAAAAATATTCTTACCAAGCTCCTTGTCCCAGTCCTCTCCTTCCGGGAGCGGAAGGTCTGGGTCTCCGATAAAATCGGTGCCCGCATAGGGCCAGTCCTCCACGACGATCAACTGTCGTTGGAGCTAGTCAAAGAACTCGGGCCGCCATGACATTTGTTGGTCGCCCCCTGCCCTGGGCATCAATTTCGCCCATTGAGCCATTCATGGCTCTCTCAGTGGTGGATCTGGGACTATGGCCCCCTGGCACTGGAAAATAGGTAGTCGTTCTAGGAAGAAGGACACCAAAATTGACCCATATCCAAACTGTTTCAGTTTGGTCTTCTTGCATTTTGTGGGTTGTCGTTTAATTTTCATAGTCACGACTGTGGCCCAGTCAAAGATAGTTGGGTTTATGCACTCCAATAAAATAAAGAGTTGTGTCTTTGTGGCCTCGTGCGGTGTCTGCGATCCCGCAGCCCATGTAATGGTATGTAGCACTACTCTTAGTGCTAGATCGGAGACGGTCTGAATGTTTACTTTCCCGCTCCCTGTTCCTTTGCGTGCCCCTCGACACACCCTGTCCATGACCATTGTCATTTTTTCACCTGAAAGCCTGGTACTGGTCAAGATAGGGACTAGACCCCTACGTGATAGTCCAGTGATGAAGTACACGTCTGATACTTCGAGCTCAAGTACCTGGTTTCAAAGTTTGAACTTCTCCTCATCCTCATCCTAGATGCTGATGAGATACTACAGTAGTTTGGGCTGAGCCCGGAGCCATGGCGTCAGAAAGAATTTTTTCAACCCGCAATTCCAGAGAGCATTCATACAATGCTCATTTCCCATTGCCAATTCATCTTCTTCGCTATGCTCTCTCTCTTTCCATTCAATGACCATTCTTTTTTTGGATACCTGCATCAAATCAAACATAGGAATGTTATAAAACTCCTTGGGTATTCAAATTTTCATTTCATTAGTTATTTTTTGAGATTTTTTGGCCGGATTTTGCGTTGCGTCGTTGGCGTGGTTGTCTGGCTAACAGTCATGCCAACTGGCATTACCTCTGTGTAAAACAGAGCGGATTGGCGCGGTTCCCTGACTAAAACTCGCACCAACCGTGGAGCCCTAAAAATTAAAAATCCATCCCTAACAGACCTCAAACAGTGAAATGTAACTCAAAAGATGGACAAAGAGGTCGGCTCTTACCTGAACCAGACGGAAGTCGATTTGGTCCGCTGGATTTTTCGCACTCATCACCTGAAGATTGAAGCACAAAAGGGTCATTGTTGCTCTGCAAAGAGGTAAAAAGTGAAAATTAAATATTTTTTACCACTATTGGTCTTTTATAGCTTTTTAAAGTCCTAAATGGGTTTTTAAACATGTTTTTCGATATATTTTCGCATTATTTTCGTCGAATATGTTTTACACGCGTCTTTTTGGGCAGCAATAGGTTTTCCACATGATATTGACGAAGAGACGAGTTGTATTTTATACTTTTTCAGACTCTGTAAAAACATGAAAAAGTCACTACTGGAGTCACCTTTCAACTCTTTTCTGACTCTCTAAAACTGAAAATATTGCCGATTCACTTGTCATTTTGAGCTCTTTAAATTGGCTACGAAACAACATCTACCCAGTATACGTTTACCCCTTTTTCGGGCTGGGATAGATTATTTACGAAAAAGGAATACCCTAGCCTATCGTGACTAGGAGGTTCTCTTAGACATATTTTTCTACCTTTTCAGATCTGTGGGACTATCTACGAAAAGGTACTGCTGGAGTTTTATTTTCCGTCGTCTTTTCAAAGTCTCTAAATATGAAAATATTTTGAGTTCTTCCTTTGTCAGACTCGTTAAAAATTTATGACATCGGACTCCATCGTAATGACGTTACTCGATTTCCTCCTTCCTAGGGCTCGTAAAATGTACTAAGTTGGATTTGTCTGAAGGACAAACTTATATTGCAAGCACATGCTATCCCCTTCAAGCTTGTTTCCAAAAATAATTTGGGTACTCGCCAGAAATGGTGGGGGAAAATGGAACCAATATTATAATCATGTCGGCAGTATGTCGCTCTTAAACATTGCACTTGTCTGCATTCGTGTCGGGTTGGGGACATCTCATCTCGTTATCTTCTTGCCTTCATGGATTTGGGTAATCTCTTTTGACCGCTCATCTGCTCTTTGCTGTGTCACCATGACCTCAGATCCTTTGATGTCAAATATTTCCAAATCCAATTTCATTCTACCGATATGTTCAAGGGAAGTTGGCCTCTGCAATTTTCAACCTCCCTCTGATTCTCTGTTGGTCTTGATTCACGAACATTATATCCCTCTGTCTCGTGTCTATGATGTGGGAAACATTATGGCCCACCTTCGATCAAGGTCACTTCCTGTCAACTTCATCTCATTATAAAGGAAACTGATCTAGAGACTCCCTTCAGGTGCCTTGGAGCCTGCATGCCTCAATAGTAGGTTCTTCGCATTCGACGCAAGGTTTTCATTATTGGCCTTCGATCGTATGATTCTGCGAGTGTTCGACGCCAGCTCACTGTTCAAATTTCGTGGATTGTAGCTTTTGTACCTTGAGAGCCATCGTCATTATTGGTGGTTTCTCTCGCGTATATTAACGGCTTTCATTATTGGCTAGTAATCAGACGATGTTCTTGCATGTTTGACTTCAGCTCACATATTCACATGCTCGAACTTGTACTCTGTTCGGGTCGAGATGGAGCATAAGACCCTGGATTTTGTCTGATGAAATCTAGGCGGTGGGTTCTTTGTGGATTATTATGTCTTATTACATGACTCTTTTTTATTGGATGGTTGCGACCATACCTGAGTCTACTTGTTGATCCTTATTTACTAGATGGCTACGTCCATACCTTGGATCTTGGTTATTGTACACTCTATTATGGATGGCTGCGCCCATACCCCATATCATGAATCAAAGATATCAGTTGTATTTGTATTCACAGGTCTTCAGACAGTAGTGTTTTTAGTTGAACACGTTCTCATAAAGCATTTCACCCCTCCCTCTCTCTCGGACCTCATGCTTTAGGGGGCATCTGTTACACAACATTTTGTCACCGTCTCTACAATCCCTCGTCCCGTACATTGGAGGACTATTCCTGTGACCTGTGAACTGTTAAATGTCTTGAAAACACCTTGATGGTATCCTCCTGCATAAGGGCAAGAATTCTCCTGAAGAACATTTCCTCTGAAAAACCCTAAAAACCCATGTTTTGGCATTGGCGCGGGTAGCCAATTCATCCCTCGCGCCAATGGGGAAAATACACACTAGTGGGCGCGCCAGCTGGCGCTCTGTCCTTGTGTTCTGCCCGCGCCAAGCCTATTAAGGAATCTTTTTTAACAATAGAAGGAAAAATTTTGATTCAAAAACTTCAGAACAGATCATCAAAAAGAGGTTGGGTTGTTTGGCTCCAGATCTCCCTGTTTAGGAAGTGGTTTTCCACCTCTCATGGAACCTTCCTAAGAGATAGGACTCTTCCCCATTATTATAGGGAGCCTAACCTCTCCTTCTCCCTCTATAAAAGCATACCCTCTCCATTTGCTAGCTAGCTAAACTTTTGGGAAGGAAATTATAGTTGAGTGACAATCAAGAGCAGAGCTAAGGAGAACCCTATGAGAGAGAGAGTTTTGTCAAATCCCTGACGAGCTTTGTGAGACACGTCCCGCTGGAACCCTGTCAAAGGAAGATCACGACGTCAGAGCACTGGTTGTAATCTTTCTCTCGTATCTTAATATACATGACTCTATTGTTGGTTCCATGATTGTGTTTTTCCATTATATAATGCAATTTCATTCGTTCCTCTCTGACTGATCGATAGTTATAAAGTGTGAAATATTAAGTTGCATGTTGACTTTCTTCTTTGCATGTGTACAGGTATCTGGATGCAGCGAGCTTATGGATCATGACCTGTCTATCTAAGAACAGAAGCACCACTTCTTCTTCGACAACAGTAGCGAAGGAATCATTGTAAGCGATCTATCGCGATTCTATATTTTGTAACTAGGAATCAATAGCTTTGTGTGTTTCGATTGTTGCTAGACCCACTCTAGGGATAGTGGGATCACCTCTGTCCGTAGAGGGGATTTACCTCCACAAAATAGCCAATCCTATTCTCAGAGATGAAATAATAATCATAGATGAAAGTCCAAAAAATTATCCAAAGAAGAAGGCTCAGAAGAAGAAGCAAGCGCAAAAGAGAAAACCAAATAAGAGGGCCACTAAGGTAAAAGCTATTAATATTTTGGATTCTATATTAGATTTTTAATGATTGAATATCTAAAACAATGAAAAACTAAAGAATCATATCATTTTTGGCCTATACACAGAATTCTCAAAAATAGCTACCTTTTCCAAAAAATTAGCAATTTTCTTCAAAATTTGTATAAGAAGATGAAAAGGTATATTTTTTTTTGGTCTTGAAAATGACACTAAGTGGCGATAAAGTGTATGCAACCTCAATGATAATATTTTTTTTTCCAAATTTCATCTAGTGAAATTGTCTTCCAGGTGTCCTTTTTAGTTGGTTACTACTGCACTTTTGTGGATAAAGAGCCAGGTGTCATTTTCATTTAGCAGTTGCACTTTTTGTGGAGGAAGTTTTTCCAGGAAACGAGCAGTTAGACACCTCAGCTCAGCCATTTCGATCTCCATGATTATCATGTTTTATCTTCATACATTTTTAAACCAAATATTGCATTTCAGACTACTTTTCAGTTATTTTTAAGGTAAGGTTTACTATATGTAGGAGATTATAATAAAGTCCCTACAATAGACTTGCACTTTTTGTGGAGCTTTAACATAACACCTTTTTGTATATATAATATGAAAAGAAATGAGGAAAGGGTTTGTGAGTTTTTCATCTCATTGCATCTCGTGTTGTATATTTTTTGAACTTATAATATCCAAATACACTCTTGAGGACTTATGATTGATTTGATGTGTGTATTTTCTATTTCCTTATGTTTTTTCCATCTCTTACAGTTCATTTCCAGATTTTGATCTACATATTTTGTCTCATGTTTTTGTTAGTCTTGTGATATAGCTGCACATGATTATCTATTTTTATTAGTCTTGTTTTACAAGCTTTCTCGATAACATGTGTATTGTAAGTCTATTCATAAGCATTCCTTGTGAAAAAAATATTTAAATGTGTGATGATACTATTGTAAGTCTTGAATAAGCATTCTTTCATCAATACATTATCAGTCTAAAATATCTTGTCTTATTTTCTTCTTAACAATGGACTTCTATCATATAGACCTATTGTTCTTTTCACATTCTCCTAACCATTAGAATACAAACTAATACTTGCTACCATATCAAATAGTAGTACCCTCATATGTGTGAGTGATTTATCAATTTGAAACCCTTTTATTTTCCATTGTGTGAGAATCTCAACCACTTTCCAAAACGTAATCTGACTATAAGAAAATCCCTTGAGCTTAAGATGTGTCTGGTTAGGCACTTGATACAATCCAAGTGTTGATTCCAGCACTAACATATTTTTGCGCGTCTTCCGAGAGACGAAGATTTTGAAACTCAGTGTTCTCCTGAGTTTCTTGCATGAATGCCTAGTACTATATTTTAAGGGTGAATAAAAACTAGTCATTTTTCTAATTGTAATTAGATCACCTAGTGACTCCACAACGAGGACTAGGGGTTTCAAGACCACCTACTACAAGAAGAAATCAGAGATCACCTCCTGTGACTCCAGTCTCTGACCTAGAAAATATCATAAAGGATGCAAGAGGGAAACAAAAATCAATTGAAGCTACATCACATTCAGTGAAAAAGGTGCATTCAAATTACATTCCAAAAGAAAAGGTACCATCATCTATCTTAGAACCTAAATAATTTTCAGTTACAAAAGATTCTACTAAAATATTTCAAGTTGAAGCTACTTCTATAAAAGATAAAGTAGATGATGTTAGCTTAAATTCAGCTGAAAGTACCTCTCAGTCATCATTTATTAAATCAGAGACAAGTATTACTCCATTGAAAGAAGAAAATTTAGAGGTTTTAGGTGTTAGCGAAGAAAACTAAGAATCAGGAGCCTTTGTGTTGATGGAATGGGAATTATAACATGTATTAGAGATTGCACCCTTCTTAGATAGGGCTATTTTAACTAAAGAAGATATTTAAACAATTCTAAGTTTTCTTCAAACTCATCCTGAATATCAATCCTCTCTTAGTCAACAATATGAGTATTCTCGCCTATTTCAAAACCCATTTATTGGCTCATCCTCTTCTCATCAAGGAGAAGGTAATATTCTTGAAAATTTAACCTTTAATCTCTCTGATTTTTTAGCTCACAAGAAAAAAGTAGAATTTTCCCCAATCCTTCGAGAATATACATCTGAATCTGATTCTCCTAGAGCAGTTGAAACAAAACCCTATTATTTTCATTTCTTTGAAAATCCATTGTTTTCGTATCAAAAGCTTGAAGAACTAGTTCAAGAACTTCAGTCTTATGCCATTCCCAAACAAATATAAACTCCACAAACTACAATTTCAGGCACTCAAACTTCTGCATCAGCAATTCTTTCACTAATTTTACCTCGGCAATTCATGGCTCGGTCTCCTCCTACAAGGATGCAGAAGATTGTTGCTGCAAGATATGCACCACTCGCTCTTCCTCCACCTTTGCATCCTCTTCCTCAAGGGGATTATCTGAAATAATTTCCAAAATATACAAGGGAAGGAGAAGGAGTATCTGCTAAAGAACACTTAGTTTCCTTTTACAGTTATGCTGATAACCAAAAAATTGAACATGAAGATATCTATTCAAGACTCTTTGTTCAGAGCTAGGATGGAGAAGCTCGTAAGTGGTTCAGAAATTTGCCACCAAATTCAATAACATGAATATATGCTTTCGAGGAAGTTTTTTGTAAAACAATGGGGTGACCGTAAGGATTACTTGTATTACCTTATAGAGTTTGGAGCTTTAAAGAAGAATATTGATGAGTTATTGGCAGAATTTACAAAGAGATTCAATAAAGTATATCAAAATATTCCTGTAGAAGTCAAACCTCCTGAAACCATAGCTATGATAACTTTTTCCAATGCCTTAGACTCCAATTTTTCATTGTGGTTGAGAGATGAGAAGCCACAAACATTGGTGGGTATGTAGGAGGTTACTAATGGAGTGTAGTCCAATGTTATGGCCTCAAATAAACTGAAAATAGAATAGGGGAAGGAGCAAAGGATAAAAATAAAATGAAAGAAGAGAAACCATATTCTTCCTCTAAAACTTTCACAACAGAAGAAAATCTTGATTAAATTCCCAATTTTATTAAATATCTTGCTTCCAAAATGAAAAAACTAGAGTTAGAAAATAGGCCTGCTGTTAGGCCCATTAAAAATGAAGGAAATAGAAATCGGGATCCTTTTAGGAGACCCTTTCAGCCTCAAAAAATTTTAAAACACCCAAGAAGAAATCTTGATGATCAAAATTATTCAACCTCCACTGAATAATTTTGCTGAATAAAATCAGAAAGAACAAGAAGAGGAAGATGAAGACATAAATTTAGTTGGAGAGACACCACAGTCAACTTTTTTGACTTTGCAAGAGTATGAAGATCAATCTAGGATAAATCTCTTTTCAGATGATGAAGATGCTCATATTCATGTCCAAAATGAGAAAAAGCAGGCTAAAAATCAGACAAGAAATTATAGTTTGAGGTCTAAAGGGGTTGTCCAATAGCCCCAACAAAAACAAGATTCTGACAAACATGTTGCCAAACAAAAGGAAAAAGTTAATGATGTTCCTCCATCGCCTAACCTTGCCCAAATCATGAAAAATGCTGCATAAAATAAGGATTTGGCTCCTCAAGTCAGAATTAAATAAAATCAAGATTCTGGTCCTGCTCCTTGAATTTTTGAAAAATCCAGCCTACAGACACTCATTTAAAAGTCTGTTACATCCATCTCTTGCTCCTGAAGCAATTAATTTAGAGGATGAACATCCTACCATCTACTTGGGAAGTCATGTCCAAAATCAAAATGATGATAATTCTCTGCCTTTTTATCTTTCACTCAATATTCATAACAATCTACTCCATAACTGCCTATTAGATTTTGGGGCATCTCACAATCTAATGCCTAAGAAAGTGATGGATGAACTAGGACTGGAAATCACTAAACAATACCATGACCTTTACACTTTCGATTCTAAAAGGTTCAAGTGTTTAGGAGTGATCAAAGATTTGGTGATTTCTCTTACCCATCTTCCCATGAAAATTCTAGCCATGGACATAGTGGTTGCAAACATACCATCTAGATTTGGAATGCTTCTTTCCAGATCTAGGTCCAAAAAGTTGGGAGGCACCCTTCAAATGGATATGACCTACGCCACTATCCTAGTCTTTGGAGGAGAATTCAGGAGATTGTATAGGGAAACACAAATGTCTTATATCATAAGTGATCAGAAAAATCCCTCAAATCATCCTATATATGCAGAGGAGAAGGAATTAGAGTCATCCATATTACACCTTGCTATTGATGACAACAATTTTCAACCTGAAATTAAGAAAAAACAACATTTACAGGTCATAAATGAGAAAAATTTAGAAGCAAGGCAGATATGGAAATTATATTTTGATGGAGCCTCATCACGAGAGGGATCAGGGGTTGGTGTAGTTTTTATTTCTCCTACTCAACAAGTAGTGACTATATCATACAAATTACAATTTATCACTACCAATAACACTGCTGAGTATGAAGCCCTTATTTTGGGCATGAAGGTATCAAAAGATTTAGGAGTTGAACGGTTGATTGTTTTTGGTGATTCAGAATTGGTGGTACAACAGGTGAGAGATAATTATCAACAAAAATTAAAATTAAAAATTTACAAAAATGAAGTGTGGGATTTAATTGAACATTATTTTTCAGCATTCAATTTGAATATGTTTCCAGAGAAGAAAATGAAATGGCATATTCATTGGCCATAGTTTCTAGTAATTTTAAGGTTCCTCTTGATGTTAAAGCAACATATGATGTTCAGATTAAAAACAAACCTTCCATTCCTGACAATATCAAATACTAGAAAGTATTTGAAGATGATAAAGAAATTCATAAATTCTTGGAATGTGTAGAGGAATTTTCAGACATTCAGATTCATAATGAGCAAGACACAGTTGAAAGTCAGAACATCAAGCCATTTAAAAAGACTATAGATGGGAAAGACATTATTGATCTAAAAAAAAACTTCATTCCTAAAGACTTCGTTCCTTTAGAGAGGTTGTTGGACAATAATGATGTATTTTTAAAGCTTGATAGTAAAATATATGGAAAGAGTACAGTTGACTGCAATATTGGTACAGAAAATCAGCCTAGATATGTTAAATTTTCTAAATTTCTTCCTCAAGAAACTAGAGATAAATATGCCAAGTCGCTGAAGCAATATGTAGACATTTTTGCATGGTCCTACAGTGATTTGAAGACATGAAAGAAGTATAATGGAACATAAAATTCCTCTTAAAATAGAAGCAAAGCCTATAGCACATAAGATAGGACATATTAAATCCCATGTTGATCCCTATCATTGAAAAGGAAATCAGAAATATGTGGGAAGACAAAATAATTATGCCTTTAAGATTTTCCGAGCTAATATAGTCTCGGTTCGAAAGAAGAATCGTGAAATAAGAATTTGCATTGATTTTCGCAATTTTATCTGGTGTTGAAGCTATACAGAAAATTGGTTTACCCATAAATAAGAAAGAGTTAGAGTCATTTTTGGGTAAAATAAATTTTCTGACACATTTTGTTCTGAACTTTGCAAAACTAATTAAACATATAAATGTCATATTGAAGAAAGATGCAGAGTTCATATGGCAAGATTAATCAAAAATCTCTTTCATAGAAATAAAATCTTCCCTGACTGAAGCCCCGATGTTAATCAACCCTGATTTTGAGAAGGATTCCCTTACTTTTTCATATGCTTTTGAGGAAAATATTGTAGCAGTTTTACTTAAAAAGAAAAAAGAAGTCTTGGAGCAACCTATTTCTTTTTTCAGTCGTGCATTAAGAGATGTTGATTTAAAGTACAACTTGATTGAAAAATAGGCATGTGCATTGGTAAAGGCTTTAAAGTCTTTTCGAATTTATGTTCTGCATTCAAAATTCATTGCTTTTGTGCCAAATATTGTTGTCAAGAATGTATTTTTTCATCTAGATATAGATGGCAAGAGGGGAATATGGTTAACAAATATTCTAGAATTTGACATTGAAATCATACCTACTAAGTTGATAAAGGGATAGGGCTTTGCCCGCTTGATGGCAGAATCAAATTACAAAGCTATAAATCTGAACATGGAGGTAACTAAAGAAAAAGATAAAGAAGGTATATCTGATTATCCTGAAATATTTTATTCCAACTGGTATAAGGATATAGTGTACTTTTTATTAAATTTTATTTGTCCTCTAGAAATGGAAAAATCAAAGAGAAGAGCATTTAAATTGAAGGTTGTTAATTATTTCATAATGGAAAACAATCTTTATTGGAAAGACCTTGTAGGAGTTTTTTTGAGATCTGTAGATAAAGTTGAATCACATAAATTTATGTCAGATATATATGCAAGGGTGTTTGGTGGAAATTTATACTGGAAAGATACCGCAAATAAAATTCTAAGACCTAGCTATTATTGGCCAACTCTTTTCTATGATGTTTTTTCTAAATTCAGAGCTTGCATTGAGTGTCATAAGTTTTCTGATAAGCAGAAGCTGCTGCTACTACCTCTCATTCCCATTTCATCAAACGCCCCTTTCCAGGAGTGGGGGCTAGACTTCATTGGTGAGATTCATCCGCCATCATCAGGACAACACTGGTGTATTCTTATAGCCATGGACTATTTCACCAAGTGGATTGAGACCATTCCAACCAGAAACACCATTGACACAGTAATAATTAAATTTATGTTGGAAAATATTATGTCTAGATTTGGTTGCCCTCAAAAGTTGGTGACTGACAATGAAATGGATTTTAAATATGCCAAGATGAACATTTTCTGTCAAAAATATAACAATTATTTGACTCATTATACACCTTATTACCCCCAATGTAATGGGTTAGCCGAGTCATCGAACAAAATCCTGGTAAGAATCATTAAGAAAATGATTCCAGAAAATAAAATAAATTGGGATACTCAGCTAGTTCATGCTCTTTAGGCAGACAGGGTGAGTAGCAAGAGATCAATTGGAGTTTCTCCCTTTCAACTTGTTTATGGTACTGATGATATGATGCCATTACATTTGGCCCTTCTTGTTATGAAGTTCTTACAAGATGAAATTGATGATTCAAATCACATTCAGAGAAGGAAGCTACAACTTATAGAAGCCCATCAAATTTGAGAATCCCTAATGGACAAAGCACATAAATAAAAATCCAAAGTAAATTTTTTTTTTGACAAAAGGGAAAACCAAAAAGTATTTCAAGAAAATGATTTGGTATTGCGCTGGGATGTAAGAAGAGAAGATCGTGGAAAGCATGGTAAGTTTTACAACTTGTGGTTTGGGTCATTCAAAATTGCTCAAGTTCTGGAAAATAACACATTTCTGCTGAAGCATTTAGATGATGATCAATTGACTAGAGGTCCATTCAATGGTCATTTTCTCAAAAACAAAATTGTTTATTAAGTCATTCATTTTTTCCATTGTAAATACCCAAAGTCTTGTTTCAATAAGACTCCATACCCAATGGTATTTTTGTTTGTAAATAGAGTCATTCTTAATTTTAGTCAAATAAAAGTCGGTTCTTGTCATTAGTTCCTAAAATTTTAAAAGTCCTGAGAGTTTAAGGCACTGAATCTACGGCCTTTGAAGCCTCATAGGAGGACTTCATCCCCGATAGGAGCCACTGTTAACACTGCAAATTTTCAAACTTTGTTCACCATTGTATTTGTGTCTTTGATCCTCTCTTGTCCCCTAACCTATGGTTGAAGGCACTAGAGGGTTAAAATGTGTCAAATGCTTTTATCATTTTTAACAAAATCCAAAAAGTTTGAGTCCAATAGTTTGTTTTGTGTCTTAAGAGTTATTAGGGTAAATTTTCGTTTAAATAATTATTTTAACTACTTTGAGTAGTTAAGGTCATGGGTTTAGTTCAATAATTATTATTTATTCATAATGATATCTTCTATCCAAGTCTAAAGATAAAATGTCAGAGTCATCAACTATTTTAGGAATGACACAAAATAGCTACCTTTTCCATAAATGTAGCTATTTTCTTCACAATTTGTACAAGGAGGTGAAAAGGAATTATGTATAAATCATACAAACATATGAATCTCAATAGATTCAATCCGATAAAGCAATGTACTAAAGCAAGATTCTGAATCCTTCTACAAATCACTTGCAAAAATAAACACGATCGCCAATCACAACAAGTGCAAAAAGAAACAAATCAAACCACAACACAGATATTTTCCCAGGGAAAGCTTACTGCTCAAAACCCCTTTATCTTCTATTGTATACTCATCAAGGAATCATGAAAAAATTACAATGCACTCTTCTAACAAGAGTCTCTTGCACTCTATCTATTGTCTCACACTGATTTAGACAAATTCGGGTCAACACTTAGCCAATTCTCATCCCGTCTTCAGTCAGCCTTTCTCATGCAATTCATGACGAATGCAATCCATATTCCTTAGGAATTTTGTCTTTCTCAACTATGCAAGTATGATGGGAAATCCTTTGGTGTTTTAACTGCATCTAGGTAGTTTTATAATAATACAACTGATAGTCAACTTCCCTTTAACCTCTATCTCAACTAGATCTCCACTGGAACTGACATGCATGCAACTATTAATAGTAAATCATTAGTTGCATGGCAGATCAATGGATGTGAATTAAATCTTATTTAATTCACTTGATCTCTCACTAGTGCAACAAACAGTTACGACTAGTTCAAGTGACTTTAACTCACTTAACTGAGTTAACTGATTTATCATGCATTAAACTAATGAACTAACTGTAATTTAAACTCTATAACTAATAGAATCACTCTGCATACCTCACTAACCACCCTCAACTCGAAATTCATGAGATAACTAAGTCTATCACACTCAGTTGACTATTACAAGTGTTTATGAGATAATATTACAATTTTTTGTCCAATTTAATTAAGGGAAAATTAAATTAGACACATTTCCAATTTATTAAATAAATTGAATTACACACTAATGTATTGCTAGGACCCATCACTACATGACCTGTGGTCCCACACTAGTGTGTGTGTGTGTGCTGTCATGTTGTTTCCGGATGCCAATTTCACTCTTTCTTGTTCCAAATTTCAACACTTCCTTTCAACAATAAAGGAATCAATCTGTCTCGATCTGGTACCTTGGAATGTCCTTGCATGCGACACTTCTCTAGTTTTGTTCGAACATGCAACACTTCTCTATTGTTTTCCACACACGCAACTTTTGCATGCAACACTTCTCTAGTGTTATTCGCACATGCAACACTTCTGAAATTGAATAGCCTCACAACAACTGAATCAGTACAATGCATTTGTAATCAGAGTCTTCTGACTGCTACTAGTTATTGCACATGTCTACTAGACTCTCTGCGCTACTGATATCTACATCCATGCAGTCTGCACTGCTTCTGTTACCACTCAGTAATTTCTCAAGGTTAAAGAAAGAACTCACCGAGGTAACCACATACCAAATTTTAAACTCTAGGATCTAGCCTTCCTAGGGTTCAGAGAGGGCTCTCTTTATAAAAATTAACTTTGTTTGATTTATAAAATATTAGGCTACTTATGATTGTGCAATTTGGTTTTGATTTTGGTTTGGTCACAGGGGCATCACTCAATTAACCTGTGGCATAGCAAGTGCGTTCGTGGCATACTAAAAAATACCCTTAATTTGACTACATATTGGAAAATACCTCTAAAATTAACTTTATTTAACCCCCTGCCAATACTAACCCATTGCATTTTCCCAATTTAAAAAACCCCTACTTTCACTAGATATTGTAGGTATCTGTTTTTTCATTAACATTTTTTACACCCCTTTATATTTATATCCCTAACATAATGACATGATGCCTCTCTTATGACCCCACTTGCATTCTACAATTCACCTTTCTTCTTGTGATATACATAAGAGATGCATATTAGTATTCCCAAAATGTGATTAGTCAATCCACACTCAAGCACATCTCACTATGATTTGTGGCATTTAATGGTCTAAGGTACACAAATATCAACCATGTTTTAGGAAGATTGATTATATGCATGTCTATAAAATGACATATAAATTTATCTATATGACGATGAAAAATCAATTGACCATTCTTTATGAATATGTTTGCACCAAATAAGGTGTTCAATCACAAGTCTAGACCCTCTTCCCTTTGAAAGCTTCTTGTTCAAAAATCCAACTACAACCTCATGTACTCAAACTAGTGTCTTATTAAGGTGGAACAACAAAAGTTACAGTTTCGAAGAGTTATGTAGAGAAGAAAAGGCAAGGTGAGGATGAGAGTTATGAGACCCTCCCTTTGCTTTAATGAAAAAAAAAAACATTTTTCTTGGTTATTTTTAATTTAAGTGTTTTAATGAGAGCCCCATGGTATATTTTATTAAGACATCATTTGGAAACGACCCATGTGGATGGAATTAATGGTTTTTTAACCTTGGTAATGTGATTTAAAGAGCTCTTACGACTAGATTTCTTGTTTTCAGGATTATGAAAAATATTTTGTAAGCATTGTAGACATTTTCCCCCAAGTTCAAACGGATGGTATTATGTGGCTATGTTTATGAACCTTCCCACCATCAACATGCTAGGTAGGTATACCCCCAATTTTTTCAGTAAGCATCTTTCAAATATGGGATTTCACATTTGGAGGGATTTATGGGGTCACAACACTATCTTGGTTGGATTGGAGAATAATAAATAAGCCCAATATTGACTAGCTTAAGACAAGAATGTGTTTTCAAAATGATACCAGAAATTTCAAGGCCCATTTGGAAGCACTAGAGATATAGTCATAATTACTGTAACAGTCATACTCAACATCTTCAAAAGTGTTCACAAAAGGGGATCATTTTCACCATGTCACAGAGAAGATTGTTGTTATACAGATGCCAAGGTTATTGTGACAAAATCAAGATTTGTCATGTTGTCATTAAACATTAGTATGAAAATATGAAACAAGGTCACTCACTGACACATAGGTCACAGTCTATAGATTACTTCCCTTGAAAATCTCATTATTATCTATCCACAATATTACTATAAATTTCATTTTCAAATCAAAGTTCTCTTATGTCACCAAAGGTGTCGAGACATCATGACGATATTAAATGATCAATCACCATGCTCAACCACATTGCCTCAAGAATCAAATCTTGCAGCAACCAATTGAAATTAAATTTGTTAATAAGCTTCAGAACAAGCTATCTATGATACACAGATAGACTCAAGACTTATTTGCATCTAGCTAGACAACTCAATACATCAAAGTCCTAGACAATTGTATACTTTAAGGCTTGGTCATTAATGTGGAGTAAGTCCTTCAAGTGAGATCGAAGTCTTTCTTATATATAGTTATTTCTCTAGGTCGAATTGCTAGATTTAGGCTGACTTATCCTCTCATAGAGGTCGACTTTTTCTTTGCACTATGACGAGGCCTTGGAGGGTATTTGACTCAAATAAATTTTCTTTACAATATGTAACATGCCCAAAAGAGTCTTCCATACATGAAAATGACTCAACTGACTTGTAGACCAAATGACAAGTCCTAGAAGCACCCAATGGGTGCCCGACCTAAAAATAAATTTCCCTTGAGCATGAAACCCATGCCTCAAGAATTTAATAATAATAAATTTATGTTCTCTTACATCAAATACATAAAATCATGATTACATATGTCATTATGAAGACCGAACCTAATTACTTATTTCAACATGGATTACCCCCCTCCCCTACGTCATCATGCATCGCTTATATATGTGAGAATTTAAACATATTTATTACATTAGCCATCATTATAACCATGCAATTGCATAATCATATACTCTAACAAAACATGATTAGGTATCCTCACATCAAAATTTTTTTAGCCCCAACAAGATAATAAACAAATACAAACATTGGCATACATCATAATATAGGTCTACCCATCTAAGGGCCTTAATGTGGAGCATTAAAATGAGTTGAACATTGTAAGGTTTATCCTACGATGTTTTCATTGACATTTTGGGATATTGCCTCCATAAAAAATTTGGGATATTGCCTCTATAAACATGTTGAAAGCTCCACACCTTATCTAATGATCAACCCTTATAGGCAAAGGGAAATGCCTAAATTATATTCCTCTTTATGAGTGCCGTGCACTTTAAAGGCTAATTTGATATTTCTCATCCATGTATGCATTCCAACATCACCTTCAAAATCATAGGGATTGCATTTTGTCTTTCTATCATTTTCTCGACTTGCCTTAGTATTGCAAGTTTTCATGTGAAAAAATGTCATTTAGAATCACCAAGTGATTATTTTTCGTGATTATTTTTATTTATCAACATTCGAAGTTTGATTACTTTTTGCCAAAATCTCAGCCTTGTAGCTCGTAAACCAATTTGTATGCATACAAAGCTGCACTAATATTGCAACTACGATAGTACAATAAGAAATAAAATAACAATAAACCCCAAATAAGTAGAAAATGACAACAGGAAAAACAATGTTTAGAGGCATCCAAATAATATCGAGGAAGAGCTCTACAATGTAGGTTGTTAATTGTATTGATCAAGTAATGAGTTACAAAAGAAGGGGAAACCCTTGGTTATACAAACAGGAAGAAACCATAACTTCAAGCTCAAGTAACTATTAAGTGTCATGAGACTCTTACTACATGAAAGTGGCATTTTACAATTAGTGAAATAAGACACCATGAGACCTAATACTAGAACATTAATACAGACTATGAGCTTATGAAAGTGGCCTATTATAATTATTGAAATTAGAAACCATGAGACATAATACTAAAAGATTAATAAATGTACAAGTCTACATACAAGATAGCTCATATTCATACATTTTAATACATAATAAAGATGGAATGGTTAGATGCACAACCTTTTACCCATACATACATATATGGTGAAGTGGAGTTATGTATAAGCTATCTTAGATTAGCTAGGAGATGGTGATGACGAGATGGCATGGCAGCTATAAACTACACAAAACATCCCAGACTTAATCATGGAATTTTTATAGTAGATTGAGCATGCAATTCAGGCTAACTACCATAAATAACTAGCTTCTCCTTCATGCTCGTGTTTCATGGGTAATAATAATAATATAAATGCCTACTCTGGCAAGAAGAAATCATCACTACTTATTTCTAGGCCATTTTGTATGAAGAGTAGAACAATGTGATTAGATATTACAATTAGCATTTTCTACTTTATCGATTTGTGCCCTTGGCCATTGCTATCCCTTTCCCTCTTTTAACCATTCATATTGAATTTTTCTCCCACCCACTCACTAAAATATTCATTAAGTAATGAATTCTCACTTTTCATGTCTCAAAATCCAGACCAAATACATTTAATGATTTTTCTATATTCAAATACATTATTGTTGGCCCTTCCTCAATGCTACCCACTTGAAGTTGCACCCTGAAAACAACACGTAGAATTTCATTACATAGTAGTCTTGTAAGAAGTTCAAGTAGAAGTAGACCTATTATGGAAAGTATCAGAAAACTATGGAGTAGATTCAAATTAACAATTCAATCAACTAGTTAATAAGACTAATAAAAACTACACTATACAAATATGAATAATTATGTTCTAACTTCTAAATTTATGAAATTTATTGCAGTATATAATTGGATCTACTTACAGCATCAGACAGTTGGTCTCTTATGTAGTACATAGATCTCAACATGGCCTCCAAAGTGTTTTTCGTTATTTGAAATTTGACATCAGTTTCTCCAGATGAAGATTGTGTAGTTTCCTGAAGCTGCATGTGTGGAGCAAATATAAATGAATTTTAGAAAGCATGCTAGTGTAGAACATTTCTCTTAAACATAACCAATAATCAATCACATTTCGAGCATTTTTTTCATATGAACCTATCCTCTATCATGAATGTTAAGCCATTATTTGATGAGCATCAAAGATCTAAGTGTCTTTGACATCCACACAGTTGACCCAAAACAAAAGGCATTTTATCTTATGTTCCAAAGACATTGAAAAAAAATAGATGATGTTCTGCTTTTCTTGCATACGATGGCATACAATACATATATTAGTATGGAAAAAAAGGAATTATACAAAGTTGTAAAAACAAAATTGCATGAAGCAAAAATACATATAAAACGTAAATTTTCACTCATTTTTTCCAATGCCAGTTTTGTACATATATATGTGAGTTATTTCACAGCCACTGCTTGACCAAGTTAAAAAATCTGAAATTTCCAGTTCTCTCACAAATATACAGATAGCATGTAACTTTCAATTATACAGTGAATTTTTGAAGTGTCTAATAATCAATCTCACTGTCTACAATAGAAATCATAGATCTTGCCCCAAGTGGCCTCTTATTATTCATAAATTCAAGAGAATATTAGCCATCATTCTTGTGCAAAAAAATTAGTCTTAAAGTGAGTCCAGAGCACTCTCTCATGTCCAAAACCTTTAGGTTTGATAGTTGATCAAATTCTACGAGAAGGTCCTTCAAAGAGTTGCACAGTGAAATATCAAGAAATTCTAGTTGATGAAGTTTGCAAATGGAAGGAGGAAGCATTGACAAGCTTGGACTTGCAGACAATCTCAGCAACCTAAGTGACCTTAAATTTCCCATGTCATCAGGTAAATTTTGGATAAGATGAAAATCCGCGACAAACAATCTTTCCACGAAAATCAAACTGCATATGTTTACTGGCAATTCCTCAAAATCGCTACAGTGATCAAAGATAATTTCTACAAACTTAGGAAACTCTAGGAAATGCCCCTTGTCAAATAGAGTCATATTTCCCAAGTTCTCCCAGGATCTACAGTACTCGTAAAGAGGAGGTAGTATCAACTTCTCAAGGAATACAGACTTGAGCTGGGTAACTGACAAAATTACTGACAGGCCTTTAAGTATTGCACGCTTTGAATTGTAATTGTACATGATAAGAACCTGAAGTTTTGGCATGGTATGTAAAAATGTTGGAAGAAGGTATTGACTTGCATCAAATAACAAAGCCAGAGCTTTCACCTTAGAAAAATCTATTTGAGACCAATCTTGTTCTTCCATTGAACCTATAGTAATGTCCCAGAAATGCAAAAGTTAGAAAGCTGAGATGTTATGCTGATAAAAATGCTTCCTTATTAAATTTGAAAAATTAGTAAATTGAACAACTAATTATTCAATGCTTATGCAGGGAAAAGAAATAAGTTTCAGGAGTGACCTGCATGAATTGAAACAAATTGAACCTGAGATGTATGCTCTAGTGCCAACCAGTTTGTGGGAATACCATCCTCTTTAGCAGGCATGAAAAGCCTCTTATGAGCGGCACTATGCTGGCTAACCAGACGCAAGGCTAAATCATGCATCACATCATGTTGAGTAAAGAAAAACTCACTATCACAATCAAATGAGATGCCTAGACTCCTGATACATCAAAACTTGTATTAACCAAAGGTAGTGATCTGAAAAACACCTTTATCTTTACCAGCTAACACATTGATTTATCTTACCTTCTTGATTTTTTATTTTTTTTTGCCTCAAATTTTTGCAAAGTTTGTGCTCATAAAAGACTTTAAAATTAAGTTGAGATACAAATATGAAGAATGAGAAGAGAAAAACAATCAGCAAATTTATCGAAGGCAGCAAATCTAAGCAAGTTCCTCACCTTGAATCGCTTGTGAGATTTAGGAGATTTCGACTTGCAAGTTCTAACAAGACCACAAAAGCATCTTTCCTATCCATTCCACGGGCATATACCCAAATATCCAACAATAAATCTACACAAATATTTCTACCCTTGGGAAATTCCCCCAAGTCCATAAAGCAGTCCTTTGTTTCATCATCAAGGACATCAATACTTGTTTCCAAGAAATGGATCAGATCCTCTCTATGATGTTCCGATATAGATTCTTCTCTTGAAAGTTTCTTCTGAGCCTTTTCCCAAACTGGTTGTGGCTCATTGCACAAATAGCTTCCAATCACCTTGAGGGCAAGTGGTAAACCCATACAGACTACTTCAACTGACAAATATTTTTGCAGTTAAACATGTTAATATTCTGCAGAAATATAGAGCATTAAAAAAATTTCTGGAGTTGTTAACTCTTCGATTTTAGACCTATAAAACAATTTATCTGTCAAAGGGAAATAAAATCAATCTAAGTTTGAACACTGTATAATAGGATGCAAAGCATTCGAGCAGGATAGAGAAACAAGCAGTTAGGGTATGATTTTTTGAATAGTATGTCATATTCATACCAGTTTAACAACAACTTCATCATTTCTTGTTGGAATCGAACTTTGTCCAAAGGCTCAGAAACAAAAATGAGATAGGGCATCATCCTTCTGCAACATGGGCATGTTATACACGTGATTGTTCTTTGTATGTGGAATAGCGAGATCCTGCCTGGTTGTGATAACCGTTTTGCAACCCTCTGCTTCAAACAAAAACTATTCCACATATGATTTTGACCAAACGTCATCCAAAATCACCAACGTCTATGGATTTCCTTTTAAACTGAGTTTCTTCTGCAGTTGGTTGTGTGCATCCTCGATGCTCTGAAAATCAAGCCTTCGACCTCCGATTATTTTATCCCACATAATCTCCAAAAGGCCCATTACATTTGGAGATCGTGCAACAGTTATGAAAACTATATTGTTTTGGAAGAAATATGATAATCACAACAAGAATAAGCACTGAAAAAACCAAAAGGGAAGCAATAAAATGGAAGCTTGGTGTGACGATTAAAACATGGGAGTTTTTCTTACCTTTGACTTCGGGATCATTGCAAGGGGATAATTAAAAGGTAGTTTTTCCGCTTCAACCCATCCCTTCAACCCCAACGATACTAACTCCCTTCTTGAATAGGATATGTTTGAGATCACTGACGATATTATTCAAACCCACTACAAATTTTGGCATAATTGGTACTTGGGAGTTGTCACTGCCAGTGAACTGCTCAAACTTTTCAGACATTGTGGTATCATGCGACCCATCAATGGCGCTCTGAAATATTTCATTTGTGCTCATTTTATGAAGCATAAATGAATTGGGTTTCTCAATAAATAATTCCTGTGAAACTCTCTCTATGTTATCTAAAATTTCAGTGTAACATACAGAGGAAAGCTAGTAATAACATCAAAATCTGTATTAGTTGCAGGACACACAATATCATACCCACTCTAGAAAAGCTTGACACTATACAGTCCGCCGCCATTTTTTATGTTTTTGGACAAGGAAATGAATCTTAATGGCTTTAACTGCTTACAAAGCATACACTGAAAATCAAGATAACATCTAAATTTTTAACTGCTTCTGTTCGCAAGTTTTTCCACTCTTGCAACACCTTGATGATACTCTTTTTGGCCAGTTGCTAAACCGACAATCTGAGCATCTGAAATTTATCACTTTCATAGTTTGACACATTCTGTGGATAATGACTTGTAGTTCCTGTTTCCTCGGACACTAAAGGAGATTGAGATAGCGAATCGAATGATTAATTCATAGGAGATTGTTTTCCTGTTATTTCTTCAATCATCTTCATAACATGACTCATCTTCGAGCATTGCTTAGGGGAAACGAAAACACAGACCATTGAGATTTGAAGCATGCCCACCATTTCCTCCTCGTTGTTCTTGTACCTCATGAGCTCTAGATCAAATACCTCATTTGTCCATTCTTCCCTCACAACAGACTGTACCCACTTGGGTAGATCTGTGCTTTCATCTGGTGCATGTAGTTGAACAGGGGCTTTCCCAGTAATAATCTCTAGGAGTAGCACTCCAAAACTATATACATCTGCTTTCTGAGATATATTTCTTGTCTCGGCTTGTTCTAGAGCCCTGTATCCTGCATCTCTTGATGTAGCAGATGTAGGACTAATAAGCACAGCAATACCAAATCCTAAGATACAAGCATTTCCACTCTTATCTAACAAAACATTAGAAGACTTGATATTCCCATGGGCCAGCTTGGGAGATTTACACGAGTGGTGAATGAAGGTAAAACCATGGGCTGCACCCAACGCTCTCTTCATTCTAGTTTTCTAGTCAAGAGGAGTTCTCCCAGGACCCAGGACCACGATTGCCTGCAACAACACAACAGAGAAATGAATCTAAAATTGGTAAAAGAGGATCAATTTCCAGGCACAGTTCTATGATCCGAACTTACATCGGAGTTACATTTGATGGCTTGATATAGGGTCAAAGATAAAAAGACACAACTGAACATGTAATAACATTCAATATTCAAAATGGCATCAGATCCATTTTCCAGTGAAAGAAGAACAAACAAACATCTCCATGAAATATTTTCAATTATGAAAACCAACTTCCATTTTTTTTATACCGAGAACATATAATAATCAATAAGGAAACAGGGGAATACAACTAAAAAGGAAAAAAAGAAATGCGATGAACATACCATCATGCAGAACACAGTATAGACTTCCATTTTCCATATAATCATAAACAAGTAACTTCTCATCTCTTGCATAGTAATAAGCCTTTAATCTCACTAGATTCAAATGCCGCAGCCTTCCTAAGAGTTCCATATGCTGTTTGAAATCTCTTCTCCCTGTACCATGCACATCCTTCAACCTCTTCACAGCAACAACTTTAGCATCTTCCAACATAACTTTATATTCAGTTCCAAAGCTACCCTTCCCAAGCATTTCAGCGGAAGCATAGAGAAGATCCTCCAACTAAAATTGTCGAGTTCCCTTAAAGAAAACCAGTTTACCCCTCTCTGCAGCACTTGATTGTTGGGGATACAGGCTTGAAGAATAAAAAATATTCTCTATTTCTAATCCCTTTCCATGCTTCTCATCCATCATTTACCAAGAGTAATTTCTCCAATAATAACAAAGTAAAACACGGGCAATTAGCAATAACACTGCAAAATCTCCAACCACAATGGAAATAACAACACCCCTACTTAATTTTTTTATGCTTTTCTTTGTACTCTGTGCCATCTCAGGCTTTGAACTTGGAGTTGAGGGCATAATACTTGGATCCTGCGTCACAAGGCTGGAATTCACAATCCCTCCTGGAGTGGTAGGATTACTGATTATGCTCTTACAACTTGGCAAGGGATTGCCACAAAGAAATAAATTCCTTTCAAATACCGAATCAGGAAACTTGGACAAAGATCTAGGGATGACCCCTATGAGCTGATTACCAGAAACATTAAAGTCTTGAAGACTGGTCATGTTCAAGGTTGCGATAGTACTAGAAAATATATTGTTTTCCAGTCTCAGAGTGAGAAAATGGCTAAGAAAATTCAAAGAAAATGATATCTCGCCAGTTAAATTATTTTTTGAAACATCCAATCTCCAGAGCCAATCTAACAGTGAAACAGATGAAGGTTGTGGACCACAGAATTGGTTGTACCAGAGAAACAATAATTTAATGTTGCTCCACTTTGATAAGTCAGGTAGGGTGCCATTTAACGAATTCCCCTTGAGGCTTAAGACGCTAAATTGGTCTAAATCAGTTAAGGAGTCTATGGGACTAGTGAGTTCAAGGCTCTACAGCACAAGCCGAATAACCCTATTTTTTAGACAGATGACACCGATCCATTTTCTTGTGCATGGTTCCCTGATTTTCCAAGAGAGAAGCTTTTTGTTTGAATCAGCTGAAGCCTTGAATGCCATCAATGCATCATAGTCACTTTTTGACTATGTTTGAGAAGCTCCAGGGAAGGAAAATGATATTAATAATAATATTATACCCGAAACTAAACGAGATGTAACACATTTGTTGATCTCCATTGTTTATCCTTAGGATCGGTCTAGTGAATATTAGTGTCACTAAAATGACTGAATACTAACTCAATCTCATAGCAAACAGTTATATTAAAGATTGAAGCCATTCAAATTCCCTTCTGGAAGATATGTTGTGATTTCCTTATGAATGAAGAGATGGACTACTTGGACTACAAATTCTTACTATGCCACCTGGAATTGAGAAGGCATTCGACGAAATGAAACATGAAGGAGATACAATGCTATAAAGCCATACCACATGAATCCCAAAATTTTTACTGCAATTGCCTCTGTATTATCAAAATAAAATCTCCAAGTACAATAGCTCTCATGTGATATATCCAATATCCAACCCCCCTCTAATACAAAAACATTTCTTTTTTATAGGAAAAATTACAAGGGCCTATTTTTCCAAAACAATAAATGTATTTTTGCAAAATTAAAAATAAAAATGATATCAAGGTGGCCAAAATATAAATACTTACAAAAAGACTCTGATGACACATTTGAGCTACAAACTCTGATTTATATGTCCAATTTGAAAAATAGGAAATCCAACTACCACAAAAACATTCAAAATAAAATGCACTTCATGTGTTAGCCATTGCTCTTGTATAAATTTGTTGACTTGAGTGAACAGAAACCATCATTATTAAACCTCGTGCCATTAGATCCTTGATATCCTTTCTACCAAGCGAACCATTAATATAAAAATTCAAGGAAAACATTAACATTAGTGAGAATAACCACATACTTTTCTTCAAAACATATTCATAAAAAATGAACCAATTCTTCTTGCTTTTCGTGATTAAATGGACCAACTTCAGAAGAACCACAGTAGAAGGCATCCAACATAAGTGTTGAGATAAGGGATGCCCTTATATTCAAATTGTATATATGTGTTGAGGTAAGGGGTACATATAGGTATTTAATTATATTGTTTTTATGGAATAAATACCAAATTAATGTTTGAATGAAACACAACTACAAAAAGATGAATGGCTAGTGAAAGAAACTTACAACAAAAAGTCGGTAGCAAAAAAAGGTTGAGTTATCTCGAACATTCACCATTTGAAGTATTCACTAGACCTAAATCCAAAAAGTACAAAATTAACATCAGATTCATACAAACAAATCAAAAAATATATAACCAAAAACTATTTATAAATAATCCAACATATGGAAATACATAAGGAAAGTGAAAGTAGAATGTTTTGAAAATTAACCTTGTTCAAATTTTTCACAAAATTTGAAAAAACTTTGTAATCACTTTCTTCTAATTTGTATGTATCATTCTTAGCATTGTATGATAAGTTTGTGATTTCTATAACAGATTCAAGCTGTACAAAAGCATGATCAGTCAAATCATACTTATACATGCGCTGCCCCTTTATTCTACCATACCAACATAATTGAAGCTCGCTGCCTTCTAATCTATCCAAAAGGTCGATGTCATTATGGTAATCAAACACCCTATTACCATCCTTCTTCCTTATTCTTTGAACCATTCCAATGTACCACATTCCACAAGAAACACATTGTTTTGTGCTTCGAGGAACACCTTCTCTTGCAGTACGTTCAATGGGGGGAATTGAGTTGTTTTCAAACAACACCCCAATATCTGATCCAATTCCAAAGCCAATTGAAACACCCTTTTGTATAGTATTCCCATCTCACCTAAAGTAGACCCCACTTCTCACTTTTTTCAACCTATATTTGGATAATGTTGGATATCCATTCAACTGACTAACCAAACATGCTTTGAACATATCCTTACCATCAAGATTCACCACTGGTTTTATAGTTTTTCTTACATTTTCATAAATGGAATCTAAAATTTCATCCAACTCATGTCTCCACTCACTTTCCATTATTTTCAATTCACTTTAATTTTGTACCAATGAAGATGAATATTGAAATATAGAGTTGGAACATCTCGATGGAGAATCATCAACTACTTCATCCACAATTTGGAATGTTGGATAATCTTTATCCTCTGTACATGGCTTAACCCACCAAGAACATTGAGTGTAATTTTCTGGTTTCATTCCAAGAGTTGATAAAATGTCTTGTACATCCTTCAATCCATTCTTAAGGGCTTATACAATTTTAGCGTCTGTGGATATTGAATCATATTGCGACAATATGTCAATGTTTTGTATTGTTTCTTGGTGCACTTTATTCCAAATGTTTTCTTGCTTCTTATGGGATTTATAAAAATGAAGCCCTTGGGAATTTGATTCTTCTTCAAAAACTCTATTAAGGGTTCTAACATCATGAAGCAAGTCAGTGAAATCATAGGCCCTCTCCACTCCAACGATCCCACCAACTTTGCTAAATAAGTTCTCACATACATCTGACCCAGTCAAGTGAAAAACACATGGCAAGTTAGAGTATTGATCTCGAAACAATCTCATCAACAAAACTGCAAAATGGCAAGAAATTCACATCTTTATATGCCTCTTTGCTGATGAAATTTATGTTGACATTAGTAAGAGATTGTTTTTGTACCCAACATAACCATAATGCGAAGAAATGATGAATTCGTGAAGCATTTCACACTCTTTCCCAGAGGCTCAACCTATGAGACATAAAGATGTCAATGTAGTCAACAACAATCATTAGGTAAGTCTCTGTAGCTAGTGTCCTCTCTAACTTTCCACTTGGTGTACTTCTCAACTCTTTCAAACACCTCTGAACATGCCTTGAAGCAATGCATTGTGCGGAACCCCAATTTTGTCGATCCATCCTCTCTATATCTTCACACTTAAGCTTGTGATCATTCACTTTAAAAGTGTGATAAACCATTCTGACATGGCCAAAACTTATGTACTCATTTCCTAAAACCAATTCTCGTCGACCGCTAAACAAAGGATTCACTAGATTTTTTCCATTGTGGATGTAATCTTGGTCATGCAATCCTATTACATTGCAACCATTGTACAAACCAGTTAACCTCCACCCTTCCCAAGGAATTTGATATCGAAGACCTGATGTTGATGAATAATCCTTCAACATAAGTTGTCTTCTTCTGCTATCTCCATCCGAGGAATGACCAACAATAGGTCCCAAATTGTTTTCTATGTTTTTCTTCCACATAAATTCTACCTTTTTCCATTGTTGATAAACAAAATTTTCATTGAATTTATTGCATGTTGGATGAACAACCACAACCAAAAGAGGAAGTTTTTCATGTAAAAGGTTTGCAATAATAACACGTGCATAATGCCCAATAACATTTTTTTTAAAGAATTTGTTATAATCTCATAGCCCGCATCTCCCTCGCCAACTGTCACCAAGAAATGTGATTGGCATTGATGTTCTTCTTTCAAACCACAAAACCCCACCAGTGTATCGCTTTTTGCTACCCACCTAACATATTTTTTCACAATTGTTTCATCTTCAGCAAGGAATATGGGAATTGGTCCATATATACCATGTTTGGCTTTATAAGAAGCATAAATTTTTCCAACTGCCTCAAAAATGTGTTCGTGCTCCCCTAGGATATATGTCAATGACTTTATAACTTTCCTTAAAGTTGTAGATATTGAACGACCATCCAGATTCAAGCTAATAAAGTTATGTAATCTAGGACCTCCCCATAACTTGATCATCTCATAAAGGGATTTTGTGGATGTATTATACCTTCTCCCTGTTTTTTCATGAATCAAGTTATGAAATATATCCTTGACAAATTCCCAAACTGCATCTTTACCTTGTAATTTTCCTTGCTTATGTGCCTCACAAACATCGTTACAAAACCTAAAGACATCATTCCTTTCTGCCGATTCAAACAAATTTTCCTTTAGAGATATCATTCTAATAGAGAGTGTAGCAACCTTTGTCCTCTCCTACCAAAGAGCTGGCATTGTTGATCTATGGTTAGAATTTGTAACCCTTGCAGCATTTTTCAATTCATTTTGAGTCAAATAGTCCAATATTCTACCTTTTCCTGTATCTCGTTCACTTCTTTTATTGGTGCACCTTGATTCACGATATAATCGCATCCTAAAGTCATTACATTCTGGAACCAACTTAAAAAATATACATGTTAATGAATCAAAAGGGGTCCCTGTTTCAGAACCCCTCTGGCGATGAATATGCCTATATGTACCATCAATACGACATTCAATACCCTCATAACATAGCATGATCTTGGTATGCTTCTCTATGGCTCCTAATTTTCCACCCCTTTGATCATCCATTAGGACCTTTATTTCCAATCTCTCCCCATTTCTATCACTATAAGGATACCAATACCCCCAACATTGTAGTAACAAGGGAGAAAATTGAGCTATAATAATATGATAACACAGTAAAAAACAAATAAATTATAAGTACGATAAATAAAATAATATACAAATTCATATTCAAGTTTATTCTAAACTATTAATTAACCACTAAATAACACACCTGAAGTAGAAGGAGTTGCACTTGTAGAACCCCTATGTAATACTGATGGTGATGATGGCACTAAGAACCTAGTCAAACTTTGTTGGGACTTATCAATGGTAGGCTTCTTAGGTCTCCCAACTATGCCACTCCTCAACCCAATCTCCTGATGTGAAGCCTCATTTGTAGTAGTAGTAGTGTGCTTCTTTGATTTCATGTGTTCATTTAGAGAACTGAAAATATTACCACTTGTCGGTACTAAACAAAACCATTTATTGCATCGTGTACATTCGACTCTCACTTTTTTCATGTCCTTATAGTCTGCAAGTGTTGCTTCCACCACCTTGAATAAATTAGGCTCTTGTGTCTTGTTGAAATCATCTAGAAGTTTGATTGCTTGATCAATATGGAATCGATCACCAACAACCGTTGTTTGTTGTACTTTGTTACATGAAGGAATTTCACTACCACTTGGCATTGAAAGGCGTTGTTGATGGGATGTTGTTTTCATATGATGGTTTTTGAAGTTGCGCATTGTTCGCGCTACCAAGGATACATGACCTGTTCCATAATCAATGCCACAAATTTCACAATGGATCTTTATTTTAGATTCTCTCTTTTCTGAATATACTTTGAGAGTAAGTTTCTCATTGACAAACTCTTCCATTAAACTTTTCACTTTTTTTCCCAAGATGCCAATACACAAGGATCAACAATTGTGGCCTCTTCCACTGACAAAGGCATATTTTTAACTCTTGGTTGTTTATGCATAGGTTCCTCCACATTCTCTTCAATTTTTTCAAAGATTGGTATTGTTTCTACTGCATTTGAACCCCTTGTTTCCACATCAAATTTTCCTAGTTTCCTCTTGATGCCTAAAAGTGTTGTATAAACTTTCCATTTCTTCTCTTGCTTTGGATTTAAAGTTAATCCATCCTGGATAAAATCAAAAGGGTCTTCAACGATTCCCTCATCCAAAATTTCATCATCGATTTCAGCAAATGTACAACCTTCTCGACACCTGACAATGCCAATGACAGGTTTCTCTTCATCAATAGTAATTTTATAAGACAATTCCATCTATTTTTGCACATAAATAAATGAAAAATTAAGTAAAATTCCACAAACATATTGATTTATTGTGAAAAAAAGAGCAACGAAGAAAGGTATGCACTTTCAATTCAAACCTCCAAAAAACATGAATAACTCTTACTATTGCAATGAAACACCTTGATTCAAAATGTACTATCGATGGATTCCTCAAATGGAACTAAAACCAGAAGGCAAAAAACAGACACTAAAATGATTTGAGGTTATGGAGCACAGCTGAAGCCAACAGTACTAAAGCAATTTGAGGTTACGACTAAAACTGATAAAGCAGTACTAGTAATTTGAAGTTGATTATTGATTAAGCTGTTACAAACTTAATGAAACTGGCCCTAAATACACTCAATTTTGGCCTTATTTACATCCTTTGTGTCCTAAAGGTCAAAATGATGTCAAAACCAAACCATGACTTTTATTTTTGGTGAAATGGATTTTATTAATTTATTGTTATTAGTATAAAACATGGTTACATTCAATTTTGTGGGTGATGTATTCAAGTACCAAACTTCTGATCTAGTTTTTATACGGGTTTAGCTACTTTCATTAATCACCTCTACATCCTTGATGTTGGGTATACTGTTGAATTCTTTCTGGGTAAATTTTACTTTAATTATGATCAAGGGTAAGTTTTATCTCTCCTTTAATTAACAATAATATTCATATTAATCATGCAGCAATATTTTGTAAGGGTAAAATCTTAGTTGTGCTGATAGGAATATGCATATAGATAGTCCATTAGTTGTTTTAAATTTCTTTTATATGCATTCACTTTTTCAGAGTTACCTGGTATTTCTAATGATGATTATTTGTGTTTTATATACTCTTTGTAGGCTTTTCCAATGACGATCTTAGGTCCATCTGATAGCAAGCTAGTGATTGCATAATAGTGCATCTCTACCCAAAAATATTAAACAAGTCAACTATAGGAACAAGGATCCTCACCTTCAATAATTATTTTGCAACATCAAAACTTACTAGTGGACCAAGAGGTAAAGTGGGTGTCACATGTTTTCTCCGGAATAATTCTCATGAGCCTAAATGCTTGTTACAACACTATGTTTTTAAAAGTTTTTGACTTACAATCATAACTTTCACAGTACTTCGGTCTTAAAGAAATTTAGGAAGAGAAAATACACAGTTAGATTATTTAGAAAAATATCTTGATCATTGGGATTTAATTTTATTAGTCTTATTTAATAATTATTAACACAGAAATTCATAAGAAGATTTGGCCCAATGCTGAATTCATTGTTGGGGAGGGCAGTGCTAATGCAGAAAGGCTGAGAAGCAGGAAGAAACACTTTTAAAATATCAAACCCACTCTACAAACGGAACAAACCTCCCAACCTATGAAAGCATAAACAGTGTCATATAATAGGAAACTATCGCTGAACTGCAGGCCTCCTCACCATGTCCCAATTTCACCATGGAACTAGTCTAACTAGCCATAACGTAACAACTGAGATGAAAATTGTACATATGTGAGAACCACTACAAAAGGTCTCCTTCTTTGCAACACGACTGAATACAAGGCATCCGTGGAAACGATCGATAGATTACGAGAAGTTGCTATGATGCAAATCGGCCTACTATGTACTTAGCGGTATTCACTCACTTGGTTGTCTGCCTCCCAGATGACAAAACAAACATATTTGCACCATTCAGAAAACCAGTGGACATATGAAGGTTTGCACATATTTCAATATCAATGCAAATACAACATTAGGCTAATTGTTGAAGGCTAGAATTAGATAGGTGAAAACAACATATGAGTATACTAAGTGAAACATTTTTATAACTCCATGCATGAAGAAATTGTGCAGTCAACTACATTAGATTTGTGGATTATGAACAAACTCAACGTCAAAGGTGCTTAGCTTAAGATTAAAAAAACATGAGGATGTTTGAACTTTGTACATGAACAACCTTGTATCATGTTATTGAATACAAATGGTATACTTGAAAGCTTTACTACTTACTTCTTTCGTTATTCATTCTTTTAATTCATGGTTCATGGGAAAGAGAGACCATCACATTGTTATAAATGTTGGTAGACCAAAGGAAATTTCATAGCACAGCCTTTAGATTTCAAATGAAGGTTTCCTAAATAGCTCTGTCAGATCCTATATATATATACACAAACACACAAATTATACTTCACATATGCTTCAAGACAACTCTAATGAATTTATATGAAGGTGAATTATTTGGATAATAAGATCTATGTTATAGACTGACCTCCTTGCCCCGAGGAACCCTCTATTTTACATACATAAGAAGAAGGAGATTTGTTATTATGATACAAATTAAAGAAGGTTCCACATAATGAGAATATCCACCTCATCTAGGGGTCTATTAACTGTCATAACATAAAATGGCTTAGACATTATTGTTGATCCTAAACTACTGATTGTGTATAAGCTCTAACTTGGGATTAATGTCTGAAACCCTACCTGGCTTTAGACCTTTAAGGTTGTAAAACATAAGGATAATTAGAGAGAGGGATAATTTTTAGGAGTTTGAAATCACCACTTGCACCCTTGTATATGTCCAGGAGAGCGATGACTGTGGCCACAAAACTTCATCATGAAATTGTACAGTAAACCCTCAGCAGCAAAAAAAAGTAATAATGAAAATATGTAAGAAAATATGTAAGAAAAATGAAGGGGGAGTCAGTTAAGTATACTTTTCTTGAAATGGTTCTAGCCAAAATAACATTTTAGTAACAAGTTATGCCACAAGCTCCAGGTTTCGAGATTAAAATTTATATGACATCATTAAATTTCCTATTATAGAGACTGGGGGATTATTTTACCCCAGAGGAAATGTCATAAAACTTAAAAGGTTGATCTAGATGCAGTTTAGTCTAAATGGTATAATATTTGGTGCAGGAAATTGTTTCTACGTGTATGCAGGGAATATTCCTAAAAATGTGGATGCCTATCATGGAAGGACAAACAATCAATCCTTAGAAATCAAATTTAGCAAGCCCTAAAGGGTAGCAAGAAATGTAATTCAGCCAATATCCCATCTCATAATTCTTCTTTTGCCCTAGGATTCAACCCAACAGGATAAAAAATCTAAAATAACTCTTGCATGATGATAATCGTTGAGGTCACAAGACCAATCTGCATTTATTATTAGAGAGATTCCTCTGGTCAATGAAGGTGATATCTTGGAATATATGAGAAATTAATGTTAAAAGAAAGAAATTACTCTTACACAATAATATATGTATTGAATCACATGATACTCTTACGTTTCAAGAAAAAAAAAATTATAGTATTATGATAGAAACCCTACTCAAAAACTTTTGGAAAAAGGGCAAATTGACAACCATAAATTCCA